>SKCR01027637.1:0-441449 GCA_019454045.1 Zanthoxylum bungeanum
TTGACCTCCGTTGACTACCGTGAGGGCGGTGAGTTGGTGTTTCGGGGGGATGGTGTGTTTTGGGAGCTCTAGAGAAACTGCTTCTGGGCTCCAGGGAAAATAAAAATACTTCACTCTAAATTATGCCTCCTTTTATAGATTATTTAGATATGGGTTTCATTAATACATTAAAATGTCAAACCTTTGGTGTCTAAACGGCTAACCACGTGGGGATCATTAATCATAGGAAGACGTTTCTTTGGTTTGGTAGCTGGTAAGTCAGGAGATTGTTTGGTAGGCCTCTTCTTGGTGCGTGGGCTTGAAAGGTGTTCAATCAATTAGCCCAACTTTGGCCCGCGATTTAACTATTTGTAGGAATTGAGCTTTAGTTGAGGATAACTTAAGTCATGAAAGTTGAATACTATTAGGCATTTGGATTTTTATTGATATTAAACCCAAAACGAAATGACGATTTTATCATTGGTCCAAATTTAATCCGTACAATAATAATTTATTGATATCTGAAATCACTTCCAAAAACCACTTCTTTATCCGCTTCACAAGCAGCCACGGCTTCCATAATTGAATCAGCAACACATGATTAATTTACGATAATTCATTTGATGCTTTGGATTGTATACTACTTATCATTGGCTTTTAAAAAAATCAACTTATTTTGACCTCGTTTATTAAGCGATGATTGATTGATCCATTAGTAGTGATTTAATTGATAAATTATTGACGATGTTTGGCATGTCGTTTAGCAATACTTATTGACTTGCTGAACCATTTATTAATAACAATATTAGATGCCACTCTATTATTGTTCCCTTAATACCGAATTTTTATCTTTTAATATCTAAAATTATTTATACATTGTAGATAATAACAAAGTGATGCATGTATAGATTATTTTCATTTCCCTTGATTATATAGTAAAATAATTATAAATATTTCAAAATTTACTTTTTGATATTTCTAAATGCTAAAAAATAAAAATTCGATGATCAGAGAGTGCTAATAAAGAGCCATTATCTCCCCCTCCTGACATTGAAGAAAAGTTTTGTCTCCCCTACAATTCCGATTTTACCCCTCATCTTTATCAAAAATTCAATTTCCCAAATAAATAAAATATATCACACTTTTTATATATTGATATATGTATAAAATATAAAAATAACATATTTACTT
Source organism: Zanthoxylum bungeanum (assembly GCA_019454045.1). Taxonomy (NCBI): domain Eukaryota; kingdom Viridiplantae; phylum Streptophyta; class Magnoliopsida; order Sapindales; family Rutaceae; genus Zanthoxylum; species Zanthoxylum bungeanum. The sequence goes on from SKCR01027637.1 coordinate 1,171, forward strand.
ATTTTAATTTATTAATTAAATTTTTTATTTTATAATTTTAAAAAAAATTTATATATTTTTTAACTTTATATATATATTTTTTTATCTGTTTAATAAATATTACAAATTTCATATTTATTATTATTTATTTGGTGTTCATTTATTCATTTAATTTTTATGATTCTTTTTTAATTTATTTAACACTACTTATGTATTATAAAAATGTTCTCAAAATAAAAACTTATATATTTAAAAAATAGTACAAATAACAACATAAAAATAGTACGAAAATTTTAATATTTATTAACAAAAATCAAATAATCAAAAAATTATAAAATAAAAAATAATTATTAAAATGACAAATGGTGTTATAATTAGTATATAATTATTTTTAAATTAATATATATAAATATATAAATTTTGTAATGTGTATAATATTTGTAACTTTCCAAAAAAATAAAAAAAGTCATCGCAAATATTGATAATGGCAATTTAGTAAGTTAGCAAAGGGACAAAGGGAGGGGACGTGGCAGACTTGTCAGGGAGGGGATGATCAATTTTCGCTAATAAAATACAACTAGCATCATTCATTTATTAAACCATATAGATTGACTAGTTTTTGCCCGTGCCTACGGCACAGTGTTACAGTATTTGCTCGTGCCTACGGCACGGTGTTACAGAATTAAATGATTTTATTTTTTAATTAAATGATGTCTGTGCCTACGTCACGGTGTTACCGTATTTGGTCGTGCCTACGGCCCGATGTTACAGTATTTGCCCGTGCCTACCGCACGGTGTTACAGAATTAAATGATTTTATTTTTTAATTAAATGATTTTATTTTAACTTTCTATTTTTTAATTTGAAAATTTTTGACCATTTCCATCAATCAATTCACTCTCTCCAATTACCAATGAAATGATCTGGGCCGTTAATTAAGCCACATAAAGAGAGCTGTTGGATACACTCTCTTTCCTCCAACAACATTCTCTTTTATTATATAGATGTGATGTATGTTTATGACTTGTGAGAAATACTTGGGTGCTTTTCAATATATTTTTAATGGGAAATCATCATTTTATTAGAAGTTTTTAAAATATATCAATTTTTATAAATTAATGTGAAAGAATAATAATTTCCCTAAAATTTTGGGTGAAATTGATACATGTTAGCTGTAAATTGATATACAATTATCAATTTCAGATGGAAATTGATACACTTCAAAAAAATTTCGAATTCGACTGAACTTTTGTCAAATTTCTAGTGAAAAATGATAATTTTCTATTTTTAATTTATTTGAGATGTTTTTTTATCAAAAGTATATTAGAAAGTTTTCTTATTTATTTATTTAGTATTATTATTATTATTATTATTATTATTAAAAATTTAACAAATTTTATTAAGACTTAACATAATATTCCTCCTTTGTTCGAGCTTGAAATCAATTGTAAAAAATCTAAGTTAATATAAGCATAAAACATAAAATGAAATTTAGATTTTATTAAATTTAATCAAACAATATTTTTAAATGAATTGTAATAATATTAAAAGATCCAATACACCGATTAGATTTTGGTTTAATTAGTCTGGTATTTTGGTTATCATTATTGTTGAAAGGGATTCTAGAAAAAGATTTATGACTTGGGTAAAGTCAGTCTCAAAATTAGTCATGGTTGTAATTCCCGAACTGTCGGTTTTGGTTTAAGAAATTCTTAAACAATAATCGAACCGTCATTTAATAGTTTAGAGACGGTTCAGTAAATCGTCGGTTTCGATTTTAATTCCGTTTCGGTCACGGTTCTAACTTTGATTTCAATTTTTTCACATAATTCGAAACGATTTTAGACAATTTGAATCAATTTTTAATATTATTAATTGAAATAATTTATTTATTTTATTAACTTAAATTTAAAAATATAATTTAATATTAACAAAAGTATAACTAAAAAAATAAATTATTCTAATGATTTGTAATATTTATACATTACAACTTAGTTAAAAATATAACTTATATTTGTAAAATTATTACAATCTATTCCTCTTCAATTATTGTAAGAAAATATATTTTTATTTTGAAATGGGGCAATTCCAAACCGTAAGTTCCGAACGGATTAAAACCGCCACAATTCCAATTTAGCTCGATTCTAGGTTGTCCCGATTCCGGGCCTATTCACCATAGAAACGGCTCGTGGTCATGAAAAAATTATATTATGTTTCGGGTGTTGTGGGACCCAGCTGCTTTGAGATATCACCATATCATTATTGATGATTTTTTCTTGTTACTCGTCTTACAAGCTAACGTACGACACAGCAATCGTTTAATTCATGAACGTCCGGCTTGTCGTTTGATAAATTGAACCACATTAGTGATTAGGCCGAACCGACCACGGTTGTCAAAGAAAAAGACGGCTCTGAAAAAGCGACGGGTCGTTTTCTGACAACAATCAATTATCGTTTAATTTCCTGTTCTCCAATAAAACACACTAACTCTCTCTCTCTCTCTCTCTCTCTCTCCCTCTAAAACCCCCACCACCACCACCACCACCACTGTTGTTACCAAAACCCCCCACTTCAAATTGTGAAGAAACTGAAGAAAGTCCAGTGGAAAATCGAATATATGCAAGCTCCTATGAAAAAGGTGAAATCTTTCTCACACTTGGAGCCTTTGTTTTAATTTTCTTTATTTTCCCCACTTTGCTTTGCATGTTTTTGAATCTTAAATCTTTTATATTTCCTTGAGAAACAAGAGAAGCACTTGTGCTTTTCTTATATAAAAATCATATCTTTGAAGCAAGGAGTCAAAAAGGTTCTTTTTTTTTTCTTGCGTGTGGCAAAGTAGTGATAGTTTGCCTAATTAATGTAATAAGGTGGTATTTTGCCCAACTGGGTATTTTAATTTGTTAATTTAGGCATCATATTTTGTTAATCATGCTTGGTGCTGATTTTACTGTAATGGGTTCTTCATATTGTATGATATTTTGTTGTGATATATGACCATGGAGAAACAGTTGCAAGTTGTAAGCTTAACTGTTTTTTTAAAAAAAATTATGTAGTTGGGTATATTGTTCTTTAAGAACTTGCAAAATTACAGATTCTGGTGATAAGAATTTTTGTGGTTTAATTAGATTTAGAAAGAAGAGTGACCAAATTTTATCTTTTTTGAAATCTGTCAGATTTGTGGAGATAGAGAGATGAAGTGGTCGAATTTTCTGCTTCCGGAAGATGTCATGATTGATATTTTTCTGCGACTGGAGGTAAAGAATCTGGCGCGATTGCAGTGTGTGTGCAAATCTTGGAATGCTTTACTCACTGGCAAGTCATTTGTTGAGATCCATCTTAATCGGTCTATGAGAAATCCTCGTCCTCTTCTCTTTAGACATGGTATCAGCCCTTCATATTTGGGCTTCTATTCAACAAAATGCCAGGAGTTTGAGAATTTTTGCGATCCCCCATTTCATACACAACTTGTAGATCTTGATGTGGTTGGGTCTTGTAATGGTGTGCTTTGTTTCTGCAGCAATGGTTCTGACCGTTCTCTTATATATTTGTGGAATCCTTTGATCAAAAAGTACATAAAGCTCCCCATACCCTCTCTTAGTCCTCGGTACCTTGGATTTGGTGTCAATTCAATAAGTGGCCATCTTGATGACTTCAAAGTGGTAACAATCTCTGCCAATGCAGATGCCGAGGTCTACAGTTTGAGATCAAATTCATGGAAAAATATTGCTGATGGTTTCCCTCGGAGTATTCAGATAAACCGTAGTCACATTAACTCTTCTATCTTTCTCAAGGGATCTGTGCATTGGTGTGCTCGGTTCAGCTGTTATCATCATAATAACTGCCCTTGGCTTATAGTCTCATTTGACTTTTCCAGGGAGGTTTTCGACACTGTTATGTTGCCGGATGCCGTGTCCACTAATGATGCTGACAAGTATTTGAATGTTTTTGATGGACATCTTTGTGTTTTTGCTACTGTTAGTAATAATAACTTTCGTTCTTACGAGCTTTGGGTGATGAAGGAGTATGGAGTGATTGAGTCCTGGACTAAATTATACACAATTGAGAAACCTCAGAGAATTTGGTGGCCACTAGGGTTTACAGCACGGGGTAAGATTTTCATACGTGGGGAGTGCCGACATGGTGGCTATGGTTTACTTGTCTACAATCCGCACAGTGATACATTTAAATGCATTGGCGTCCACCTTCCTGATTATGCAATTCAAGTTCTGAGTTTTGTGGAGAGTATAATTGAGCCTGTGCCTCAAATCTCCAATGCTGAGAAGAACTTGAATTTTTCTTGAGTTCCGTAGGAGGATTTGAATGGGCATCGACTGCTGCAGAGAAGGCGAAATCTTCCTCCACTGCATGACTTTTCTCAACTTGTTTTTAGTCTCTCTATCACTGGATGAGACGGATGCTTTCTAGTTGGCTTGCAAATTGTTGGTAAATATTTTCTTCTTCCCCTATCAATGCTGGATAAATTAAGTTTCTGAAAGGTTATTGCTTATTGTCCTCTGCAAAATACATTTTATATTTTCCACCCGGGAGAGGGCGTCTGTAGATATATCTTCTGTATTTGCACATTCTAATTGCTGATATGATTGCATTAGCATAGCCCTTGAACCATGAACACAATTTCGTTCCATGCTTGACTTGTATGTCAACTTGTTCTGTCTGGAAACATGTGATTCTCAGTTCGAATCACATGACTTTGCATCTTGCCATTTTTCCTGGCTTTCTTTTCTGTTTTGGCAAAACTGATATGTATTGGTCATGCTGATGGTTTGACCAATACAATTTCCTTAATCAAGATAGTACAATCAAATTATATATTTGGATTTCCAACTCAAGAGGTTCTAGAGTAGTGTTATTGGCTTAATTTACCTAAGCTATGCGGTTTTCTTGCTAATTCTCGCTTGGAAGGTTCGAAATTTACCAGAGTTACAGTAGCTCTGGTTAACATTTTCTCGAGTTCCTTCTCCGTGAGAGTTCATAGAGAACTCCATTATTAGAATAGAGCATACATAGTTACATACCCCTCAGAACTAGGCTAAGCAGCACTGGTTTTTGTGGCTTGGAGCTTGAAGGAACATGACTCGTCCTAAGACTCTGAATGAAGAAGGTAACCATCTGAGTTCTGAATTCTGATACTAGTTCCATTTAGAAAATACGCAGTTTGTTCCAATGCACATAATTCTGAATCCTGGGCAATTAAATGGTGCTCCAGAAGATAAGAACATTTCAGTATGTTTACACATACTGAAATGTTTCCTCGAGTCACTTTTCCTCCCCTTATAGTGTGCAACTAGGCATGTGGAGCAAAATCTCGAGCTTGACAAACTAGGTGATAGCGACAAACTAGGTGATAGCGTAGCGTCGTCTGCTAGATCATTATTCTATATCTATTAGTAATAGACCAATTAATCCTTCAGTTACCTGTCAAAGGACGATGTTTGCAAAGTAACTTTTGCTCGAGATACGTCCTTGAGCCTTCCCCTGCTCATTTGCCCCAACTTGTTTCGATACAATGTTGCGAAAATGAGTTCAAAATTTTCATTAGCAATCATATTGCAATCAACTGAGAACAGCTTGCATTGCTCGCATTTGGAACCTGCATGAAATGTTATTAAGAATTATATGCAACGGAACATGGAAAAAAAAAATTGTCTTCTGAAACTTCGTTGACGAAATTAATTACCCAAACTTGTCTTCTGAAACATTGTTGAAGAAATTAATGGAGGATGTGGATATCCGTATCTGATCTTAATATATTGGGTCTTCACGGGTCCCTTATTCAATCATATTTTTACCTTTAATAATATAGAGATATCAATATATGTATCTAACTCGTCCAACCAACATGTATAAAAAAAAAAAAACCCTTTAGAGTCTCATCGTGGCATAGATTTTTGTCATCCTTATTTACAATAGTCTGTAAAGAAGTTTGTGATTGTATCTAGGGGTGGTAATTTGGGTCAGGATTCATTTATTCGTTCGATTCGATTCGCTTTAAAGCGAATGTGGGTTTAAAAAATTGGATTCGTTTAATAAATGAGTCAATTCGATTCGATTCGTTTATTAAACGAATCGAATACGAATTTAATTTATTGATTCGTTTATTCGTTTTATTATTTTATTTTACTATTTATTTTTATTTTTCAATTAAGATACGATAAATTATGACTAATTATCATAGAAAAATAATATTTTCGATATTTGGTGAGATGTTTTTAGTAAATATATTAATTACATATTTCATATATATATATATATATATATATTATATATATATTTGTGAATAATTAATGTAAATCAATTATGTAAATTATATTATTAAATAATATTATGACTAAACGAATATTTGTATTCGATTCGTTTAATAAACGAATCGAATACAAATCCATCACATTTTGTTTCGATTTATTTAAGATTTGATATAAATTCGATTAATTGATTCGTTTTGCCACCCCTTAATTGTATCCGAGTAATTATATAATGAAGATTCAATTCATCCCTTTATACAACTGCTGCTTATGATAATGTGACCCTGCAGCAAAATTAAGTTCATTTTACAAGTTGCAGCTCTCTCAAAACCACATTAAAAAAGAAAATTAACATTACCTGCTATTGAGAAAACAATTGGATCCCTTTTTGATGGGATCTTTGTACATAATAATAATAATAGTTGCATAATCAATCCATTACAGTTGACAAATTTTCAAAATTTCCATTTTAACCCATAAATATGTGATTATTGCAAGTGATATTTACTTTATACTTTATACATGATAGAGTTAGAGGGAAGCTGTCCCCAAGGGGTGTGGCTTGGTGGTGTAGGGTCCAGGATCTCATCTTGAGGTTCTGGGTTCAAATCCAGGGATGTACTTCTTGTAAAAGCCTGGGACAGCCATTGATTTTACCTGCGCCGCGGCCCAGAATGGGTGGTTTGGTGGCGTAGTTTCCATCGTTTCCAAAAAAAAAAAAAAAAAGAGAGAGTTAGAGGGAAGCTTTTATCAAAACTGATGAAAAGGCCTCTTAAGCATAATTCAAAATTCCGCCCTATAAATAAGTAAAAATACCATTAGAAAAATCTAGTTAGAAAAATAAGGTATTAGACGAATTTTTAAAATAAATGAATTAAAAAAACTTATATTATAAACTTAAAATTTAGATAATTTTTTTTATTTTATTTATGCCCTAAATATGGGTCAAATTTTGCAAAACAATAGAATAAAACAAAATAAAAAGAATCGGTTATTTACAAATGGGAATATCTACCAGTCAAAACTTAAAATTACAACAAAAAAGTCTCAATGTTTCTTTCAGTCAACTTTCCCATCATCTTCATCAGCTATCAAGCTCCTAAAAACGACACCGTATATCCACACGAAGCACTCACATACACATTGACAGCAGCACACGTCCTTGAATTTACCAAACAACCCTCTATTACCACCAACCTCGGGAGGGATGGACATGGGCTGCAAGTAAGCCAAAGCAGCTTGTTTTACAAGTGGGTTCTTGATGGGGAATATCTCTTGCCAGCTCGTGTTGTTCTTCGGTGACGTCATCTCCGCCGCCCCTGCCGTCGGAGACTCCGGCAACAAGTCCTTTAAGCTTGTGTAACTTACTGACTTCACAGTTATCATTTCTACGTCTGACATATCATCATCATCATCATCATCATGTGATAAGTGTAAGAAAAAAGCAGACGCATTTAAAGACAAATCATTGTCTAGATTTGTGTTTAGCTTTGTCTTTTTGTTTGGATCTCTAATGATGGGTGTATCCATGAATATGGAAGATTTTTTATTTATTTATTTATTTAATTTATTTTTTTATGTGAGCAAATGAAAAGGGGAGTATAAATATAAATGGGGAGTTTAGTTCTTAATTAATAAAGAATGAAAAAAAATTGGGATTTTGTTTTTATTTTATTTTATTTTATTTGGTGGGGGTATTTGGTATTATTATTTTTGAAGGTTTCGAGAGTGAAAAGTTACAAAGATTTATTGAGGTTGTGTTTTTAGTTGGTGTGAATGAGAATTGTCTTAGGGAGATAATATAGATTTTGCAAAAGAGTAATGATACCAAGATAAAATAATGATAAAATTATTATTAACATTATATTATTTTGATTTTTTATGTTTTTTATTATACCATTAAAAAAACATATAATAATTTTATTTGGTATTAAACATTTTTCTTTTCCAAGGCTAATAATTGTGTGCAAATTTGTTTATTTTTCATTAGTTGATGGGCTTTTGTCTATATAAGGTTATGTATATTTGTAAGGAGTAATGCTATTGTGGGAAATTTGGGATCCTCAAATATAAATCATGATATTATAATGAAAAATAATAATGTAGTCATTCAATTAATAGTATAATCACACAATTAACATAAATCATAATTAAGGAGAACATCTTTATCTTTTTAAATTCATTTTTATCAACAATACAAGCAAAATTCACTTCTTAACAAGATGTGTAGACCTTCCTATTTCCTCACATGAAAATAGGTCTGTTCACGGTTCGATTTCGAATTGGAACCAAGCCGGATTAGGACAGGAATTGAACCGTTCAATGGTTCGGTGGTTTTGAACCGAACCGAAACCGCTGAAGAGCCGGTTCGGTTTCGATTCTCCAAAATTGGTGAACCAAACCAGAACCGACGGTTGAACCGAAGTGAAACCGTACCTTAAGAATCGAACCGAATCTTAGAATCGAACTGTAGAACTGGCAAAAATTTATTAATTAATCAAGATAATATAAATGCTCTGTACACAAAGCTGACAGATTCTATATTGACACAGACAGGATATCCTGAGGATCAGTGCACACCCAACGGATAGGCGGAGATCTGACCTAAATAGGTCAGTGACGTGACAATCATCAAAATGTGGAAGATATCTCATATATCCATAGTGGTATCTCAAGTCAAAGAATCGCTAAACTACTCAACCCGAGAAGATTTTTGTTGACGTTGGTGTAGCATCCATTAAGAATATTCGATGAGTAGTTCAATGTTTATCCGATATAAACACCTACATATCTATACGAGTCTCCAAGACTCGTGGTTCATTGAGAATCAATCATTGGAATCCAAGATTTCAATATACTACATGTATCGATCTCAATGAGTTTACTTACTGACCAAGTAATGTAAATATTGACCAGGAACTGTTAAAGAAATGATACTGTTATGATACAACTCAATGTCAGTTGCGACGTTTTGCAACTGTATCATAACTAATCATTCTAAGGTCAATTACGTCTTTACCATATATAAAGAGATGTTATATAATAGAACTTGTTTATTTTATTCATAATAAAATATTTATATAAGTATTTACAGGGAAATATATAAGAAAATTGGCGCTCTGAACACCAACCCTAACACTTATAGCGTTACTTTGTTACGGACCCAAATGTACATAATCATGGATCAATAAAATAATAAAAGTTAATTCCGATTCAATCGAGGGAACTCTATTAATGGTGTTTTTTTAGCCCCCAAGAAGTCAGAATCCCAAGGAATGGTAAAGTGAGTTCTTACACTTGACAATGTAAAAGCCTAAGGTCCTTGTTAGGATGAGAAGTCAGATAGAGGGGCCCAAGTCTGAGGTGATGCCTAGAAGAGATCATGACCCGAGTATGAGGTGTGGAGAGGCAACCCGACGCAGAACTAGAGGATATGTTGTGAAACCGACCTGACCTTATAAGAAAGTATCACACTCGACAGCACTTAATATTTGTGAAGATTGATTGACTCCAGATGTTCAGGCATCGAGCTCGGCATTCAGAGCCTCGTGTCAGAATGAGGACCGGCTCTGCATATCAAACCCGATCTGATAAGAAGATATCAGATTCAACAAAACACTTGGACCCGAAGTGGTCATTCGCCTCGGTACACCAGCCTGAGGATCGGAGGATGGTATGCAGTATCCCGAGCTCTCGTATGAGAAAAGCAACGATTCTCATTGAAAGTAGCTCCTGTCAGCCGCCATAGACCGGTGCAGTGACAGATAGGTGGCAGAGCAGAGCCGTCATAGGTCGATGCAGAGACAGAAAAAAAAAGTATTATGATTGGCTGAATTGTGGGAAGTTAAAGGAGAATTGCTACTGCAATGATGACATATGACATGAGATGATGTCATAGGCGGTGGACCAGTGGATTCAGACGCACTATATAAAGAGGGGTTGAGAACTCATTAAGGGGTCTGGTTTTTTGGGTGAATTTATTTCTTAACTTGTACAAGAGAGAGAAAAGTTTAAGCGTAATAGTGAGTTAGTGCATGTCGGTCAAATCAAACCACATTATAAAACTTCATTTTCCCTTATGCCCATGGACGTAGGTTTGATCCATTCGTCGAACCACGTTAAACCCTATGTTTTGTCTGTGTGTTTTCTCATCTTTTGATAAGTTTACCTTTGGTTCCCAACAAACCAAATAAATTCACAGTTGAGAGATGATTGTTTGAAAAATAAGTTTACTGATTTACCCCTGTATCGAAAATCAACCGTCAACAAACTCAAATCTTCCAATATTATTGGTACTTCGAGGATCAACATACCTCCCAAAACAATTCAAATAATTGCCATTATAATTCTCTCCTACTCTACCCCTACCTATCTCTTGACTTAGTAAAATACCTAATAATAAATTAATGATAATAAAAATTTCAGTCCAATTGCAATCCAACATTTTTTTTTTGTCTATACACGGTTGCATGTATTAACCTAAACGGGACGTGGTTTGGTGGTGTAAGATTTAAGGTCTAGTTTTCAGGTTTTGGGTTCTAATCCAATGGGTGTGTTTCTTATAAGAGTATGGGACAGTCGGGGGTTTTACTTACTCCGCTTAAGCCTGAATCAGATGATTTGACGGTGAAATTTTCAATATTTCCAAAAAATAAAAAAAAAAAAAGTTATAAGCCTAAGCTTATCTCCACGTAATAGCTTATGCTTATCTTCACGTGAATATCATCTTGTGCATGCATGCTGAATAATTCTTCCCTTGTCTCCCGTGCATGTGATAGACTTGGTTGGTACGTAAAATGCTCATTAATTGTTGCAACAATTATCTGATAGAGTAGAGATAAAATTTTATTTTCATTAAAATTGATAATTATCATTTATTTTAACGAAAATAAAATAAATTTATCTCGTTAATAAATTAGATTTTTCATTAAATCATATTTTTCATTAAGCTTTAGGTTACCTTTGCTTCTCAAATAACCAAGCACGTGTTGTGTCAGGAATTGGATCTAATTTTAATCTTTTTGTGCTCAATTTTTTGATAGTGTATAACCACTTGTGCATGTATAGTAATATACGATTAAGATTCAATTATTTATATATTTTTATCTAATATTTAACAATAATAATTTATCAAAAAAAACTTGGCACTAAATCTAAGTCCATGTTGTTAATGGATAATAAAGGGTGGACCGATGATATAATCCTACCCCAAGTTAAAATACATTTTCATAAATAGAATAAATATAATACGATGAACATTAATACGAGGCTTATTCAAAAATTTAAAAAATAATATAACAAAATTACAATATTAAAAAATAGGTAAATTATCAATTGTATATCTAATATTTAACACTTTATAAATAAAAAAAAAATACATAAATCCTGATTTTTTCATCCATCCACCCAAATAATTGAAAAAATATATCAAATTTGAGTAGACGATTGAAAAATTTATCGAACGTTAAGTATTCACCAATTACATGATAGGTGGACATTTGTTAATACTTTTTAATCTTTGAGTAGATCGGTAAAAAAATTCCTGAATTTGTATTAATTGATAAATCCTTGAGAAAATAAGAGTAGAAAATATTACTAAAATCATATTTTTCATGACTTCGAACAACAGAGCTCATCAATTATGAATGAGACAATAGTATCTGCAATATACACAGCTATACAATCTAAAAATTAATGTTAAAAAACACTTTATGTTTGTATTAATTTAACCATTATCATGCACGGTTTCGATTCAAACCGCAACCTGAACTGCACCGACCCAAACCAAATGTTTGAAAAATATTGAAAATGATTTCAGGTCAGCCTAGATCAAACCGCAAATTTAAGATCGGTGCGCGATTTTGACCCAAAATACACAAATCGTAAATTGTGACCCGAACTGCATTTAAATTAGACATTATTTTATATTTTTATTCTTCTTTAACCATGAAATATAAGATATTTAATAATCATATGATAAATGATAATTATGTATTTTTTTCTATTCAATTATTATGTGAAAACACACAAAAATTTCTTTAAAAAAGTTCTAATCCAAACTACCGATCCGAATCGCACAAACCCCTATTATAGATCATGTAAATACCACAACAAATAACAAATTAATATAGAAAATAAGAAAATCAAAATTTCTAACGTGAAAATTTTGAGAAATGATTAAAATCAACCCATGTGAACATAAAAATGAGCAAAATATGGAAAGTCAAAAAGAAAAAGTAAAGAAATAATAATAATAATAATAATAATAATAATTTATTTATCTCTAGGCTAGGAGAAAGACTTATATGGGACGGACTTACGGATGATATAATATGCCCGTCCGTTAATATTTTGACACACACATATATAACTATTCAAATAATTTCATTTTCAATCTTTCCCAAGAGAACTCAAAAAGTAACAACAAAATTTATTATCCCCACAACCCTAAAATCCAAAATTGTTGAATGCACAGAGAATTAGTGAAAGTATATCAAATGAAATTACAATACAACCTTTTAACTCATGCTGAACTTCTGAGAAATCGAAGCTGAAAATCCTTTTACATAATCTGCGGATAGAAAATCTGACAGACGCCTATCGGCTGAAATTATAAGAATAAGAAAACTCTCGACTGAAAATGAAAAACAATGAACCAAAAGCTTGAATAATTACTTTTAGTCATCCTTGAAACACAAAACACTAAGATAAAGACCCCCTAAAGCTTGAAAACTGCACCCCTATACATATCCGCATTCAAACCTCAGGTTGCTTCATTTCCTAAGACCTAATAACCGATCTATATAAATGTTTAATAATTAAGGTGACACTAATGCCATGCCTGAGAAAAACCTGACCAAAACTTATATATATGTTTAAATGAATGCCGTGCCTGAAAAAACTGACCAAAACTTTGATATATGCTTAAATGAATGACAGCTCCGATATTATTGGGGAATGCAGAATGACCGACAGAAGCATAGTCGATGAACAAATCTGAAGAACCATAAACTGAAGACAAGTTAGCTCCAAAGGCCAGGGAAGTATTATACTTGATATTTTGACAGCTTGTCCTTCACTGGGGCATCCAAAGCAGACATACACTGGTCCCATGCTCCATTTCTAAGCATCTGTAGAGACATTGTCAAATTTTAATTATTGACAACTTTCTCCTATTTAACCAAGCCGAGAACGGGCGATAATTTCTTGCCCTGGATATAGCAAACTTTACTATTTAAACAGATATAAGCACCACTAACCTGTTTATAACCATGCAACACTTGGCAAACTTCATTATGCAGCTCTTCACTTCTTATTTCCTGTAAACAGATGCTAAGTATACAAGAAAAGGCCAAAAATGGCGACACTTACAAAAATGATATTTAATGTCATTCTTACATGCCAACTAGCAATGGCTCCACACATGAAAACAAGTGAACTTATAGCCCCTGATGGATTTGCTTTTACCTGAAAAAAAAAATATTTGTGAGCATTCAAGGACAGGTTCAGTTATTGATGCAAGTATATAAGAGGGAGATCCAATCCCTATGTTAATTATTATAGAAAGAAAAGCATACCATTGCACAAAGACCTTGGAATGCATCCTCCTTTTCAGTATCATCACGTATCCTGCCATAACAAGCGTGTGTTAAAAAAACCGTAGGCAGGAAGGCATGTGAAAGTAAATGCGGAGTCTATGCAGAGAAACAAAGAAAAAGGAAAATCATGCCTTTGTCCTTGCAATAAAGAATCTCTGGATACTTAAGACACAGGTAACTGAATACTTACTTAGACAAAGCAATGCACCAAGGTTGCATGAAATGTTCCATGTGTGGCGACACGAGTTCTGGACAAACCCACGCAAGCCTTCCAAGTGTAATTGCACTATTTTCTATGAGTGACTTGTTCAGCTCCTGCTTAGCACAAAAAGATGATTTCATATAGACATCACATAGCCTAGAATAATGTATCCACACAAAAAATAAATACTAAGAAAATTGGAAGAAATGATCACCTCTGAGTGTTTAAGGATTGGTACCAAGCATGAGACAACTGTCATCACAATTGGAGAAATTTCTTGACGAACCTGAAATAACGAGTATGATACATAATGTTAAAGTGACCGAGTTTAATCTTGCAGTTGGCTCAAACCATGTACAACAAGCGCAAAGCCAAACAAGTTTCCCATTGTACGTAAATTTGAATTCTAGCCACCTCCAGGCAAACAGTTCAACAGCATTAAGATCTTACATACCTTAACAGCTAATTCTCCAATAGCCCAACATGCATTATTCGCAACTGAAACAGTTTCTTTCAGCTTAGGAGTGTTCTGTATGGAGCATATCTCGTGTAAACAAGTAGACAGCCAAATATAAAGCTTCAAACCAAATAAACAGTTTCACTTACCAGTTGCTTGGCTGCAATATCAAGAAATTCAGACAGCCGAGCATGCAAATGAACAGGACATACCTAATTGAGATTAACAAAGGCATTGACAAGCATCAGATAAACCAATCAAAACTTCTTAAACAATAGAAGTAGATGCCTTCAAGTCTTCCAGAGTATTAAACCCAATGTTACAAGTCTCCCTTAAAAGGAGTTATGAGGTTTAAGTTTTCCAATCTCATTAGCAGCTCATGCAGGCAGACTTAGCTTAGAGTCTGGGCTCTAATGACTAAACTACATAGCCTGGCAGGAATATTTTGAACTTGTAAAGAAATAACACAATTCTATATTCATGGATGCTTAGAATTACAAGAGATATGCCTTTATATAGGCATCACATCAAGTCAAATATAGAAACTAAATATACTAATAATCATTAGGATTGCATAATCATTGAGATCATTAGGATTGCATAATCATATCTCAATGATTATGTAACAATATCTTAGAGATATGTAGAACCATAATCATCATATATTTGGATGATTATGATTATGATTCTAACAATATCTTAGAGATTCTAACAATATCTTAGGGATTCTAACAGAACTCACTCTTGCAAGGTCCCCAAAAAGCGCAAAGGCACTTTGTCGGACATCCGAAGCATCATCCATGCAACATTGCAGAAGCAGGTCCCTCAAATTACTTTGTGCAACCTGTGTAGAAAACCATA
The DNA here is from genome assembly GCA_019454045.1 of Zanthoxylum bungeanum. Classification (NCBI taxonomy): domain Eukaryota; kingdom Viridiplantae; phylum Streptophyta; class Magnoliopsida; order Sapindales; family Rutaceae; genus Zanthoxylum; species Zanthoxylum bungeanum. The sequence goes on from SKCR01027637.1 coordinate 16,530, forward strand.
TAAGAGGAAATGAGCACGCATTCATGTTCATGGTACACAGTATTCTCCAAAGGGAAACCAAAACTAGCTAGAAGTAGAAATTCCCAACAAACAGTTCCTTTCACTAGTATAATTGTAAAATTCTTCTCATCAAAGGGCAACCTTCAGAGAAAATATTAATTTTATTCTTACTGGAAAGTCGGAGGGAGTAACTACCTCGGGATATGAGGAATTAAGACTCAAAGATAGCTTTATTCTTTAATTAGTAAAAATGCAATTTCCTTGGAACTTTTCCAAATCAAATTTGAGAAAGGAAAAATTACCAAACTCTCAATCCCACTGCCAAGACCCTCCGCAAGTCCAGAGAGCAAATCAAGACAGCATACAATAAACTCTTTGTCATACTGAACTCCAGCTACGACAGGATCAACCTGCAATAGATGTTCCAGGCAATGTCTATGAAAAACCGAGCAAAATATGTCTCTGAAAAGATGCAAGTAGTGCCATTAAACAGTCAATTCATGAAAATGCAACAAATATGATGCAACCGGGAAAGCAAATGAAATTAAGTACAATTACAAAAAGAAATTTCAAACAAAATAAAATAAGTATATACACATCAATCGATTGAAACCTTTGCCAATTGTTGGGTCTGGATGATGTTTATGCACCTCTGAAATACAGGCTGAGCAAATTGAGTGAATCCGGTGCCCAAAGCCTGAAAGAAGCAAATCAGCCTTTATTATTCCTTGGTTTGTACCAGTTCCAATATAAATGTTATAACACGTCATATCTTAAAAGTCAACAAAACATGCATTTATGTTAATCTGAGGCAATGTTCGTCGATGCTGCTTATCAAAATGTATTCTGCAGAGCTAGATACTGCAAGCAGAATCTCTGGTGATATTTTATCTCCAAGTTCCTTGAAATGCTGTATTTCATATGCTTAAAACTGATAAATGCATTTTACATCATTGTTTTATGTGTTACACCTATTACTCGTACACTTCAGCAATATAAAATAAATAGAAAATGAAAATATCCATCTTAAAAATATAACCCATAATTGCAGTCCACATTTTAATTAAAATTTTATAAGAGAAAACAAGGAAAACAAAGGAGGAAAAAAATATTAATCCATACCTGTGCTATGGATGTAAAACACTCGAGCAGTGGAAAGAGATCTTTGTCTGAATTCGGAAGCTGCTGCCATTTTGCAATTAATGGCGGCATCAAAATTTCAAGATAACCAGGCTGCAGATCATCAAGGTAGTTTCTACAGTATTATTTTCATGAGAATGCAAAATGAAATAAATTTTGGTGCAACTCCAAAGCCTTATATATTACCGAGAAAAGAATAGAAGAGGCAGACAAGAGGGAGTGATAAGTGGACATTCTTAGTGTAACAACAATACCTGGTTTAGTTCGAGTCCCACAGCATCAGCTAGGGTTCCAATCGCATCATATACAATTCTGAGGTTCCGTCTCTGGATATAATGATATGCATACAAAAGATATTTAAAAAGGAGTAAAAATCAGTGTGAACTTTGAAAGGTGATCAACTGCATCACATCTCATTATCGTGACTTTAAAAGGAGCTTAATATATAGAATATAGCAGCAAATGACCTGATATTTTCCAAAAGCCAACATAAGATGCTGTAAGATTATCTCTAAACGTGGTGCCAACTCTTCTGCAGCCTCCTGCATATTAAATTATCCGTTAATATCTCCAAGTACTAAAACCAGAAATGAAACCATCAAACAAAAATATAGAAAGAACCTCTTCAAGTGTAGCAAATGCTGAACAGGCAGCCTCTTGAACCCGCTTGTTGGTATCCAATATTCTTCGTAAAAGGCCCATAAGAACCTTGTCAAATTGTTCATGACTATTCTGATGGCCGATATCCTAGAACAGATAAAAAATAAATATTTGTCAACCAAAATCACGCTGCAAAAAACGCACAAGAGGGAAGACTCTAGGAAGTAACCAAGTAAAAATTCTTCCATGAAAGATTCTCTTGGTTTTGCTATCGAGCTTCTATGGAAGAATTATCAAATAAGCTGGAGTGGACTTGCAAGGCATGACCTGGTTTTCCTTGACACTTTAGCATTAATGGCAGGTTCATTCATCCTTGTAATATTTACTAGTTATTACATTTATTCCATTTTTAAGAAAAAACAATAATAATGAGTTTCTGGTCTTTTTTTTAATGTAGTTACTTTGAAGAGTACCTGAACAATAAATTTGCTGAATCGAGAAAGGGTCCAACAAGAAATACTCCGTATCAAAGGAAACTTATCATCTAAAAGAGGGATAAGAAATGCCACAATCTGCATGCATAAACATTTCATATTTAGAATCAGCAAAAGAATAGCCAAATCTAGAGAATAAGTATAATTCATGCACCAAGTTAAAATCACTACAAATTAGAGGGAGGAAAAAACTGTAACTCTGTAAGAAGGCAACAAAAAGCAGTATGACAGATTATGCAGTTGAAGTAAGCAGATACAGTAGGAAAGAATATGAGTTAATTAGAAAATTAAGAAAATTAACATAGAGAGAGAAATGAGAGAGGAGTACGATAAAGAGTCTTATTCAAGAATATTAAAGATGGAAAAAAAAAAAAAAAACCCATGAAATTAGAGAACATGGCAAATGCAAAGTCCAAGTAGGAATATAAACATACTAATTAATATGACTCAAATTGATTTCAGAAAATATTCTCATTTTATTTGCATCATTCTATGCAGCATTCAAGATCTGATCCAAAACTTGAGCTAAAGGAGATCATACATCAAAGATTACCTCAGACAAATGAGGATAAAGGCCGTTAATGCAACCTTCAGCTATAGCACCAAGAGCCAAAACTGCAGCTTCCCTGTCTTTCCAGGCTTCATCACCACTAGTGGACAACTTAGCCTGCAAAAATTATTTAGAACTGAGAACATGTAAAGTGAAAATGGCTCACAGAGAATTTTTATACAAGTTCAGATTCTATGACATACCCCACCAAGGATTTACAGGTCATAGACTACTACTGGACCCCTATTGAGATCACTTTTAATTGAATAACCCACAACCACCTAAAATTCTAACAAGAAGCACCAAAGTCTACCTACTATTGTGTTTGTCCATAGAAGAAAGTTCAGTAGAGTTTGACTAATAGAATATTATCACTTATCCCAAAAACAACAGCGTACGTGAATTTCTAATAAATTAATAGTCCAGCTTATCCACCCTTTGCTTTATGAAGAAACGAATGTGGAATAATGGGGAGCCAATTGAGGTATCATCCCTTCCAAGGACCAGCAAAATTAAAATTTTGAAACTATAGTTTTCCATTGTATAAACTATGTTAATGTAACCTGAATAATAGGCATCAAAGTTGGAAGAATCTCATCCCCAAAAACATTCGAGAGAACATCGAGGGCCGCAGCACTGCATTTCCGCAAATTCCATACATTAATGATGTCATCATCCTGTAAAAAGATAATCATTAGTAAGACATAATGATCTCATTTTGTAATAGTAAATAAACCACATCATAGTTAGCTACATTCACCAAAATAACATTGATAATCCAGGCAGTTTAAAATTCCTGCAGACGTAATATGAAATGGTGGTACGTGGTAACTTACATCGTCTTCCGGGTTTTCTGACCCATGCAACCGTGATGAATGAAAACGAGGTTTTAGATCCTGTGGTCAAATTGTTATGACAGGAAGACAATCTCAAACTCAATAAACTCATCAAGTAAGATAATACAACTTCAATAATTTATAAATGTGTTTGCGTGTGCCTATAATGCAAGTGAATGGAAAAAAAATGTAGAAACCTGGTCTCGATCTGGGAGAGACTCGTCCTCCTGCAAAAACAAATTGATGCACATTAATTTACAAATTACAACATCCAGAATCAACCGAAACATAACTTAAGACTCAGAAAAGTTAACCTCAGCCTCAGCAAGTGATTCGTCATCGTCAGCATATACCATATTTGACAGCAGAACCTACAAGTATTGTTTGAAATTTGTGAAAAACAAATTCCAACAGCTCTCAAAAATTTTATTGAGAAGGAAAGCTAAACCAAGCATCAGCTAATACCGGAACTAAAAGTGGCAAGAATTCTTTTAGGTTCTCAGGCGGTAATTGAGCCTCAAAGTATGAATTCCTGTCAGTAATAATCATCAACGACAAGCAAACATTAATGCAAAAATTTTTGGGGGCAAAAAGAAAGGGAAATATTAAAAGGGTGTTGTGGCATAAATCTAGGAATCAAAAAAGGAGCGATGGATCTGAATGTCATAATATGAAACAGCATGTCTCTTCAGTGAATTTTTCACTCTCAATCACTTTTCATGTCATACAAAATATACAGTGATGAGTTTAACAATTAACAGAAACCTGCAAATAAACATTGCATAAAATCCCCTATTCCCCAAGGAGAACAATATCAAACTCTCATGAGAGTTCAATGACTATCGAAACAGGCTGCAGTCATGTTTACAGTGCATTATCAAAGTGCTTCATAAAATAACATTAGACAAAAGGACAGTGTACTTCATATTCCGTCAATTATTCTACATTACAAATCTAGAATTCTACATACATTCATACAACCACAATTAATAAAAGAGTAATATATAGGATTATAGGAACAATCTTGGATGTCCATATAAGCCTACATAATAAATATTAAAGTAATTGCAAAGACATTTGGACGTATTCTTCAAAAAGAAGATGATTACCAGAATTCGCAAGCTTCAAGAGCCACTTCATCATCAGTGTCCTTGTTCACTTGCAATATGTATTCAACTACATTCCTCAGATGTGGCTGCAATAGTGCAAAATCCATCAGCAACAATGAAAAGGAGAAAGGTGGAATAGTGGGAAAAAAGTCCAGAGAAAACAAAAGCACAAGACAGAGTTATCATATGGAAATTAAAATATTTAGATCACACGGGAATAGGATTTGAAGAGAAGAAAGCATGCATCACAAATACAAATTAAGACCTTAAAAAAAAACTGTAGAACAATAATATGACCGTAAATTAAGACAAGCAAGAAACCCACCTCCAAGAAAGATGGCTGGACTTCAATTAGCAGGTTAAATGCGGCACAAACCTGTAGAGGTAGAAAGTATACACATAAGACCTCAGCAAAGCTTATTAACAACTGAACAGTCAAAAAGCCATCTCTAGACCATAAAACGACCCCAAAAAAAAAAATTCAAAGGTGGTATCATGTTGGAAAGAGAGGTCTCCAATTTCCACTCTGACAGCCATGCCTTAAGCACCATATTAAGGTAGATATTTATTTCGGAAGATACCCATTTCAGATGTATATGTTAACCCTTGAATGATCAGGAAAATAATAAATAAGCAAGATTTTAGCATCAGACAGAGTAAAGCACCAGAAAGCGCATTACTAAAAGTACAGCAAGATTATTTTTAGCATTTTTGCCACATGCCATATTAACAATTACAATAGAACGAAAAAAATCATCATATATAAAAAAACAAAGAGAAAGCGCTCACCAATTTCCGCACTTCTGCAGAAGGGTCATTAGCAACAACAAACAAACCCTGAAGATATTGATCCATGGATACGAATAAAGCCTGCAAGGAAATAAAACATAATACTCGCTGCTAACCCAATGTAGAAGAATAACATCCTAAGGAAAACAAGGAATAAAATAATTTAATTATACTCACAGAGGGCATCAGCATGATGTATTGGTTTACAGAACCCAAGGACAGCTTTCTTAGTGAGGAATGTGGTGACTGGAAAAACTGTTCATCAAAAATCAGAGTATGAACAAATAAATAAATAAAGGAAAGAGTAGGTATGAATATGGAATTCTAATGTAAACAAAACACTTATGTCACCCGCAATAACCGAGGAAGGAATATGTTGATTGGACGTTCAGCCAACCCAGGTACATCTGAATCCAGCACTTGGGGGATATCCTCACAAATCTATGTTAAATTGAATCATGACTAGTTAAATTACAATCATCACCAGCTCATAAATGTGCACTAAAAATATGTTATAAGACAATATTAAATAGGACTAGGAGCAACTTGATGTGAAAAAACCAGACCGTTGCAACTTGCATAGATAGACATTAGCATGTTAGACAACCAAACCCAAAAGTCAAGTTAGAGCAGCTAAAGCTTCATAGAATGCAAAAGTATAAATCAGATAACTAACAGCAGAAAGATTCATTAATTCTAGGATAAAACATACCTTGGACAATGCATCCATAGCACCTTCCATATGATTTATGTCATTACTGTCCAAGCAAGTTACAAGAGCTTGCAAAAGCTCAGGCCATCCGGCAATTCCCCCGAGTTGAACAACAACACTAACAATTGTCCCAACAGTTGACCTGATGTGCCTATCTGCCGCACCTAAACAAGGCAACAACTCTGATTTTATGTACTGTTGGTTTGGAGAAGCCATGGATTTATAAGCTGTTCTAAGGTTGTTTTTCAGCAGCAAACCAGCAGCTTGCCTAATCTCCACCGATTTATCCTGTTTAAAGTTTCCCAAAATAGAAAGACCATAATTAACTCAAAGCTTTATATTTTCATCATCAACTAGAAATATCGATGTACATGGTCTAACGAGACAATAAAATTATCGGCTTCCTTGTATTCATAAACTCTTACAAAACGAAATGCAAGAAAATGATACACGCAACCAAAATAGAAAAGGAGAAGTTGGGATAATTTGCAGCACATTATGAAATTTAGACAAAATAGTATGCTAAAGAAAATTGTCTCTTCTGAAAGCTCATTTGCATGTACAAGTTTTCCAAAAAGAGTGATCATGAAGATAACATTAATGTAAATTAAACACTCTACAACCTCTTAAAGCACTGAATTCAAATGGAAACTAACTTCCTCAGTCATTAAACCCTAATAAAAAAACCCACTAGTATAAAGAAAATACATTTACCCTCTAAACTAAATAATCCAAAAACCTTCCCTAAAATCTCATATCCCAATAACCCAGAAGTCCAATCAAAACAAAAATCAAATAATTAAACAAAAATTTGAAACTTTCCACTAAAAGAAACAAATTTTGACCATCCATCAATCAAAAAACTGAAATTTAAGCAATGGGTAATACCTCAGCACGAGCAAGAATGAAAGCAAGGTAGTTATTGAAATCAGGGAACTGAGAGTACTGCTGAAGCTGCTGCCAAATCTGAGACTTGTCAGCAGTTGAAGATGGCGATATCTGCTGCTCTAACAACCCACAGATCTCATTAAACCCTTGTTCTTGCGGCTGCCATGTGACACTCGTCGCCATCTTTACTGCTGATGATTGAAGAGAGAGTGCTTTTTGTGGGTTTTATGTTTGGACAAGTTTCAGAGATTTCGGTGGTAATTATGTTTATATATATATATAAAGCAAAGACTCAAAAATTCTGTAATAATCAAAATAGAAGAAATTTGTGTTTTTTTAATTTGTATGATATAATGGCCGCTCGTTTCTTTTATTTATTATTTTTATAACTTAATTCAAAGAAAAAAATAAAAAATAAAAAATAAAGAAAAATTTCTTATCAATCAATAAACTATTAGCATTGCTATTTTGGGAATTGGTTCTCACACGGGCCAAATTGAAAATAATGTCTAATTTTTTTTTTTATTTTTAAATTCCGAAATATGAGTGTGCGATTTATTCTAATTGATCTGATAAATGATAATATAGAGAATAAGTGTGTCGTCTTGATAGAGATAGTTTTATCCTGTCGAATATTCATGCTACTGTATAAAGTATCGGAATATATGAAATAGATTACGAAATATTCGAACTATGATTCATAGTTAATATTTAGACCCTGTGGACGGATTTAAAATTTCTTTCTAAAGCTAAAAAAAATATTATTTTGAATTTGACATGTTAGGACACAAATTTGGGACAATTTATAATCCAGAAGATATAATTATTTATTAATTGTGGGGCTTGTCATTGATCTTTAATTATTTGTATATGACTTGTTTCCAGTGCTACTAATTGTCATCCATGTTATCATTAGAGGATGAAGCACTTGGCAGATAAAAATTCACATTCAAAGTTATACAGCAGCTGCAATGAAGTTTATAAATGATTTGGTAATGTTACTACTAGAAGAGCACATTCGGAGTTCGGGATTTCATACTATTTGGATAGGAATTTGAGATTATTTTTTATCCTAAATTTAAAAAAAAAAATCGAATTAGAATTTGAGATGATTTTTTATCCTAAATCTCGACTTTTTAATTAACGATCCTGAATCCCGATTAAAATTTAGGATCGAAACTGATCGGTCCAATGCCCGAATCCATAATTGAGATGGGACTGAGAGATAGGCAATTGGCCAGGATTTGCCAATCTACACACAAGTAGTAGCACTGCATAAGCTTGAAGAGTGTTTTGCGAGAAAAAATAAATACTCTCTATTACTACTTGAATTGAATTTACCAGTATTACAAAATTTGTACAAAAAACCCCCCACATACTAACTACACTCTATAAGTTTTCTTTACTTGAAACTTACTTGTTGGGGATAGTTTGAGCTCTCAAATAAGCTCCTATTTATAGGTGAATACATGACTCAAAAGTCAACAAAACACCAAAATCACCTAAAGATAATTTGGAAGCTTACACCACGATTTCAAAGAAGAAAATCCTCCACCGAAAATTATCTTGGATGGTTCTTGGAGGTACAATGGAGCTGAAATCTATATGAAAGACGGTAAATAGGAGGATTCAAGTGTAAAAATTAAAATCATTGTGGCAATCAATCATTCAAAATGGCTTCTTATTTAATAGAAGTAAAGCCTACACAAAAGAATCACTTGCATAATAAAAGCTACATTACATCCATTGAAAAGTGAGAAACTACTGCTAAGTTTTAGTTAAAATCTCTGATAAACCATTCCCCATCCATGTACTTTGCAAGAATTGAAGATGAAATGTGTTGACGGTCGATTTTCGTTACAGGAATAAATCGGTAAATTTACTCCTCGAACAACCTTCATTCTAGACCCGGTCAAAGTTTCGGTTCCGGAATCGGAACCGAATTTAGCTGGTTTAGTTAGGGTTCTTACCCCCAACCGAACCGGTAGGAACCGCTGGAACCGAATATCTTCACTCCTTGGGTCGGTGATGTATATGAAATCACCCACTATACTAACACATAATGTCCGACCCATTTGCCCATCCTACGCTAGCTTGATTGGAGCATGCTTGTCAAGCTCTTATGACACATATTAACATATCATTATGAAAATCATAAGAAAATCAAATTCATAAGAAGGATAGAGAAACAGTGATATGGGCAATAATCAAAAGAAGAATTCCTTAATTACCTTTAGAGTTAGAAAAGTTCATGAGCTATGTGATGCATCCAAGAATCTCTCCCTCTACACTTGTAACATTTCATTTTTGTCCCATTGCAGCCTTCTCAAAAGCAGAGACAAGTGTTATTACAGAACCAGAAAAAATAAAAGGAATTTCATGTAAAGTGCAGCAAAAGAGACTGGCTTTAAAATGGCCCACAATGTGACTGACATACTGCAGTCATATCCACTGGCTCAAAGGTAACTTATAAATATTACATATCATGGCCAATTTCACCATCATCAGTACTATCCATGTGCGGCCACCGAGTTTCATGCTAACTCTTTATCGAATCCGAGCTTAAATAAAGTAGGTAAAATCTTCTGTTATCTCGAGTTCTTATAAGAAGTACATCTCTGAATTCGAACCTAAAATTTGGACAACTAAATTTTAAATCTGTTGGTAGACGAAAATCTCCACCATATGATGAAGTCACCCTAGGACGAAAGGAAGAACGAAGAGAAGAAGTACGATGGGCCGAAGAACTACGACGAGCTTGGGGCGATCAGACCAATGGTTAGGGCGAAAACCCACGATGCGGTTACTTCCACGATCGTAGTAATTGGACGGTTAAGAAGTACATCTCTGAATTCGAACCTAAAATTTGAACAACTAAATTTTAAATCTTATACCACCAAGTCAAACCATGTAAGGGCATAAAACTTGTTTATTAACAAAGCATAGCTATTAATCTGGCAACCCTCTAGTCTTTTTGAAAACGGTTTCAGCAATAAAGTTATATAAACTTAAACATTAATGATGACAAAAATGAAAAATATCCAAACCAAAAGTTAAATCTAAATGCATTTAAACTACCAATATAGAAGATCCAATTTTTTTTTTGCTATCAATCCTACCAGCTCAGAGAAGAAAAGCTCCCCATATCAAAAGTTAACGTACCCTCAACCACTTGGGTGGTTGGCGGCAAAACCCAACCGGAACAGTGTGTGGATTTATGTTGTTAGGTTTCGTCTTAACTAAGTTCAAGTCTTAGGGTTTCTTAAGTTTGTAATCGAGCCAAAGTGACCATATATGTACGTCCTTATGATGTTTTTAATTAAAGAAATCTTTCATTAACTTTTTTTCATTGAAACATTGGAAATCTCACCGCTCAATGAGCAAATAAAATCCTTAGCTGTCATACACTCTTACAATAAATAGTACTCATGAACTCTAATTCAGGACTTGACAATTAAATTTAGGGGTGGGCATTTTCGGATTCGGATCGGACCGAATACGAATCCGATCCGATCCGAAATGCCCAGGATTGTTTGATTCGTTCGGAACGGATCATCTTATCGAACTCGATCCGATAATTATCGGATTGGATCGGATTTGATCGGATTGGTTCGATCCGAATTCGAATCGAATCGAATCGGGCCAATTCGATCCGAAATCATCCTATTTCGGATCGGATTGGTCCGATCCGATCCGAATTCGGTGGGTTTGAGTCAAAAAATCGAGCGGATCGGATCGGATAAAATCCGATCCGAAATAATTCAAATTTTTTTATTTTATATGTAACGACGTCGTTTTGCATATTAAAAAAAAAAAAAAAACGATCGGATCGGATAAAATCCGATCCGATCCGAAATCCGTCAAACCGGACCAACTCGATCAGATCCGATCTGATCCGATGCCCACCCCTAATCAAATTCTAAACCTTTTGCGAGGCATCTTTCATTAACCTTGAAGAAAAAAAGAAAGAAAGACTACCAATATAGAATTGATAATTGCTAAAAATCAATCATATACCCGTTTATGCTTGACAGCACTTCATATGCTTGACAACCAGCCGCCCCCCACCCCACTTTTTTAAAAATAATTTGTCTTGATAGAAAAGGGTAAAGATTTTATGATTTTTATTTCAAGTCTCAAGTCTTGATAGGCTATTTAATTTTAAAATAAAAAATATACCCGTTTATAATTTATTTATTTGCTAATTATAATTAAATATACTTTTATCCTATGAGGTTTCCGGCACTACAAAAATACTATGTTTTTTTTTTTTTTTTGGAAATGATGGAAACCCCGCCACCAAACCACTCATTCTGGGCCGCGACGCAGGTAAAACCACCGACTGTCCTAGGCTCTTACAATAAATGCACCCCTGGATTCGAATCCAGAACCTCAAGGTGAGATCCTGGACCCTACACCACCAAGCCACACCCACTGGGGACCAAAAATACTATGTTGTTAAAGACGATAACCCAACCGTTACCAAAGCGTTTCATAACTTAATAAATATACCTAAAGCCTAAGGGACTTTAACAGCATAGGAAAAAAAAATGAAATAATAGTAAATATGTTATATAAAAATGCTCTTCAATTTCCTGAGGATGCTATTTAGTGGCTTCAATTTTCTGAGAAAACAAAAACTCTTGAAACTCAAATCCATGGGAGGTCATTTTAGTAGCAACAAAAATGGGGGAAAAAAAAGCCACAAGAATTTGTGTTATTAAACACAAAAGCTAGTATTAATGATTCTTTTTTTTTTCCTTCCAGATTTTCGATATTCAAATTCGTGATCAAGCTAATAATAAATTAACACTTGATCATCACACTAAATACGACCTTCAAAAAGTCCAACAAAATAAAATTACAAAATAAATAGAATAATCATCAAACAGGGGGGCTTTATAATCCTCACTGGCCCTGGTTTAAATTTGAAAGAGTAATCAAACCACACTAGTAAATAAAAGATACAAGAATTACAAGATTTGAAAAGTACTCGGCTGAAAGAATATATGCATCTCTGACTAGATGAAGATCTTCGCATGGGGGGCCTCAAGTGGACTACAGCCTTTATTATTTCTGCTCGATGGAGAAACGTAACCTAGTACGGAAAAGCTAGTGAATAAACAAATTTGTAGACAAAACCGATGAAGCAGAAAGGTACATGTCAATATTTGAGAGGGTTTCTTCGTCAATTAGCTGCATCGCGGCTGTAGTACTGGTCCAGGGTCTTTCCTGGAATACGATGGAGAAGCTCGCGAGGGAAGATGCGAAGAAGTGTCCATGCCAAATCAAGAGATTGGAAGATATTCCTAGAGTCATAAGCTCCTTGCGTAACGAATTTCCTCTCAAACTTATCCAAGAACTCCAAGTACAGCTGTTACAGAAAACAGGAGCATTGTGAGTTTTATTGTAATAAATGACTTCAATTGACAATTGACAATACAGTGAATCAGAGAAAAGAGACCAGATCCTCAGAAGAAAGCGCCTCTTCTCCGACCACAGCTTTCATTGCCTGGACATCCTTCCCTATGGCATAATTTGCATAGAGCTGAAGGTTCAAGAGACGAGCAAATGATGTCAAAGGTTGCTGCAAGGCTAGGATTATAAAAAGTGTAGAGGATAAATACTGTCGTGATTATCCAATCAAACCTGGTTAGACACATCGGAATGGTCCCTGCGAGTCATCCCCTCACCAATAGCACTCTGCAATTATATATGATAAGCATTTAAAATAAGCCTTCATAATGTACCGGCCTTGATTGATAATTGGCACCCCTCCAAGCATATTCAGAGTTCAAACATGTACTAGATGTATTCTTACCTTCATCAGACGAGACAGGGATGGGAGGACATTGATTGGTGGATATATCTGCAAATTCAGAATAATGAACCTTCAATTTCAGAAGTATTTATAAGCTCTACCTAATATGCTAATCATCAACTTCATTTGTCTATATTGACAAGCTACTTCAAAGGATTAAAGACTAGGTTTCTAAATGCATCAGAATCAACAATGAAATCCAATATCAATCCACTAATGTGTAGATATTCAAAAGATCTTGAAGGGTCTATGCATGAGACTCTTATTCTCATCACTGACAATAAAGAATAAGTCAACCTTGATTTTGTGACGTTCAGGCTATAACAAGTCAATAATAGAGTCCCCAAGGGGCGTGGCTTGGTGGTGTCGGGCTTAGGATCTCACCTTGAGGTCCTGGGTTTGAATCTAGGGAGTACGTTTCTTGTAAAAGTCTGGGACAGCCAGAGGTTTTACCTGCTCCGCTTAAACCCGGAAGGGGTGGTTTGGCGGTGGGGTTTCCAACGATTCCAAAAAAAAAAAAGACATTTTACCAAATTTTGTGAGTGCATATGACCATTTTCAAAACTAAGGGAGTGTGTTTGTCCATTACACGAAATTTAAGGGGTGTATATGTCCTTTTCCCTACAATTTACCATGGATCCGCTGGCACCAAAGCATATTTCAAGAGACATTTTTCATTACGATACCAAAGTACCCAATTCATGCTTTTCACACAGCAAGCTTTATAAACCTTACCTGTCTGTTGTGGAGCTGCCTGTCAATATATATCTGACCCTCAGTGATATATCCCGTAAGATCCGGAGTGGGATGTGTAATATCTGGCCAATAAATAAATATATAAATAAAGGCTTCACTGCTAAAGCAAGGAGTGGTAGCAAGCAAGCTAGTCAATATGGTTCGGGAATTTACCATCATTTGGCATAGTCAATATTGGAATTTGGGTGATGGAACCTTTGCGGCCCTCAATTCGTCCAGCACGCTCATAGATTTGGGCCAAATCAGTATACATATACCCAGGATACCCTCTTCTTCCAGGTACTTCCTCTCGGGCAGCAGACACCTGCAATAGCAATCAGTAGTTTGTCCTATGTAAAAATCTATAAAGTATACGATTGAAACCATTTTTATAAGAAAAAAGGCAACAAGCTTTAAACTTTCAGTGCCTTGCAAAGGACTATGCACTTTGGCAAAGATCTGGAATATCCATGAGCCAATCAGTCACAGGATGACAAGCCTATTACAAAAATTCATTCTCCAAGAATTTTCAATAGTTGCATTTGTCGTACATACTAGAATGTTTAAAGCAGTGGCATGAATGCCGTTTCTACCTCACGAAGAGCATCAGCATAAGAACTCATGTCTGTCAGTATGACAAGAACATGCTTCCCGCACTCATATGCCAGATACTCAGCAGTAGTAAGAGCAATACGAGGAGTGATGATACGTTCAATTGTAGGGTCATTTGCCTGTAAAAAAATTTGGAAAACGAAATTTAGGTGCAACATACTCACAAAACGCAAAAGATAATAAACTTCCACAACAAAATGAAAAATCAATTCTTAGGAACAAATATGGACTAAAAGCTAATGCATCAATTTATATGTATACCAGATTCAGAAAAAGGGTCACTCTCTCCATTGATCCATTTTCCTCAAAATCACGTTTGAAAAACTGTGCAGTCTCCATATTTACACCCATAGCTGCAAACACAATTGCAAAGTTGTCCTCTTCCCCATCCTGGAAGTTCATAGAATTAAGTCAAAAAATTTAACCAGACAAAAAAATTAACCAGCTAGAACCTTGGTTGCAACAACTAAAAAACTAAAGAATCAAAGGACAATAGCAGTACTCTATATGACTTTCTAAAAGACAAATCATAACATCATAGACAGATGAAAATACTTGCACACTTGATGATAACAAGATTTAATACTTTAAACTACAGCATAGTGCAATTTCCTCAAGCGACATACAAAAAGATTTTAACTACTTAATTCCCAAAGAGAAGGATAAGCCATAATTCCCAAAGAGAAGGATATACCACAATACTTATTTAATAAGTGTAAAGAATTATGATATTGGGATTCTAACAATAAGAATATGTAATTGTACATGTTCATTTCATACTGATTTAGAAAACATTTCAGCATAGAGATGGTGACTGTACTCATATTTTGGCTTCATCCACAAAATTATGGTATATGAGTTCAAGCATTTTGAATGTGAAGTGTGAACATTGCGGAAGACTCATAAAAATAATTAGGCTACAGGATTATAGAACATCATTAAGACATGTATGGACTAACAAATGCAGCATTTACTAGCTAATGTCAATTAGTGTGATAATATACCTCAAGAAGATTATTAGACTTCTCCAATCGCTTGACTAATCCTGCTTGACGACAAATCTGAGCAGCAATTTCATTATGGGGAAGACCGGCAGCAGAAAAAAGAGGGATCTTTTGTCCTCTAGCAATGGAGTTCATGACATCAATGGTAGAAATGCCTGTCTGGATCATCTCTTCAGGATACGTTCTTTCACTAGGGTTAATAGAACTTCCTAAGTAGAAGATGACAAAAATAAAATAATGTTAATGTGAATGGCCATCTCAAATGAAAAAATTTTTATAATACAACTATTCAACCAAATCTTGTTCTTAAACTTATTTTTCAGAAAACAACGATGCACTGGTGAACCGTGAAACCATTTTGTAACTTACCAGATATATCCAAGTAAGCCTCAGGCAAAATAGGGGGGCCATTGTCAATGGGTTTTCCAGAACCATTAAAAATGCGTCCAAGCATATCCAATGAGACAGGAGTTTTCAGAACCTGTAAAACATGGGAGGGTATTTTTTCATACAACAAACATTGACCCAAAGAGACTCCAAATCAGAAGGCTGTGGCTAAAATATATAAACCTCAAGAAAAATTAAAGAAGATAATGTAAAGCCTATTTCCATATTATGAAATATAGAGATAGACACACCTCCCCTGTAAACTGCACAGTTGTAAATTTATTGTCAATTCCAGATGTCCCTTCAAAGACCTGGCAGACAAGAAGCCAAATAAACAAATTATATAGATGATAATGCTTCAAAGCTAATTACAGGTGCCAAATCCCCTAAGAAACACTTATTCTGAAACAAACTAATTTCTGGAAGTGTCACAGCTCTGCACATAATCAAACTCTTGCCACCAACCAAATTTGGAGAACAAAAAAGTGAATTACTTGAACGACTGCTTTCTCTCCATCAACTTCTAGGACCTGACCACGTCTCATTGTTCCATCCCCCAACCGAATGTTAACAATCTCATAATATTTGGGTCCCTAACACAATCAATCACAGAATGCATGAGTCAGAAAATTTAAAAGAGTAGGAAAGCAAATATATAGAACTTAATGATGTTGAGAAAAGAAAAAAGAATAATCTATCTACCTTGACTTTATCAAGGATAACTAGGGGCCCAGCAACTCCAGTGACTGTTCTGTACTCTGCAACACTCAAAAAAATAATAAATAAACTAAAAATTGTAGAACTCTCCACATTCAAGTCCTTGCTATTGTGAATGGAAAGATTCTTCACCAATACAGAAGAACTTCACCAACTAACGTCTAATGGTACACATAACAAAGGAATGCACAACATACCCATGGCGACTTCCAATGTTCCTTCCTCCATGTCAACGTCGTTTTGTGCCACACCCATTTGCAAGTTTAGTCTAGAAATCTGAAACAAAAAACAAAGTCATCGTAGCAGCCAAACAAAAGCAACATTCATATTTAAAATAGAAACGCAATTCCCAAAAAAATGATAACTAGAACTACAGATTAACCAATGCATCATAAAGTTGCTTGATCAGACCATCAACCAGATTAATCTCAAAACCACACAATCAACCCGACAATTCAAAAAATCAAAAAACAGATAGCTTTCCTCTTCTAAAGCAATCAATTGAATCATATTGAAATTCACTAACTAAATTAAGCTAATATACTGGAATCCAAACCTCTAACTGACTATAACACATTGATAAAAATTCAAACTTTAAAAGGCCTTTCATTTTCCTGTATTTAATGCAAAAACAAGACAATATCTTGATTCATTACCAAAAAAAAAAAAAAAAATGATAAAAAAAGAAATTGAAAGTGACATAACTGCTGATCAGTAAGGATCTCATGAAATTAAATCTGGATTTGATACTTCGTGATTATATTGAGTGAAATTAAACAAAATAACAGTAAATTAAATCGAAAAACAATAAATTTAAATAATAATTTTAAAAATTAGATCTAAAAAAGAGACGCACCTTTTCTCTGATCTCTGTGAATGGGAGAGAGGAATTAAAACAATTAAAACTGAGACCTAATAATATCTAATAATATTATTTTATTATTATTAAAATTTCTCTCAAATGGTAATATTCGTAATTACCATAAACGGAAGGGACATAATTGTAAAAATGAAAGAGTTGAAATATGATGCGGCGTGTGGTGATTGGAAGTGGTGAGCCCAGTTCATTTCAGAGTTGTTAACAGAATCTAGATTGTTCGTTATTGTGATTGGCGTGGACGTTGACACGTGGAGCGCTAACGTTAACTATTTTCTCAAGCAAGTTCTTGACTTCTTGGATTGATTGATCCGCTAGAGGTTTTTTTTAAAGAAGATTTTGTAATTTTTAATTATTTACCTAAGATCTATTTGGTGAAACGTTAAAATTTCACTAAATTGATAAGTTAATATTATTATTAATGTTTATAAAATTATAATCTCATAATTTGAGATTATTTTTTTAATGTTAGTTTATCATAACTTATAAATTAGTTTACACTCTCTGATAATATTTTCTACCAAACGCACCCTTAGTATCGATAGTTGGAAAAAAATTGAGAGAATTGACTGATCTCAGACATACAAGAGGCTTCGCCTTTGTTGATTAATTTATATTCTAATATTTATTTCATAACTTATAAGTTAATTTATATTTTATGATAATATTTTTTTATCAAACGCATCCTTAATATCGATAGTTGGAAAAAATTGAGATTAACTGATCCCTAACCTACAAGAGAATGGGGCTTGACAGCTACATTAAAAGGCTAGTCTTATAAAAATCCATCAATTCTTTTTTTGATGCAACCAGATCAACATTAATGTATATCGAATGTTGAAAGAAAATAAATGTCTTAAATAGGTGGAATTAAAATGATAAACATGGCTAATAACAGATGATTATTAGTTTGGAGGAATATTGTCAATACAATAGCTAGTACTTCCTTGAATGACAAATAAGAGGTACCTATAAAAGTTTTTCTGATCTCAAAGTTAATATTGGTGTTTAATAATTATTTGGGCGAAGTAAATGTGTGAATGTTTTTTTTTTTAAAGTTAGAAATTTCACCGTTAAATCATACAATTCATTTTAATTGAATTATGTAAAACTATTGGCTGTCCCAGACTTTTATAAGAAATACTGTAGACACTGGTTTTCGCCCGAGGTCCACAATTGAGATTTTGTCGAAAGGGGCACTAGCGATCCCTGCAAAACAAAGATATAGAGTGAGCGGGAGTACTGCCCACCGGTGTGGTGGGTGCCGGGGGCACTCCGACGCTCAAGTCAGTGAAGGTACTCGGGAATTAGAAGGTGGGAAGTTAAATGTTGGATACTACCTTGAACTTTGTAGGGTGTCGTGAGGGCGGTCAGTCAGAGGTGTGGTGAGCTTAAGGATGTCCCAAAGGTATGGGTATGAGAGCTAGACGTTTTTTCACCTCCTCTTGGAACCTCATTTCCTATATATACATGCCTAAGTAACGTGTGTCTTTATTGCCATTTGATTGCTTGTCCGTTTGGGTCGTGATAACGGTCGACTTCATGAGGGGGGGTTTTATTGTGTTTACCTGTTGTTGGCTAGCAACTGTTGAGTTTATGAATGGTGTTTATGAATTTAGGCGTTACGTGGGCCGGCCTCTGGATGGTCCTTCAGTTACGGGTGTTGGTGCTCATCGGGCCTGGGCCGACATTATGTCTTTGGGGTTGATTAGGAGGCTTCAGGGGTGCGTCCAGTATTGGGCCTGAAGTAAAATGACGAAACTACTCATGGACCAAATTTGGCCCATAGAGTTTGTCCCCTACTCTCTAAGTCAAGAAGTCATTGGCTTGGAGAGTATTTGATGCATGTGTCTTCTGGGACGGGGCCGTAGCATGTAGGTGTACTTGAGCGTTGAAGCTACATATTGATTGAACCAGACGAATGTTCAGTTATGAACTTGAGTCTAAGAACCAATGGGGAAGTACCCAGTCAATCGAACCAGATGATGGTCGGGATAATAATGAACTTGACTCGTTCAAAGCCATTGGGGAAGTACCCAAGCGACTGAACCAGATGAAAGTTACGATATAAGTCATACGACATATGTATTTCATGTCTACAACTTGACTCGACATGAGTCCATGGGGAATGTCCCCGGTCGTCTGGACTTGGTGAGGCCAGGGAGTTATAAGCCATTCGACATGTGTAATCCATGTCTACAACTTGACTCGACATGAGTCCATGGGGGATGTCCCCGGTCGTCTGGACTTGATGAGGCCATGAAGATATAATTCATACGACATGTGTAAACCATGTCTACAATTTGACTCGATATGAGTCCATGGGGGATGTCCCCGGTCGTCTGGACTTGGTGAGGCCAGGAGGTTTATAAGTCATACGACATGTGTAATCCATGTCTACAACTTGACTCGACATGAGTCCATGGGGGATGTCCCCGGTCGTCTGGACTTGGTGAGGCCAGGAAGTTATAAGCCATACGACATGTGTAATCCATGTCTACAACTTGACTCGATATGAGTCTATGGGGGATGTCCCCGGTCGTCTGGACTTGATGAGGCCAGAAAGATATAATTCATACGACATGTGTAAACCATGTCTACAACTTGACTCGATATGAGTCCATGGGGGATGTCCCCGGTCGTCTAGACTTGGTGAGGCCAGGAAGTTATAAGTCATACGACATGTGTAATCCATGTCTACAACTTGACTCGACATGAGTCCATGGGGATGTCCCCAGTTAACTGGACTTGATGAAGGTTCATGATATATTTCACACGACATTTTCGTGCAGACTGTAGGAAGTCTATTTCTTCATTTGACTCGACATGAGTCTATGGGGATGTCCTCAGTCGATTGAACCAGATGAAGGTTCATGATAGTCTTTATTCTACTAGACCTGATGAAGGTCTTCACTTTATAGACCTGATAAAGGTTCAAAAGTCTTTCTTTCTCATACTACTAGAGCTGAAAAAGGTCCATGAGACTACGGTAGAATGAATTTGATGAATATCTATCAAGGTCATCACTTATCACTCTTCTACAAGACTACTGTCGAATGGACTTGATGAAGGTCCAAGGTCATCATCCTACTAGTTTTGATGAAGGTCGGTCGACTGGGCCCGATGGAGGTCCAAAGGATTCTCATACTACCTAACCTGATGAAGGTCGGTCGATTGGACCTGATGGTGGTCCTGTCATATGGAGGCTTTGTTGAATGGACTTGTTGTCGGATGGGCTAGATGTTGTCCATGCGTATGGAAGTGTATGAAATAATATGGCATGTATGTTGTCTGGGGCAACTGATGGTTTTTTCAAGATTCAATAGCTTCATTCGACAGGTTGTGAGTTGATGTCCATTGACTATTTTATATATTTAATTCTCTCACTTCTGTCGTGTTAAATGTGATCATTTGGCCATACAACTCATTAATATGTGGTTTACGAACTACTTCATGTGCACTAGAATGTGATCATGGGCTTTTCTTTATTTCAGATGTTTCTTTCATGCGACTTACTGCTGCTACGTCGTATACTTCAAGTCCTCAAGATTAAGCAAAAGCTCACAAGTTACGTGCAGATGCCTAACCAAATCCCACATCGAACATTTTAAAAGCCAATATCAAAACCTGTCAAAAGACTTACTGTCCCACATCGATCATTGTAAGACAAAACTAAGAAACCTCACAAAGACCTTTGCCCCACATCGCCCATTGCAACAATCACGAACAATCTGCGAACAAGAATTTGATCCCACACCACCCATCAAAATATTCGGACCCAAAAAGCCAACCCATCAGGGCTTTCAAACTCAATCATCTTTAATCTAGACCCCACATGTATTTCATTCTGTCCGGCAGAGGGTTGTAAGAATTCAGAAAAAATAATCTACTTCTTAATGCATCGTAAATTTCCTTCACCACGTGATCAACAGAGACGACACTAGCATTGAACACCCGTCTATTCCTCCCATACCAAATGTAGTATATAGAAGCAGCCAGTGAAATTTTGCCCAATTTTGGCCGATCATAGCATCAAACACTCAGATTTGGATCGAAGCAAATCTCCATCTCAAATCATATCGATCACGTGTGTTCGTCCAACCTAGAAGCTTTCCAACTCAATTCTAGCTCACTGATGCAAGGATTGTAATTGAATGCAGAAATCCAGTGCTCAATTAAAGTATTCTTGCAGCCGATTGATCCAAAATGAAAAGAGTGATCCAAAATCCATCAGTCTGCTTCTCTTCAGTAGGCGATGTGGGAGTTTGGTGTCGCTGTTTGTGGTTTCAAATCAAGTTTGGGTTTTTTTTTGCTTGGTTTGTTGGGCTTTTAATTCGGTCTGTGAGCTGGCCTGGTATATGTGGGCTGCTTCTATTTGTTGGGCCTGTTGTCACAACTTATTGGCTTGTAATTGGGCTGTGATAGGCTAGATTATAAAGTTCATCAGCCTGGGCTAACTGAGGCTGCTTCATGTGGCCTTATAGCGAGTTGGGTTCGAGTATTTGGGCCTGATTGCTCAAAATTAAGCTTTGTTCTTGTGATTTCTTCACGTCCCAAGTGTTGTAAAAAAGAAAAAGTGCCTCTTGAATTGGGCCACACGTAGTATCTTTTCAAAGGCCAAAAACAGCCCATAACAATGTAGCCTGCCAATTCACAGACACGAAGTTCAATTAGGTTATGCGTGAATCACTTGTGATGGCTGGGTCCATCACCACCGTCAGATATTCTAATGATCAACAAATGAACCCTACAATCTCTTGAACCTTAGACGACGAGGAATGTGAAGTACCAAACCATCCCGACAGAAAGGGCGTGGTCTGTGTCTGAAGGGTTGTGGCATCAAAATAAGCAGTGTGGGACTTTTAGGCTGAGTTTTATTTTTTGGTTAGTGACGGGCTGAGCAAAAATGGATTTATGCCCTGTGTTAAGGAGTGTGATTTCTGGATGCTCGACAGCATTCTGAGGCTGGGTTTCTGGATGCATGGCCGCATCCTGAGGATGGGTTTCTGGATTCATCCCCGGATCGTGTGGATGTGGTTCTATTCCCTCATCATCATTAAGCTCGGCTTCATGACACATCTTCTCATACTTAGGCTATACTTCGAAGGTCATCATCACAATAATATCGGGCTGTGTTTCATTCAACACGACGTTGTTGAGCCTCTGTCGCTTAAAGTCGACCACCTCTACTGCCTCGCCTGCCTCGTACCTCCGTTCACTGGGCAACGTCAATCCCATAAAAGTCCGAAGTTATTACGATAAGGGAAAACATAATGGACTATCACAAAGGAGCTGGCGTCGAAGTTATGATTGCTAGGGTTTTTAAAATGTACGGACCACACATGTGTATCGATGATGGTGATGGGAAATGGACAACGAGTTTCCAATTTTGTTTTCGATTTGGGGGAGGGCCTGATGCGCCTGATGGATGGAGATTTTCTAACATGAGGAATGAAACTCGATTCTGAAAACATGAGACGCCAGTCCAAGAGCACAGGTCGAAAGTTCCCAGTGATGAGCTTGTTAGCTCTGTCTGGAGTAGCCTTGAAATCCAGAAGAGGTTTCAAATCTGGGTTTGTGGAGGCTTAAAGGAGAGAGAAATAGACAGCTAAGATTAAGAGAGTGAAAAATAGCTTTTTGGTTTTGTCTTTGCTGCTTCTGAGAGAAGAAAGAGGAAAGAGAGAGTAAAGGGTTTCATGAGTCGTGCGAGTTTGTTTGTGATAGATGCAAATAGGCTTTTGCGAATGGGTCGATTCATTAGGCATGATGAATTCATTTGTGGCTTCATTTGCATTGTGGACAGTCGACTCGAGGCAAGTGGCCTTATATTATGTCAATTTTTGGTTGTCTCTGAGGTTCAATTTTACCGGGTCGACTTTTTTTATCCACCTGCCAGCTTGATGGAGGGTGTATTGATTGTACAAATTTAGCTTTGCAAACCTCTTGAAGCCTATGTCCTTAGCTTTTTGTTCCAATGAGCCTTATTTTTACATGGATCATTTTCCACCATCTTGCACTTCATGGTTATGGGCCTACTGTTTTTTTTCCTTTTAGCAAGTGTAGACGGGAAATTCCTCTCGCGCATGGAAAAGTCGAATGCGTCTGGACTAAAAATTTTTTCTTTTTGGTCTAGTGTAGTAATAGAATTATGGTCATGCAATAGGACATGCTCCACGCTACCTGATATTGCTCAGTCGAAAGATCCATAGACCTTGTGAAAGGTCAATAAAATCATGGTAGAATGTACCCGAGGAGTGTCCATGAAGCAATTGTCTTTTGAACGTAATGGAGGTCGATAAGAGCCCACTCTACTGGATCCGAAGAGAATCCACGGGTCTACGACCGAATGGACCTGGTGGAGGTCCAATAGGTTCTCCATTCAGTCTATAAGACATTTTCATGTTATCTAGAGAGTAACACAATTATTCAATTCTTGTCGTCTGGAAGAGGTAACATTCTTTCATGTCTTGTGGAGCAGACGACATTCTATCAATGTAGTCTAGGGAAGGTGTGACATTACATTCACGTAGTCTGGGGGAGATGGTAAGTCATACATATCATCCAGAGGAATAGCGATGTTCTTCGTCGTTTGGAGAAGAGGTCAATCTTTGAATGTAGTGAAGAGTTTGACGAACGCCTTGTCATATGAAAAAAAAAATGACTATCCTCTTATGTCATGTGGGAGATAACAACCATCCCACATAGTACGATAAATTATAGGCATGAAGTTATTTGTCTAATGGTACCTCAGTCAAGCTAAGTCTTATTCTATCTCATGTTGGATGAGATTTTAAACTAGGGTCAAACCTCATTACGTTGAGTGTGAGTGGAATCATTAACAAGTAACAAGCTACATATAATAATTTCAATTGGGACATCATCAACAACATACTGATGTTGGGTGGGACATTCCTAACAAGTCCTATGTCAGACATGGCAAATGTCGATCGAGCTATCCATAACAATTACCTAGTTTTAAACTGTAGTGTCGACTAGGACACCATTAACAATTGCTAAGTTAAAAATTATAGTGTCGACTGGGACACCCATAGCTAGTTTCATACTACAACACCAATTATAAGTCTCATGTCTTACTAACGTCGACTGGGAGATTTTAAAAGTACAAGCCATACCTGGTAATGTTGACCGGGATGTCCTCGCCAAATCTTCATTCGAGTACTGTCGACTGAGACATCCTCCTTATGCCAAGATCATTGCTTCGTCATATGTGGTGAACAGTAAGAAAAATAGTTCCATTGAAGGGTCGCGCCTTGTTCCTGATGTAGGTCTACTAGAGTATGGTCGAATGGAGTCTAGAATTGATAACAACCCATTTATGTCTTCTAGATACGGATGACTGTGGGAGGTTTGGATGCCCAATAGGTAAGGAGTCGTGTCCCCTGGCAAGACTGTTTTAACAGCTTCTGGTGCCCATATCGGTTGCTGTGTTGTTCTGTGTTGTGCAGTTGATGGAGCTGTAGGCTTAGATTGTTGAATGTGTTTTTCCGGATCTTTCGTGTCATTTTCACTTCCTCAGATGGTGACTGGTTCTGATAAGGTTGATAGGGATATCCACGCCCAGTCTTCACCCAGGTACTGTCGACCGAAACAATCCTCATGCCAAGTTCATTACTCCATCACATGAGGTGAATGATAAGTGGAATGGTTCCATTGAAAGGATGCATTTTGCTCCTGACGTTGATCCACGGGACTATAGTCGAATATAGTCTGAATTTGATGACAATCCATTTATGTCTTCTGAAGGAGACGGGTATCATCTTAACAGTGTTGAAGAAGGTAACGCTTCTTTCACGTAGTCTGGAAGTGACGGTAATCCTCTTACGTAGTCTGAAGGGAATGACATCCTATCTATGCCATGATGATCATCCTAAGAAGTCTCGGATAGATGAAAATTATGGAGAATACTTCTTGGTTGATTGGTTATGTTGGGGATTAAGTGGGTATTCTTATATCGATAGGAGGGAGCGTGAAAAATAGTTCAAATGACGATCCGGATACGTCGATTGATAGGATCATAGATGGAGAGATCTTTACATGTTTTAAATCGCCAGAGCCCCACGGTGGGCGCCAAATTATAGACGCTGGTTTTCGCCCGAGGTCCACAATTGAGATTTCGTGAAATGGGGCACTGACGATCCTGCAAAATAAAGATGTAGAGTGAGCGGGAACACTGCCCACCGGTGTGGTGGGTGCCGGGGGCACTCCGACGCTCAAGTCAGTGAAGGCACTGAGGAAGTAGTAGGAGGAAGCTCAAAGTAAAATGCTACCTTGAGCTTCGTAGGGTGCCGTGAGGGTGGTAGATAACAGGTATGGTGACCTTTGTGAAAGTCCCAAAGCTGTGAGTAGGAGAGCTAGAAGTTGAATGTTGGTGAGATAGAAGTCCCCCCCAGTTCCTCATGGAGCCTCCTCCTCTATATACCTCCATGGAGGCATGTCCTTAATCACACTTGATCACTCGTAACGGTCGCGACTTCATGAGAGGTATTTACTGCTCTTAGCCGTTGTAGGTTGGAACGGCTGGTTTGAGTCTATGAGCTTGGGCGTTACGTAAACTGGCGTATTGAAGGTCCTTCAGTTATTGGTTGGGTGATGGTGTTGGTGTTCATTGGATATAGTCTTTATAAACATCTTTGGGCCCATTCAGACTTTATGAGACCTGGCCCATTGAGGTGGCAATCCGGGTCTGGATCTTTAGGTTGGGGAGTCTTGGGTGCACTCATCATTGGGCCCGAAGCAAAAGGTCTAAATTACCCTCGGACCAAATTTGGCCCGTACAAATACATCATCTAAATTTGAACCCAAGACCTGACAATCAAATCTTAAATTCCTTACCACCAAGTCATAATCATGGGGGAAAATGTGTTGTTAAAACGTTTATAGACAAAAGAATGTATTTTGGTTAACTTCATCTCAGAGTTAAGATTCTTATGTTAGTGTTTCGGTGGAATGAATCAAGTCTCTTGGATAATAATGAATCCAAATCCCCATTAATGCCTTGAGTTTCACTTTCTATAGTCTATGTAATTTTCATGATGGATCGTGGCTATTTTGACCATGAATTTGTTCTTCACATATAGTGTTATGTGAATGCATGTATCCTTGACAAGTAGGTGTCATAATGCGTTTTTTATAAGAGTCTGAGATAGTCAGATGTTTTACCTATTTTATTTAAATTCGGAATAGGTAATTTGGCGGCGAGATTTCCAACGATTCAAAAAAAAATATCGGATTACATGCAAAAAGTATCTAAAGAGCTCCATTGTTATATTTTCGGAACTATTATTCTTCTCTGAGCCCCCTTTAGTGCTCTCTAGAGAAAATGAAGTCCAGAATTATGGTGACATACATTTGATTGTGTGGGATATGTGTCCATACATCACTGTTCAAACTGCGTGAGCTTGCGGAGCCACAATTCCGCCATAAAATTTACTTTAGTGTAATGTTTTATGACGACGACACTTTTTTTTTGAATCGTTAGAAATTTCATCTTCAAACCACCCCTTCCGGGTTTAAGTGAAATAGGTAAAATTTTCGGGTGTCCCAGACTCTTACAAGAAACACACTCTCTATATTCGAATCCAGGACTTCAAGGAGAGATCCTGAGCCCCTACACTATCAATCCACACCCATTGGGACCCTATTATTGACTTCAAGGTGAGATTAAGTGTTACATATAGGTTTCAATATTTAATATTATAATTTAATAATAATAAATTAAAATATTAATTAATTAATTAAATTTATATGTCTCTTACTTCAATAATAGTGTAGGCACTGCATTTTGCATATAAGTCCCGATGATGAGTCTCGTACGAAGACACTACTCTTTAGGTTGCGAAAGTCGCGGGAAACGAATGTCAGAAGGGGAAATTCAGAATAAGTATGTCATCGGATTCAATTCACATGTTCACTGCTTTCGTTCGTGCTGCGTTCGTGAACACGTTCGAACCTCAAGTAGATTGTGGGCGTTCGTGTAGCGTTCGAATAGGCGTTCGAACGGTGTCGGTACTTCTGGTTTTGTTGCTAGCCTTACGCCCAAGCCTAATTAGCCCACCAAAACCCACCCAAAAATAATTAAAACATTTAAAACATGTCACAAATTAAAATAATATCCTTCCTAAATTAAATAAATCACATTCCAATCTAAATAATTCACTCTCTAAATTAAACACATTTTTTTCCTTTCATAAACCAATCAAGACACTTCCTTTTTTTGAGGATTTCATTCATTACCTAGAAACCCTAGAAACCATTATAAAAAGAAGCTTAAACCAACCTTTCACACCCTAGCTCATTCTCACAAAAACACAGAAGAAATAAATTTAGCTCTACACACCCAAGACAAGAATAGCAAGCAAAATAATTCTCTTCTCCTACTCCCTCTAGCGACCGAAAACATCACCCTTAAAACACACCACCATAACCACCAAAAACAGTCCCCAAAACTGCACTGCAGTGACCGAAAAATCCCCCCCAAACACCGAAAACAGTACCCAAAAACAGGCCCTTAATATAGCAAAACAGTGACAAAAAACTGCACTTTAAAACCCTTAAATTACCGCAAGAAACAGCAGCAAAACAGAGGAAACGACAGCTCAAAACAGTGAAGCAGCGAACGAGAGCAGTGGACCAGTGAACCGGAGGAGTTGCGGAGCATCAACCCTTCCGACGGCCGTGTAACGCACTTTCGAGAGACGACCTAAGAGGTTAGACCTGAGGGCACCCTTCTTATTTATTCTCATTTTTTTTGTTTATTAGAATTCCTTCGCATGAGAGTCGTTTGTTGATATATGTTGTGGTCTTTGAATGAATGGAACATGTGTTCTCTCTTGTGGTATATCAGATGGAAACCCATACGTAAATTTCGTAGCCGAATCCGAATGGACGGTATTGCGGTTTGCACTCGGGATACAATGTCACGTACCACTTGAGAGATTCACACATTTCGTTTCATCCAACCTTGTATTCGAGCATGATTGGGTTGCTAGTATGTTATTTATTTTTTAAAGCATGATTTAGTCGTTAGTATGCTATTACTTTCTGCATGTTACTTATTTATGCATGATGATATAGTGCGCATGGGCTAACTAGGGTGGATTAAAGGTCCTCTATTCGAGGGAAATGCCTAAAGGCTACATTTTCCACGATGTTTTGCCGCGCCGAACGGAGTATGTTTGATTGAATATGAGATATGTTTAATCGAGCATACGAGGTCCTATATTATTGTTGTCTTTATTTTATATGCATTGTAATATAATGCGCATAGGCTAACTAGGGTGGATTAAAGGTCTTATATTCGAGGGAAATGCATGAAGGCTACATTTACCACGATGTTTTGCCGCGACTTTTATTATGTCATTTACCATTTGCATATCATTGTTTTATTTACGCATGCATTATATTCTTGTGCGCATGGGCTAACTAGGGTGGATTAAAGGTACTTTATTCGAGGGAAATGCCTAAAAGGCTACATTTTCCACGATGTTTTACCGCGCCGGACGAGGTGCACTCGATTGAATGTGAAACGTGTTCCATCAGGCACACGAGGTCCTACATTGTGTATTTGTTTATCCACATATGTGTTTGTGTCATTTCAGATGCCCTTTTGGCAATCTCGTTCGAACGCATTTCCAAACGCTACACGAACGTATGCATTCTATCTCATTCCGTTCGAACGCGTTTACGAATGCTACATGAAAGTATGTATTTTGTCTTATTCCGTTCGAACGCATTTACGAACGCTACACGAACGTATGCATTCTGTCTTATTTCCGTTCGAATTCGCCTCAGGAACGCTACTCGAACGCTTATATTCTGTTTACCGTTCGAACGCGTTTACGAATGCTACTCGAACGCACATGCATTTTATTATATCATGCATCAGGTTTCATCCCGTTTGAACGCGTTATCAAACGCTATACGAACGCGGACATTTTGTTTATCGTTCGAACGCGTTATCAAACGCTAATCGAATGCTTGCATTCAGTTTACCGTTCGAACGCGTTTACGAACGCTACACGAACGCGCACACACTGGACAGATTCATTTATCATGTTTCATGTATGTTTGTTCCCCTAGTCATTCCCTTCCCCATCATATGTTTAGTTAGCTCTCTTCAATATTTATGCACTCAATTTCCTCTCTTTAATATGCATGCTTATACAATTATTGTTTATTTGTGTCCCTGTGTTTATCAATATAATGTGTTAATGAGATTATATGCTTGTCGTTATTCCAATTTATTTTTTTTATGCATGAACTTAGAAGTAGATTATCCTTGGAAATATATGTTGCTTAGGTCCGATTAAATTATTGCACAAATCATTTCATTACAAGTGGCATAAGTAAGGGACCATTCCGAACCCAACGGTTTGAGGTCTTCCCTTGCGAGGGGTGAGTGCGACCTTAAATCATTTTCCCGGTTCACACCGGGTGGCGACTCCATGTTATTTCCCCGGTTTAGCTCCCCCGTGGGCTATTCCGTACTCCCAACCGGGCCGCGAGCCCGGGACAGCGTCACCGATTTCTGTGTCCTACAGTCTGGTGACTCCACTAGGGATAGAGAATTGGCCCCGAAATAATGTCTTGTAATGTTTGTGATTTGTGTTTTAATTAACCGTATTTACCGTGGGTTGAAAGAGGTTTAATCAAAGACACTTTTTAAGGCTATGTAATGGTTTGGTGTCTTCCTTCATTCACTACCTTTCTATAAGGAAAAGTTGTGAAGGCACCTAGGTAATCATGTACTCGTAGCCTATTGTGATGGACTAATTTGGAGGACTCGTTGTTTAGACCTGTCACCAAGCGATAAGAGCCTAAGAGGCTTGGGTTTTTAAGAGAGCTCGCTCCGCCCTCCCTCTGGGGAATCTACAACGGGAAATCCATTTGACAGTCAGTCACGCACCATAACTCATTGGCACATACCATAAGGTATAAAAAAGGTGCGCTCACTTGGTCGCTCGAACCCTTGAGTGGGGAGACCTAGTTGTGGGCAATCTTTCGCCATCGAGAGTCTTTGTCTACACTCCCACAAACCCACACGTAGACCGGAGTTGTATGACCTATAGCAACTATTTCCTTGTGCTTGTGGACCATCTTCATTTGGATGCAGTTGGATTTCTTGTCAGAAATGCGAACTTGTTGGGCCATTTAAACTGGGACGAGTTCGTATCCTATGACAATTGGGCAAAAAGCTTCTGAAAAGTCGATGGGCCGCTCTGTAGAAATTATTACTTTATGCTTGAATTATCTCTTTATGCTTGTATTTAGGACCATCATCATTTGGATTCAGTTAGACTTCTTGTCAGAAATGCAAACTTGTTGGGCCATTTAAACTGGGACGAGTTCGTATCCTATGACAATTGGGCTAAAAGTTTCTAAAATGCCGATGGGCCACTCTGTAGAAATTGTTTCTTTATACTTGTGCTTAGGACCATCATCATTTGGACTCAGTTAGACTCCTTGTCAGAAATGCGAACTTGTTGGGCCGTTTAAACTGGGATGAGTTCGTATCTTATGACAATTGGGCTAAAAGTTTCTAAAATGCCGATGGACCATCATGTGTTTGGGCCCCTTATCATTTGAAGTTGTTTAACCATGCTATCGCAAAGGTGTAAACCTGTTAGGCCTTTTCAACTGGGACAAGTTTGCACCTTGCAATAATGTGATTGAAGCTTTATAATGACAAGAGGCCAACTTATATATTCCATGCATTGCACGTATATATGCTGACTGAGAATTTTAAAAGACACCATAGATTCTCGTTGGGTTAGGAAAAATGGAAGACTCAATGAAACATCCTGTATGGATCAGTTGGAAACCAATCTCACCAAGGTTACTGAACAGTTGCAAGCCTTGACTGCTGCTATGGCTAATATGGTTGTGCCCCGTGCTTGGGGAGACTCTGAGAATGAGAGGTGTGAAGACCCTCCGACTAGATTGAATGATGATATCCCGGGTTTTGATGATGATATGGCCGAATATTCTGCGGGGAAAATGGCAGGGTCTCAAACTGAACTGCAGAAACTCCGAGATCAGGTAGAGTCGGTTACCCGTAAGATGAGGGGCAAGCACGAAGACCTGTTGGATTATGAGGCAATGACGTTTGAGGAACAGTTGCCAGCTCAGTTTAAAATTCCGGATATAGCCAAGTTTAATGGGAACGGGGACCCGAGGGTCCATCTCCGTCAGTATGTTTCAGTTATGAGTTCAGTGGGTTTATCGAAGCGTCAGGTGCATAAAATGTTTAGGATGTCGCTTGAGGGGGCGTCCGTAGTATGGTACCACAGCCTAGAAAGGAAGATCAAGGAGGATTGGAGAGAACTGGCAGAAGCTTTTCTGAAACAATATGTTGCAGACTTGGAGATTGATTTGTCACTCCGCGATTTGGAGAACACCAAGCAGAAACCGGAGGAAAGTTTCAAAGAGTATGTGGATCGTTGGAGAAGCCAGCTTCTGAAGATGCAGACTCGGCCCTCAGAGAAGGACCAAATCAAGATGATTATCAATGGCACCAAGCCCTCCATCTATGGCAAGTTGAGGAGGATGACCTCCATGATTACTGATTTTCGACAGTTGAGGGAAACTGTCATGGATATTGAAGAAGAATAAGCTGAGAACAGAAAGTTCTATAGCCTGAATAGGAGGCCCATTGGGGGACCATCAGGTACCAAGCCTGTTGCTGCTGAGATTGCTGCTATCCGAAACCGGCGTTTCTCCGACCTGGGTAGACCTTTGTCTAAGGTACTGGAGAAATTAAAGAGACAGGGACTTCTGAAACCCCTTGAGACCAAACCACTTCCACACCCACCACCACCGCATGTCAACCTGAACCAGTATTTCCATTTCCATCAACAGAAGGGCCATGACACTGACAATTGTGCCCGCCTCCGTCATGAAATACAGGACCCTATAGACTCCAAAAAGATACCCGACCCTGAAACAGAACAACCTAACACACACAAAAACCCCTGCCGAATTACCACTTTGTCCCACTACCAACCTATATGATAAACTCTGGCCTATCCGAAAGCCTTGTCCTCAAAACCTTTGACTACCAAGCCTTTTGCTTGGGAATTTGGGATAGCAACAGATGAAACATAACATGAAGAGAATTTATGGGAAGACTTCTCTAGTAGTGATGAAGAAGAGGTGAGAGGAATGACACGCAGCGGTCGTTTCTACAGTGACACGGCTGAGAAGGGTAAAGAAGTATTGACAGAATGGAGGGAAGTGAAAGAAAATGTGGATAATATTGAAGGGGATACAGTGTTGCGCCAGCTAAAGAAAACACGGGCACATGTCAACATCTGGGAATTGTTGTGTTCGTCACAGGAGCACAAGCGTGCTATGGTTGAGGCCTTGAGCAAGATAGTAGTGCCAGAGAATGCTAATCCGGCAATGTTTATGGGATCAGTACAGAAGGAAGCTTTGCAGGCAATAACTTTTTCTGAGGAGGAACTCCCGGCTGAGTGAATGAACCATAATAGACCTTTATTCATCAGAGCTGAAGTGAGGGGCAAGAAGACATCTTGTGTGATGGTAGATGATGGCTCATCCATCAATGTGTGCCCATTGAAGGTTTTGACAAGGCTGGGTATGAAGGCAACAGATCTAGATCCCTCCAATATGACTATCAAAGCTTATGATGATAGTAAGCGAGGAGTTGAGGGTACCTTTGCCGCAGTAGTCAAGGTTGGCCTGATTGAGGATGAGGTTGAGTTCACAGTGCTGGATATCCCGGCCACTTTTGCTTTGTTATTGGGAAGGTCGTGATTCCACAAGCTTGGGGGCGTGCCCTCCACTCTGCATCAGGTTATTAAGTTTCCATACGGGGGAGAGATTGTCACCATCCGAGCTGAGGCAGACAGTGCTGTGGCCGCTTTGAAAATACAACCTTTCACAATGTTCCAAGTGTCAGCAACTTTTGAGGAGTGGGTGGATCCTAAGATGGCTAGGATCATGGAGAATATGAAGTTTGAGCCAGGTAAAGGTTCAACATTGCCAAACTTTAAGGGGCAAACTACCCGGAGAGGGTTGGGATACATGTCTGATGAAGATAAGTCGAAATCCAATAAGAAAGGGTTGAAGCTAATGGAATGCTTTGTGAAGGCAACAAGATATTAGGGGGAACCTGAACCGGTAGAAGTCAATGGGATCGTGGTGCCCGGGTTTGAGATCTTTCAGGATGTGATGGGTGAGAAGTCACTGGCATCGAAAATTATGAAGAAGGAAGAAGAGAAGTGGGAAGAAGAGCTGATGAAGTTGGAAAGCCTGACCCTCGAAAAAAAGAAGGAAACCAAGGAAGACCCAGCTGTGGGAGATGAAGCATCTGTGGAGGATGAAGATGTTTATCTCTCTGATTTATTTGAATGTATTCATGCATCTGCTAGTAATAAAGACAATCATTTTGCTTACTCGTTTGAGTCTCTCCCTTTCAATTTGCATGACTTGAGTATATTTGATATCAGTTCCACCAAGACAAATGCATTTAACCTTGGTACACCTGAGAGCCCCAGGGAAATTCTAATTGCAAGTGAAGTTACCTCTGGGGAGCGGGAGAAAATAGAAGGAATATTAGCCAAATATGCCAAGGTGTTTGTTTGGTCCTATGAAGACATGCCTGGAGTAGACAAAAGTATTGCCCAACATACCATACCAACTTATCCAAATATGAAGCCGGTGAAACAGAAACTTCGGCGGATGAGACCTGAGTGGGCCGAAAAAGGTCAGAGTAGAATTCAAGAAACAGATAGATGTGAGATTCTTGGAAGTAGTGAAATATCCGGAGTGGTTGGCAAATATTGTGCCAGTACCGAAGAAAGACGGGAATGTCAGAATGTGTATTACAGAGATCTTAACAAGACTTGCCCGAAAGATGATTTTCCTCTACCTCATATAGATGTGCTAGTTGACAGTGCAGTTTTATCTGCCATGTATTCATTTGCAGATGGGTTTTCAGGATACAATCAGGTTCCCATGGCTGAAGAAGACAAGCACAAGACTGCCTTTGTCACCGAGTGGGGCACATATTGTTACAAGGTAATGCCATTTGGGCTCAAGAATGCAGGAGCTACTTATCAGCGGATGGCCACTACATTATTCCATGACTTGATGCACAAAGAGATTGAAGTGTATGTGGATGATATGATGGTGAAATCAGAGACAAGAATTGGGCATATAAAAGCACTGGAGAAGTTCCTTCAGAGGGTTGACAAATACAACTTGCGACTGAATCCCAAGAAATGTGTGTTTGGGGTAACATCAGGAAAGTTGATGGGACATACAGTGGGAATGGGAGGAATAGAGGTAGACTCTGAGAAGATCAAATCAATCACAGAGATGCCAGCACCGAAGACTGAGAAGGAAGTCAGAGCATTCCTCAGGAAAATTCAGTATATCAGTCGGTTCATCGCCAAGTTGACGTCAGTATGTGAGCCTATCTTCAAACTGCTGAGAAAAGACCAGTCAGTAAAATGGAATGAGCAATGGCAAGCACCCTTCGATAAGATCAGAGAATATTTGGTAAAGCCTCCTGTATTGAAACCTCCGAGACCGGGCATACCATTGATATTGTGATTGGCCATAGAATCAGAAGCACTGGGGGCAATGATGGTACAGGCAGATGAGACAGGGGTAGAGCATGCAGTCTACTATCTCAGTAAGAAGATGTTTTCGTACGAAGCCCGTTATCAAGAAGTATAAAAGATCTGTTTGGCAGTGGTATGGGCGTCCAGAAAATTGCGTCATTACTTCCAATCTTACAAGATCCATGTGGTAGCAAATGAGAATCCCTTGAAGTATCTACATTCAGTACCTTCGCTAGTGGGGAAGTTGGGCAGATGGTTAGTGTTGCTGACAGAGTTTGACATTGAGTATCTCACCTCCAAAGTAATCAAAGGGCGAGCCGTAGCGGAGTTTCTGGCATTGCAACCTATTGAAGGGGATCAGTACAAGTTTGAATTCTCAGATGAAGAGATCCAAGCAATAATAGTCCAAGGGTGGAAAATGTATTTCGACGGAGCAGTGAATTGCAAAGGAGCTAGAATTGGGATCGTAATAGTGACTCCCGAATGAGAGACTTTGCCTATGGCCAAGAGGTTGACGTTCGGAGTAACTAACAACATGGCCGAGTACGAAGCATGTGCTTTTGGATTGACTGCATTGATAGCCTTGAAGGCTAAGAGCGTGGAGGTCTACGGAGATTCGATGTTGGTAGTCCGACAGATGCAGGGAGAATGAGAATTGAAGGAAGAACGGTTGAAACCTTACCTTTTTCACATCATAAAGTTGGCACAGGCTATCCCCGATTGTAAGTTTCAGCACTTTCCGCGAGAAGAGAATCAGATGGCAGACGCATTAGCTACACTTGCAGCGACTTGGGAAAATCCAGAGAAGTTAGTGATGAGACCATTAATACTGACAACAGCAAGCAGACCTGTTTATGAGATAGAAAGAGTTTTGGAAGTAGAGATCGATGACGGAAAACCTTGGTACCATGATATTCAGCGATACCTGGAACACAGAGAATTCCCAGAATGAGCAAGCAAAAAAGACAGAATAGTCATTCAGAAGTTGGCTTCTCAGTATGGGATTTTGAAGGGAGAGCTATACAAGAGGCAGGCAAATGGCATTCAGCTGAAGTGTTTAAGAAAAGAAGAAGCTTAGAAGGCAATGGGAGAAATACATGCCGGGTAGGGGTGTTCACGGGTCGGGTCGGGTTTTTTGATTTTTTTTTTACCCGCAACCCAAAATTTGAGCAGATGACCCGCGCGGATCGGGTCACATCGGGTCGGGTCAAAAAGCTGCGGGTTGGGTTGGGTCAAAAAGTTACGGGTTGGGTTGGGTCAACATAATATACAGTAAATATAATATATATATTTTTTTGATACAAATTATCACATAGCAGTGAGTAGCAGAATCGGCAAAGTGTCTGATTTAACATCAACGGATCAACCTAATCCAGAGTTCGAGTCCCACTGTAAGCATTTTATTCAAAAGTAAAATTTTCAAAAAATGAGTAAGCTGCTGAGATTCGAACCGGAGAGCAAATGAAGACAAAGCAAGGACATAGCCATTTCAACTACAATTATATCTTGTTAAAATCGTATCATTAAAACTATATATATTATAATTATAAAATCATTTACTTCGGATCGGGTTGGGTCAGACTCGATTTTTCTGCACAAAAATCGTGACCCGATCCGAAAAATCGGGTCGGGTCGAAGTTGACCCGAAAATGAATTTTATAATTGATAAACCCGACCGGGTCGGGTCGGGTCGTTGCTGGTCGGGTCGCGGGTCAACCCGACCCTATGAACACCCCTAATGCCGGGGTATGTGGACCACACATGAATGGGTTGAATTTGTCTCGCAAGATTGTAAGACAAGGTTTCTACTGGTTGATCATGGAGACAGACTGTGCAAAGCTGGTAAAACATTGTCATGATTGTCAAGCACACGGTAATTTGAATCATCTGCCGCACACAGAGTTGCATGGGCTATCAGAGCCATGGCATTTCTCATCATGGGGGATTGATATGATCGGGGAGATTCGACCGAATGCATCGAATGGACATCGTT
The DNA here is from genome assembly GCA_019454045.1 of Zanthoxylum bungeanum. Classification (NCBI taxonomy): domain Eukaryota; kingdom Viridiplantae; phylum Streptophyta; class Magnoliopsida; order Sapindales; family Rutaceae; genus Zanthoxylum; species Zanthoxylum bungeanum. The sequence continues at coordinate 53,403 of SKCR01027637.1, forward strand.
TCATAGTAGTAGCATTGGACTACTTCTCAAAATGGGTGGAAGCCGAGTCATTTCGTAACGTCACAGTAAAACAGATGGCGAATTTCATAGCTCGGAACATCATATGTCGACATGGGATGCCGCATCATGTAGTGACAGATAACGGAGTTCAGTTTCAAGGGGAAACGAAGGCAATGCTACAGAGATATGAGATAGGACATCACAAGTCGTCACCTTACCGACTGCAGGCAAATGGGGCAGTCGAGGCAGCCAACATGACAGTAAAGAAGATATTAGCCAAGATGACAGAAGACTGTAAAGATTGGGCCAACAAACTACCATATGCCCTGTGGGGGTACAGAACATCAGTAAGAACAGCAACATGAGCCAGGCCTTACTCTTTGGTCTATGGAATGGTAGCAGTACTGCCAGTGGAAGTTGAGATACAGTCATTGAGGGTATTAGCAGAAACAGAGTTACCTGAACAGGAATGGGCCGCACAGAGATTTGAATAGTTAGCACTACTGGATGAAAAGAGGATGAAGTCCTTGCATCACATGCAGTTGCACCAGAAGAGGTTGGCTCGAGCATTCAACAAAAAAGTGCGTCCTACTAAGATCAGAAAATGGTGATTTGGTACTTAAGCAGTCGAGGCCGTCGACGACAGACCCAAGAGGAAAGTTCAGACCTAACTGGGAAAGACCTTACATAGTGCAGAAAGTAATGGGAAATGGGGCAGTGAGACTGTCAGATTTGGAAGGGAACGAGTTCACCGAGCCGATCAACGTGGACAGATTGAAACAGTATTTCGCTTGAGAAAGAGAAGACCTGGCAGAAGACCTAACCCGACGGGATAAGAAATTCATGCATGCATGCATACACATAACGTATCTGCATTCTTTTTTATGTTTTGTATTCACAGGTTTCAAAGAAGAAAAGAAGAAAAACGGCAAATGCAAGCCAACCAGAAGCAACAACACATCAGTATCAGTTTGGGGGCGAGACCCACATCAGTATCAGTCTGTGGGCCAAGGCCCACATCAATATCAGTTTGGGGATGAGTCCCAAGGCCGAGGCCCACATCAGTATCAATTTTGGGATGTGTCCCAGGGTCGAGGCCCACACATATCATCAATAATTTTGGGGATGAGTCACAGGGTCGAGGCCCACATCAGTATCAGCTTGGGAGCGAGGCCCACATCAGTATCAGCTTGGGGGCGAGGCCCACATCAGTATCGGTTAGGGGGCGAGTCCACATCAGTATCAGCTTGGGGGTGAGGCCCACATCAGTATCAGTTAGGGGGCGAGCCCACATCAGTATCAGTTTTGGGGATGCGTCCTAGGGTCGTGACCCACATCATCAGCAGTTTTGGGGATGCGTATCAGGGTCGTGACCCACATCATCAACAGCTTTGGGGATGCGTCCCAAGGTCGTGACCCACATCATCAGCAGTTTTGGGGATGCGTCTCAGGGTCGTGACCCACATCATCATCAGTTTTAGGGATGCGTCCCAGGGTCGTGACCCACATTGTCAGTGGTATTGGGATGCGTCACAGGGTCGAGGCCCCCGTTATCGGTTGCAGTTATTGGGATGTGTCCCAGGATCGAGGTCCACTGCGTCATCAACTCAGCTCAAAGCAGTAGGCAAGTCAAGTGGCAGCTGGTGAGCCAGGTAAGTAAAAATGCATTGCACAACTTTGATAGGATTGTCATTGTCACACACTGAACAAGTCCCATCAAAATGGGGGCGACTGTAGGCACTGCATTTTGCATATAAGTCCCGATGATGAGTCTCGTACGGAGGCACTACTCTTTAGGTTGCGAAAGTCGCGGGAAATGAATGTCGGAAGGGGAAATTCAGAATAAGTATGTCATCGGATTCAATTCACATGTTCACTGCTTTCGTTCGTACTGCGTTCGTGAACACGTTTGAACGTCAAACAGATTGCGGGCGTTCGTGTATCGTTTGAATAGGCATTCGAACGGTGTCGGTACTTCTGGTTTTGTTGCTAGCCTTACGCCCAAGCCCAATTAACCCACCAAAACCCACCCAAAAATAATTAAAACATTTAAAACATGTCACAAATTAAAATAATATCCTTCCTAAATTAAATAAATCACATTCCAATCTAAATAATTCACTCTCTAAATTAAACACATTTTTTCCTTTCATAAACCAATCAAGACACTTCCCTTTTTTGAGGATTCTCTTCTTTACCTAGAAACCCTAGAAACCATTATAAAAAGAATCCTAAACCAACCTTTCACACCCAAGCTCATTCTCACAAAAACACAGAAGAAATAAATTTAGCTCTACACGCCCAAGACAAGAATAGCAAGCAGCCAAGCAAAATAATTCTCTTCTCCTCCTCCCTCTAGCGACCGAAAACATTACCCTTAAAACACACCACCATAACCACCAAAAACAGTCCCCGAAACTGCACTGCAGTGACCGAAAAATCCCCCCCCCCAAAAATAGCAGCCCAAACACCGAAAACAGTACCCAAAAACAGCCTCTTAATATAGCAAAACAGTGACAAAAAAACTGCACTTTAAAACCCTTAAATTACCGTAAAAACAGCAGCAAAACAGAGGAAACGACAGCTCAAGACAGTGAAGCAGTGAACGAGAGCAGTTGACCAGTGAACCGGATGAGTTGCGGAGCATCAACCCTTCCGACGGCCGTGTAATGCACTTTCGAGAGACGACCTAAGAGGTTAGACCTGAGGGCACCCTTCTTATTTATTCTTATCTTTTTTTGTTGTTTATTAGAATTCTTTCGCATGAGAGTCGTTTGTTGATATATGTTGTGGTCCTTAAATGAATGGAACATGTGTTCTCTCTTGTGGTATATCAGATGGAAACCCGTACGTAAATTTCGTAGCCGAATCCGAATGGACGGTATTGTGGTTTGCACTCGGGATACAATGCCACGTACCACTTGAGAGATTCACACATTTCGTTTCATCCAACCTTGTATTCGAGCATGATTGGGTTGCTAGTATGTTATTTATTTTTTAAAGCATGATTTAGTCGTTAGTATGCTATTAATTTCTGCATGTTACTTATTTATGCATGATGATATAGTGCACATTGGCTAACTATGGTGGATTAAAGGTCCTCTATTCGAGGAAAATGCCTAAAGGCTACCTTTTCCACGATGTTTTGCCGCGCCGAACGGAGTATGTTTGATTGAATATGATATATGTTTAATCGAGCATACGAGGTCCTATATTATTGTTGTCTTTATTTTATATGCATTGTAATATAATGCGCATAGGCTAATTAGGGTGGATTAAAGGTCCTATATTCGAGGGAAATGCATGAAGGCTACATTTACCATGATGTTTTGCCGCGCCTTTTATTATGTCATTTACCCTTTGCATATCATTGTTTTATTTACGCATGCATTGTATTCTTGTGCGCATGGGCTAACTAGGGTGGATTAAAGGTCATGTATTCGAGGGAAATGCCTAAAAGGCTACCTTTTCCAAGATGTTTTGCCGCACCGGACGAGGTGCACCCGATTGAATGTGAAATGTGTTCCATCAGGCACACGAGGTCCTACATTGTGTATTTGTTTATCCACATATGTGTTTGTGTCATTTCAGATGCCCTTTTGGAAATCTCGTTCGAACGCGTTTCCAAACGCTACACGAATGTATGCATTCTGTCTCATTCCGTTCGAACGCGTTTACGAACGCTACACGAAAGTATGTATTATGTCTTATTCCGTTCGAACGCATTTACGAACTCTACACGAACGTATGCATTCTGTCTTATTTCCGTTCGAACGCGCCTCAGGAGCGCTACTCGAACGCTTATATTTTTTTTTATCGTTCGAACGTGTTTACGAATGCTACTCGAACGCACATGCATTTTATTATATCATGCATCAGGTTTCATCCCGTTCGAACGCGTTATCAAACTCTATACGAACGCGGACATTCTGTTTATCGTTCGAACGCGTTATCAAACGCTACTCGAACGCTTGCATTCAGTTTACCGTTCGAACGCGTTTACGAACGCTACACGAACGCGCGCACACTAGACAGATTCCTTTATCATGTTTCATGTATGTTTGTTCCTCTAGTCATTCCCTTCCCCATCATATGTTTAGTTAGCTCTCTTCACATTTTTTTCCTTTCATAAACAAATCAAGAGACTTCTTTTTTTTGAGGATTCCCTTCCTTACCTAGAAACCCTAGAAACCATTATAAAAAGAAGCCTAAACCAACATTTCACACCCTAGCTCATTCTCACAAAAACACAGAAGAAAAAAATTTAGCTCTACACGCCCAAGACAAGAATAGCAAGCAAAATAATTCTATTCTCCTCCTCCCTCTAGCGACCGAAAACATCACCCTTAAAACACACCACCGTAACCACAAAAAACAGTCCCCGAAACTGCACTGCAGTGACCGAAAAATCCCTCCCAAACAGCAGCCTAAACACCAAAAACAGTACCCAAAAACAGCCCTTTAATATAGCAAAACAGTGACAAAAAAACTGCACTTTAAAACCCTTAAATTACCGCAAGAAACAGCAGAAAAACAGAGGAAACGACAGCTCAAAACAGTGAAGCAGCGAACGAGAGCAGTGGACCAGTAAACCGGAGGAGTTGCGGAGCATCAATCCTTCCGACGGCCGTGTAACGCACTTTCGAAAGACGACCTAAGAGGTTAGACCTGAGGGCACCCTTCTTATTTATTCTCATCTTTTTTATTGTTTATTAGAATTCCTTCGCATGAGAGTCGTTTGTTGATATGTGTTGTGGTCCTTGAATGAATGGAACATGTGTTCTCTCTTGTGGTATATCGGATGAAAACCCGGACGTAAATTCCGTAGCCGAATCCGAATGGATGGTATTGCGGTTTGCACTCGGGATACAATGCCACGTACCACTTGAGAGATTCACACATTTCGTTTCATCCAACCTTGTATTCGAGCATGATTTGGTTGCTAGTATGTTATTTATTTTTTAAAGCATGATTTAGTCGTTAGTATGCTATTACTTTCTGCATGTTACTTATTTATGCATGATGATATAGTGCGCATGGGCTAACTAAGGTGGATTAAAGGTCATCTATTTGAGGGAAATGCCTAAAGGCTACATTTTCCATGAAGTTTTGCCGCGCCGGACGAAGTATGTTTGATTGAATGTGAGATATGTTTAATCGAGCATATGAGGTCCTATATTATTGTTGTCTTTATTTTATATGCATTATAATATAATGCGCATGGGCTAACTAGGGTGGATTAAAAGTCCTTTATTCAAGGGAAATGCCTGAAGGCTACCTTTACCACGATGTTTTGCCGCGCCTTTTATTATGTCATTTACCTTTTACATATCATTGTTTTATTTACGCATGCATTGCATTCTTGTGCGCATGGGCTAACTAGGGTGGATTAAATGTCCTCTATTCGAGGGAAATGCCTAAAAGGCTACCTTTTCCACGATGTTTTGCCGCGCCGGACGAGGTGCACCCGATTGAATGTGAAACGTGTTCCATCGGGCACACGAGGTCCTAATCGGCTCGGGGCTGGACTCGTTCCGCCAAAGCCGCTGCTTGTGTTATTGGCTCGGGGCTGGATTCGTTCCGCCGAGGCCTCTACTTGTTGACCGGCGTAAACACACACGTATAACCCAAGCGCACGTATCGTTCAAGTAGTATAAAAATATCGATCCCACGAGGACTTAATATCTAAACTATTAATTTTATGAGGTCAAATGATTACTAATATCTAACAAGTTGATTGATTGATTTGAAATGGTGACGATTCTAAATTTAAAAACAAGTAAATAAAATTGTCGAAAATAGGTTTTAAGAAAATTCAATATTAAAAACTATCTAGGGTTGTGATTTCTTCCAATATCAATTTAAAGATGAAGTGGTTATCTTAAAGTTGGGTAATATATTGATTTATTAACCTGGAACACTAAATTATGTGTAAGCCTCTGTCGATGGTCAGACACAAATACCCAGTTTAACCCAATTGAACCATATGTCTATGTCAACCAAATTATCTGGATTCATTAAATTTAAGTTCCAATTATGGCTACCCCCGCCCGACAGGTATATTCCTATCCTATAAGGAAATCTATTAAAGGGTTATCTATCCTCAAGGAAGATCGTGGGCTATTGAGTCTAAGGCTGAAACCTAAAATCCATATGTCTAGTTCATTTTAGATTTACCAGATCAATTTTATTAATGGCCAGTTAATGAAAAAGCATTAAGTTTAAGACTCAATAAATAAATCTTTATATTACCCAAGCTATAATCTAACCCTTATAAAACGGTGATATTGGATTTCATCACAACCCCAGATAACTAATTTAGTTACAACACATAACTAGGGCTAGTAAAAACTTGAAAATAAAAGACATAAGTAAAAATGCGGTAAAGTAAATACTGAAAAGTAAATTACAATAAAATAAAATGCTAAGGTAAAAGAAATTACTTTTACTACTACTAATTTAGATATCTCCCATAAAATAATATATAAACTTGTGATTCTTTTTCCAACCAGCCGTATATGCGGTAACCTGATTAAGTCAAATTAAGTCCAACCAGCCATAAAGGCGGAACCAAAATTAAATTACCAACCGACCAATCTGGCGGTATCCTTTATTAGTCAGGTTTAAATCAGATTAAAATGAATTACCAACCGACCAATCTGGCGGTATCCTTTTTAAGTCAATATTTTAAATAGTGAATATATTATTTTTAAGGGAGATTAATCTAAATAGTAACAGTAAAAGAATTACCTTTCACCCTAGCTGGGGGAGTTACCTCCTCATGGAAAATAATAAAAACTGTAAAAAGTAAAAAGTTAAAATTAAATTACTATATTAACAAAACGTAATTAAAATTAATTACAAAACTAAAAACTAAAAAACTAAAAATTAAAAGAAAGTAGAGAGAGAAACTCTCTCTTTAGAAATATTATAAGAGAGAGAGTGGTGCCCTGAATTCTGAAATATCGAGCTCAATTTATAGGCGCGGATAAGCTTCCAGCGTCGCGACGCCAAGGCCTCTGGCGTCGCTACGCCAGCTTCTGTCGACGTGGCACCCTCTGGTTCGCTGGTTTGAAGATTCTGGATAAGCTGATAAGGTGACACATGGCAAAGTGGTTGGGCTTCAATTATTGTGACACGTGGCGGCTTCTGATTGGTCGCTGAGATTCTTATCCGCCACGTGTCAGATAAGGATAGGATATCCAATAATTGATGCTGACGTGGCGATGACGTGGCGACGCGTGGGAAAGAGATTGTCGGCACCGTAGAATTGCGACACGTGTCACTTCCTGATTGACTGATGATGACGTGGCGGTGAGGTGGCAATGTTGACTGGTTGACTTGCTGACGTGGCTGATGACATGGAATGACACGTGGAACACGTGGCGATGATGACTGTCGGCACCGTAGGATGCTGACACGTGGCACGGCGCATGTTAGCAGATCGGCTGTGATGGTGACACGTGGCACGGAGCATTTTAGCAAAGTCAAACTTTTCTCAGATTCTGATTTGTGGACCCGGCGCACATTAGCACTGTTCGGCGCATTTTAGACGTCGCGACGCGAAAGGCTTGGCGTCGCGACGCTCTGAAGACCAAAATATCTCTGTTGACGCATTTTTGTCCGTTTTTGCCCCAAATTGCCTCCAATGCTTTCCAAACTTTATTTATCTGTAAAATATCACAAAATACATCAAAACGTTCACAAAACTCGAGAAACTATACAAAATATTAGGTTAAATGAGTGGGAAATAGTGATAGATTTACCACTCATCACTTGTGGTATTGCTCGGGGCTGGATTCGTTCCGCTGAGGCCTCTGTTTGTGTTATTGGCTCGGGGCTGGATTCGTATGCCGAGGCCTCTTCTGGTTATTCGGCTCGGGGCTGGATTCGTTCCGCCGAGGCCACTCGATTATTCGACTTGGGGCTGGATTCGTTCCGCCGAGGCCACTCGGTTATTCGGCTCGGGGCTGGATTCGTTCCGCCGATGCCATTATGGTTTCTATCAGCTCGGGGTCGGGTTACGTCCCACCGAGTCTGTCTTTTCGGACCGGGGACGTAACATTCCCCCAGAGCCAAGTGTTTCTCCCAGTTCGGAGTCAGGTTTCGTCCCACCGCATGATCTTATTTTCGGCTCGGGTTGTCCCCTCACGGCCGGGCCTCGAGTGATCGTTTACAGGAAAGCATTCGGAGCAAATTATGGAATAGAAACATGTAAAAAAAATAAAATAAATATATATAGTTGTACAAAGATATTACAGAGAAAATGAAGTTTATTCAGGTTTACACGGGGCCCCGTTCGGGTTACCCCTTATGGATCGGCCCGCGCAGGAGCAATTGGTTCTTCCTAGATAGGCTCAGGTGGCAGATGGCTGGGCTCGGCCTCGGGAGGAGGGACAATGGCTTCCACATTGACGGCCTGAGAGGCCCCGAAAATTATAGCTTCGAGGGCATGAACAGGAGCCTCAGGTCGGTTTTCTTCAGGAGCTGGGGGCACCGGGGCGATCGAAATGGGATCGGAATCCATCACATCTTCAGGAGAATGGGGTAGCCATTTTTGAAACTCCTCTTGTGAGAGTTCCCCTTTGCAGAAGCGAATGGTCGCATGGATAGGCCCCATATCCAGGTTGGGCAATATCATCAGGATAATCTCGGCGCAGTCCCCGACCCCCTCAAGTCTGATTACGTCCCTATCGGCCTCCAACTCAGCTTCCTTTCTCTTAAGCGCGTCACGGACCCGTGCCAGTTCTTCATCTTTGGCCCTCAGTTTGAATTCAGCGATGCGCACTTCCACCTTTAGGATCCTGTTGTCGACCTGGGCAGCCTTCAAGTCCTTCTTGGCAGCCTCAGCATTTTTCCTCTCCAGAGAGGCGGCGGCCCTGAGAGATTTATTTGTTGAATGAGCCTCGACCGCATCCAGTTCCAGGTTTTTTATCGTTTCGTCTTTATTAGCCAGCTCGACTTCCATTTCAGTAAGGCGGTTCTGAAGCCTCTGGGCTTGGCCACCCTCGGATAGAAGGCTCAGGAGGAGATCCTTGTTCTTGGTCGCCAGATAGGTCGTCTGCCGAGGAGAAATAGAAAATCAGAAATCAGATTAAGTCATGGACCCATAATGGGAATGGGGGAAGTGTGGCTACCTTGGCCATCTGGGAGCACAACCCCGTGACCACATCCTCGGGAGAGAGATCTTCGTATCTCGGAATCTTCGTCTGAGGAACCGCTTCGGCCAGTTCGTTGATCGCCGGCACCAGGTGAGAAGTGGCCTCTCTGATGTCCTGACTGAGGTCTTCTGCGCCAAGAATCACGGCGCCTTTCCACTTTCTGGAAGTGCCCTCCGGCGTTTTCTTCTCTTTCCGAACTGGCTGTTTTTTGCTCGGGGCATGTTCCTCCTCTATCTCATGAGTCAGCTCGGTTTTTTCTGCCCCGATCAGACGTCTCCTTTTTCTAGTAGGTTTTTGGGGGCTGGCAGGTCGGGTAGTGACTGTTGGCGATGCCCTGGATGGGGGGATAAGCTTTGGGCAGCCGGCGGGGCTGCCTTTTCAGTCACCTTTTTTGCCTCGGCAGTTGCTGGCCGTTTCCGAGAGGGTCCGGCTCCAATATGGCCGGTTTTCGTTGTTGCACCGGTCAATTGATCAAGATATTTTGGCCTCTTCGATATTCCTGCAAAAGGCAAAGGCAAAAAAAAAGTGGTCAGTCCAGAATCTGAATAATTTCAAGTCATCATCATGCTAAGCAAACAAGGGATTGGTTAGAGGGTTAGTAAGAATCTACCTATCCGCCCCGGGACCTTCGGAGGAGCAGTACGAATGAGGCCCGACTCAACAAAGGCCGCATCATTAACCAATTACTTCCAATGGTCGGCATATCGCCGAGCCCATCGTATCCGCACCCGGACTCGATGAGAGACCTTGGGAGTGTCCCTCCAACAAGCTGGGAAGAGTCAAAGAAGTTAGAATCCTATCACAGAATTAAAGAGCAGGAACACTAAGGGTTAGATTCCTAACCTCCCGCTCTAAAGATGTCCGGGACTGAAGTCTCCTCTTCATATGTTGTCAGGGCCCGACCCCAATCTCCCATGGCCCAGAACCACAAATCTTTGAAGTTTTTGTTGGAGTCGGGGAGTTTGCCGACGATGTTTGACGACTCGGCGTATGCAGAAAGCTAGTACCAATCATGGTGCATTCTTGGGTTAGCCTTCAACCGATACAACCTCTTCACTTCTTCAAGAGTAGGTTCGCCGAGGCCCGCCCGATGCCAAATCACATATAGCCCGCCAAGATCCTCCAACTATTCAGGTTTAGTTGGCAAGGGGCGATCTCCATCTCGGCTAACAACCAGGCGAAATAAGGTTGAATTGGCAGCCGGAGTCCACACTCGAAGAAGGCCGGAAGAAGAGCCACCGAACCTTCATCGGGTTGACTGGCACGATTAAGTGGATGAGGGACTTCGAGGGCGATATCTATCGGAATATCATAGCGTTGCCGGAGCAGTGCCAGATCATCTTCGGTTATCTTGGAGGGTCGATTCATATCCAAAGCCGAACAGTCAAATTCACCAGGCTATGGGTCCTTCCGTGGAATTCTGTGATGGTAGGTATCTTCTTCAATTTCGGAAGGAGTGGGGGTAGTGTCGAGGTCCTCTACGTTTGGTGCCCCCGAGCTCGAGGAAAGCTCTACGGCAGGGGGAGTCAAAGGTTTAGCAGGGTTTGCCGAGGAAGATCCATTATCAGACATCACTGACATCCGAAATGGGAAAGAATAGGTCAGTCTATAGCTAATTTTTAAACTACCGGGGACTTCGTAATTACCCTGAGAGTCCGGAAAATTAAGCATACGGGTTCTAAGTGCCCTAACAACATCCATCAAACCATAAATCTCTCCCTAGCAACGTCGAGCAAGACACAGAACCCAGAACAACCTGAAGTCTCCCTAATCCATTACCCATCATCCTAAAATCCAGACAAAAAAAAAAAAACGAACAGCAAGTACAAACCAATGAGGTCGTTCAGAGACTTACTTGATTCCTTTCGAAGGCTGGAAGAGTGCTTTAAGAGCTTTGGTCGCACTAATCGGACGGGTCGCAGTTGGAAAGAAGAGAGTTTTTACAGTTGATAGAGTTCAAATTTTTTCCAAACAGACGCAAGATGATCACTTCATCTTCCTATAGTCACGTCGGAGCGTTTGTGACCGTTAAATCAAGAAAGAGCCCCAGATGTATGCCATTTGTCGACTTCGGAAGCGATTTGTCAGAGTTGAATGAACGATTGAGATTGGATGTATTTTGGTGCCGGCAGTGAACGGTCGATCTTGTTTGCTTTTGGCGGGGAGCCGGCTGATGTTTGACAAGTGTCAGGCTCAGGTTAAACCCTAGAGATGATTTGATGGGCATTTAAATGGATGTGACGATTGCGCCTCTCTCGAGAGTCTCCAGAAGGGCAACGAAAATATTTTTTTTTGGCGGAAAGGAAATCAGACCGAGCATCATAATCGTACCGAGGACATGGTGGCGACAGGCCAATAAACTTCTCCTCAAAAGGGTCAGCCATCAGTCCGTCAGGAGTACTACTCTTTTTGTATAGTTCCCGGCACCAACTTGTATACTCGATTGGAACCGAGAACTAGGGGACAGATGTTGATGGTATTTTCAAGCACTATGGTATTTAAGCAGCACGACAGGGGTAAAAGGATAACTCATTTCTTGATCGAGACCATTAATGCCGACCCGACCATTCGATGTTGCATGCACCAACGGTAAGTGACCGATCACTTTATGATCGGTGACCGACCGCTTAAGCTCGGATGACCGGTCATTATCATATCGGTGGCAGCATTCTCAGTTCAGATGACCATTGTGACCGACCTCTTGAAGACCGAGCAAATGGCGAGATATGTTCCAGATGATAAGTCATCCTATTTTTACGGGATGAGATGATAAATCATCCTATTTTTATGGGATAAGATGATAAGCCTGTGTTCTTATAGAATTAAGATGAAGGCGAAGGTAGTTTCGGCCAGGAAGTCTTGTGGGAAAGGGAAACCGCCTCTTTGCTAGTATAAATGGGAGGGGAGAGCATACTTGAAAAAGGGGATAATTTATTGGACCTGTAAACAAGTAACAGCGTATTTCAGTAATAGAATATCATCCGTTTTGTGCCCGTGGATGTAGGTTGGATCTGATCCGCCGAACCACGTTAAATCCCTTTGTTGATTGGTGTGTTCATCTATCTTTTGCCAAATTTGCTTTTGGTTTCCCATAACAAAAACAAATTCACAGTTGCAGGAAGATTGTCTCGGGAGCGAAGAGCCCTTATTGCCCCTAAGACTAAAATCAGCCGTCAACAACTTGTAATCTGTTCTTGAAGTAATAGAATTGAATTCGGTTTTTCCTCAAAACATATTCTAGAGTAATCGGTGAATCACAACATAAAGAGTGTTTGAGAGGTTTTTTTGTAAAGCTTTTAAAATAACCTTTATAATACTTTAGTTGAATAATAAAGAATAGTTTTTCTCTCATTTTTTCTCTATTGTGATTGTTTATATCATAACAGAATCTAATCAATCAATCAATAAACTTTGTAAGACTTTCTGGACAAAACTGAGGCTTAAATCTGCATTGTCAATGTAGCAACTTGAGTAAAATGATTCAGAAAACTAGAAAAGAAACGAAAGACTATGAAATTGTATTCACATTGCAGCAGATAGTTTAAATATGTACTGATAAGTTCACTGGAGGAAGTAATCGGATAACGGAAACTGGGTTCTGATCTCATTGAATCTTCTGTTGAGGATGCGCAATGCTTCAATGTGAGGTTCATCTTCATCCACTGGTATAATTTTAGCGAAGCTTCCGTCTTCAAGATAGTCAACTACCCTGTTGGCAGCTTCAAGTCCAGTGACATAAGATCTCTCCTGTTAAGAAAAAGATGTTGAGAACTTGAATTTTATTTTTGGTTAATACTGATCGTGAAAGAAGATAAAATGGTTTGGATATGACCTGTGACCATGAACCATGCCTGGTTGTAATCCAGTCTCCAGCCATGAACAAGTTCGAGAAAGATGTAGACCCCCGCATCATGTACTTGTACGAACCTTTGAGAAAGAACCAGGAGGAAACCAAAGATGAATTTTCATCGTCACACAGCAAAGATAATATGAGAAAAGTATACTTGTTGCCATTTATGCATCCTATGCTTGGAAAAATCATAGAAGGCTACCTGGAAAAAAATGAGTCAAAGATTTCGGAGATCTTCTGATTTCCTGATCCATCACAATGGCAGTGGAGAAGTCCTTGATGCACTTCGAGAGATAAGACAGAGCTTTGGCAACTATTTGATCATCTTTCAGTGGCAATAACTCGTTCGCATGATACTGTACATGAATTTTAAAACAGACAGAAAATTTGTTCGTCTCCTTTGAAGTATACTGGCTAAAGCTTCCTTTGATAGATTAAAGAAATGGGATGTAATACTCACAAAATCAGCTTGAATGACCGTTATTGAATCATCTCTATGCTCATCGTAAATTTGGTTCAAGTCAAAGAAGGTCCATGCTAATGAATCGCCTAATCCAGAGCAAGCATTGCTTGCATTTGGAATGGTAACCTGGTTATACGAAAAGTTCGTGGCATGCAGTCAGCTCATTTATAAGAACGTTTAAGTCTATATACGAATAGGATAACTATTACTTTTCCGAGCTTCAGCGACGGACAAGGGAAGGGGAATTCTTTGCACACACCTTCCTGTCAAACCGAAGCTTAACACTGACTACATCAATGCCAGCAAGGTTCAAAACCTTCAGAAACTCCTCTCTGTCGCACAATGCTGAACTACATAGAACAAATGCCACTTAGATCAGGCTCATGAGCAGAAGTAAAATATGCAGCTTGATATCGGCAACACAGACTGCTTAAGCATTACTCCTACTGACAATTATGTCGAAGACAAAAAGGTGATAGCAAAACTACAGTCTAGCTGTAACATTATTCATCGATACTTCATTTTATTGTAGATTTAAAGTATGCAATAATGAGATGATATTTTGATTCAGCTAGAAGAGGCAGTTTCAAATTAATATCGGGGATGGAGGGAAAGAGAATTCAGTGCATCGGAAGTGTGAGTGCGCATACCTATTCTTAATAAGTTCTTGAAGTGTGGTGATTCCAACGGCCAAGATAACTGCATCAGCATTATATGTCTCCTTGCCACAAACTACATCCGAGATACAACCTGTTTCTTCATTATATAATAAATCCGTTACTCTTCCACCATCTAGAAATCCACAGCCTCTAGTTCTCATGGAGTCCATCCATGGTTCAAAAATCTTCTCTCTAAGGGTCCCCCGACACCACACCAAATCAAAGTTTTTCTGTTTCAGTCAACAAAATGGACCCAAAATTAACAGCAACAAAAAGTTGTGAAAATAATGCAGAAGAGCGAGATATTTACAAAGAAATAATAGAGTAGAAAGGAAAGATAGAGAGAGATAAAAGAAGGCTCCAAAAAGTTTGTTGTAAACAATTCGAGAATCTTAGAAATGACTACACCCATCAAAAGTTTAAACGTGAATCTTCAGAAAAGTTAATTACTAATGGAAATTAAAGAATCAGTAATGTAGCACATAACAACAATAGGACATCACAAAAACCTTTCCCAAATAATTGAGTTTCATTTTTCAGATAACATGTTGGTAAACTGCAGTTTCCATCAATTAACTTCAAATTTTATCACCCCTGCAGTTAGAAACCTATTCACTGACAATGAATACTCGTCAAAAGACCATTATTCGCCTTATAAAGGAATTGAATCCATCAAACCTGGTGGGCGAGGATGATGTAGTATAGAGCACCCAAAGTTGCAGCAGCACTACATTGCTCTGCTGGAGCGAACAGACCCACTTGAAGCAGTGGACCAATAACATTCCTATAAAGCCTTTCCGAGCATCCAAATTGTTTGAAAAGTTCCCTTGCAGTAACTACATATGAAGTCTCTGAATAAGACACTTCAACTATCTATCCAGCTTTGACTGTATTCAATAGAAGTAACAATAAATCTCCTAGCTGAATTCCATAGCTATGATCAGAATCCTTACTTGAATCATATTTTCTCCAAGCTACATCGGTGTTGTCAAAGTCAATTACTGCAAACACAAGTTGTGGAAAGCAATTAATACTTTCAAAGACAAAATCTCCGGAGTCTTGATGCAGTTTAGATGGAGACGAACAAAACATACCTGCAGCCATTAGAGGGAGTGATGTTAACCTGTCAACTATTGGTAGCTGAGAAAACTGCACATGGTGTGGAAGATCAGTTTACACAAGGCTTAACAAATAATATTTTCCCAGTGCATAAAGAAAATATTCAAGGCATACTCGAGTATAAAACAAGGTCCCCAGTGGAGTTGGAAGCTGAGTAAGATCTTGGAATATCGGAAATTCAACCTGCAAAAATATGTCCCAAATTCTGAGAAGGCAATTCATAGACAAATACAGCTTCCTAAGCCAAAATAAAGTTCCAGTTACCTCCAATCCATCCTCTGAATATTGTGCAGATTTGGTCCAGCCAGTGAAAGGCTTGATACCCAGCTCATCAACAAGACTAAATATATTCTGATAAGGATACCAAAAACCTATAACATAAATTGAAATTGGATTCACTAATGATATTATTTAAATTGATTTACTATATAAGAGAGAATTGAAATCAATTACCCTGCATACAGACATCATCAGGACTGCCAAAGCCATTCCCATCATCAAGAACAGTAACATCAAAACCCTAGAAACAAAATCCCACCAAAACCCATTTCACAAAACTCAAAAATATAACTCAAATTTCACATACACACACACAGAGAGGGAGGAAATTAAAGCACCTGCTTGTTGAGATGATGAGCAGCACCAAGGCTAGCCCAGCCAGAGCCAACAATGACTATCTTCTTCTTATTCTTCTTCTTTCCATTGTTGTTTTGATCTCCATTTTCATGGCTTTGAAGAGAAGAAGCTCTGCAACAGAACCCACTTCTATATTTTCTCTTTGATAAGCCAAGTGTAGGAGTAGGAGTTACTCTCCATGAAGCCAACATTTTGCCGCCAAAGTAACTGTAAACGACTCCTTCCATTCCAACGACTACACATTACATCTCCACTTAGCCAACCCACCCAGATTTTTTTTTTTTTTTTTTTTTTTATAAAGATTAATTCATTTTCGTTGGCTCCGATAATACTCATTATTTCACAACACGTATGCTGCCAAATCAAGCTATATGAGCCACAAATATTACCATCAATAATTTAAAAGGAAAAAATCACAAAATCTCTTAAGATGATACACGAGATTTCGGTCCTCCTTGAACAGAAGAGGCCTTATTTTGATTCGGTTCGATTTATTTAATATAGTTATAAAAAAAAATTATAAATATAATTATTTGATTATTTTTAAAAGTAATAATCAATTTTTTTCTATTTTAAAAAATTTTAATTATTTTTATTTCTCGGTTGGATATAATTTGGTTTTTTCAATTTTTTCATAATAATAATAATAAAAAATTAATAACATTCACTTAATATAATATTTATTTAAATTTTTCACACTATAATTCTTCTAATCATTTCAATTACACCAATAAAATTTTTGTTATGATATATAATCATTTAAATTATTTAAAATATAGGAATATAAAAATAATCATAACCAAAATAAAAAGTACAAATATTTCATCAAATTAATCATCACTAAACACCAACAAATTAAATAATATAATATCTAAAATAACAACATAATATGATTAAATTTTTTAAAAAATTAGTAAATTAGATTATTCAGTTAATTCGGTTTGGTACATTTTTTAGTTAAAAAATCAAACAATTATTTTCTAAATTAAAAAATTATCACTTCAATTCGGTTCGGTTTTTTCAATTAATTTATTTTTTATTCCCTCCTAAAATGGGATGGGCTACAACTTATTTTTTTCCATATCGATTTAAGTCTTTCCTATATTAGACATGTCTAAACTATTTTAATCATATTTCTCTCATTTTTTTCATCACACTTAATTTAAAATTAAAAAATATGGTTAATATTATCTTTCAGCCAAAATACGATTTATTAACCGTGTAACAATTTCCAATAAGTCACCAACATCTACTCCACGTACATATGTTAGGCATCGGATCGGATCGGGTCAGATCGTGTTTATTTGGTTCGTCAAATTTCGGATCGGATCGGATCGGATAAAGTTGATAAATATCAGATCGAATCTGATTCTATCCGATTTGATAACGAATCTGAATCCGATAGAGAATCCGATTTGATAACGGATTCGAATCCGATTTTATAACGAATTCGGTAGTATATCTGATTCGATAAATTGATCTGAAATTTATAATTTCATATCAATTTTTATCTTATCGAATCGGATCAGATAACTTAAAATTCAAATCAATTTATTGAATCGAATCTGTTATCGAATCAGATTCGTTATCAAATCGAATTCACTACCGGATCCGTTATCAAATTGGATGTTCTATCGGATTCGGATCTCTTATCAAATCGAATTCATCTGATTCGTTAAGATTTCAAATCGAATCAAATCTGATTTGATTCGATAGTCATGGGATCAAATCCGATCCAATTCGATAAGAACTCAAAATCCGATCGAACCAAACAAGTCCACCCTTATCGAATCGAATCGGATTCGGATTCGGTCCGATCGGATCCGAATTTGCGAACTTATTTATAATTTTAAAAAGTTAAAAGAATATTTATTATTATTAATATAACTCGGTCACATCTACTCCACATCACCACATGATCTTTTCAAAATAACCGTTTCTTTACTTCGTTCTCGAATTCTTCAACAAACGAACAAAAAAAAAACCAGACCGATGGCCGCTGCATCTCTATCCGTCCGGCCCGGCCGCATCTCTCCCGGTTCACAAATACCGCCGCCCGTTCACCTTCTAAATCCCACCAGCCACACTCCTCCTCCTCCTTCATTAAAGCCCGCCAAGACAGAGCTATTCAGAAGAGGCATTGCTTCTGTGCCCCGGCGCACTTTAGCGGCCTCGGGTATAACTAAAGCCGGCTCACAAGCCGATGACTCGGCCCCGCTCGAGATGTCGGTGGAGAACGCTCTGAAGCTACTTGGAGTGTCCGAAACGGCGTCGTTTGATGACATCCTTCGCGCCAAAAACTCGATCGTTGTTAACTGTAAAGATGACCAAGAGGCGATTGCACAGGTTAGTTTTTCCCCTAAAAAAATATATTTTGGAGATGGGTTTTGTAAGCTATGTGGTCCATCAGCGTAGATCGATTGGTGAAGGGCTTATGATTTGATTGTCAATTCGGGGTTTTCCTGCTCCGCCTAAGCTGTGGGGTTCCAAAAAACAAAAAGGTTATGTGAATATGAGTTAATTTTGTACTGAAAATGTCAATTTTTTAATCCTGTAGTTTAGTGTAATTTTGAGTGTGTAAATTTTATGGGATGTGTTTTGTTGTAATATTTGGCATTGTTCAAGAATTTAAGCTGTCAAAGTTTGAATTTTGAGCTTGTTTTGAGAAGTTGGCTATTTACTGTTGTATCATAATTATCATTTGTGCTATGTAATTTTGTTGCTTTCTTTTTATATACTTCTGTTTAGCTTTTTAATTTGATGTGTCATCGATTTGTGATTACTCTATGATTGTTGAGAAGCTCAAGGTTTGTGAGACTATGCATTGACATGTACTTGAACTTTTGTTCTGCAGTTAACTGTAATGCCAGCACTGGTTTTAGTGTAATGATATTGTTGGTTATTGCTATTTTTCTCATCACTACTGTGGTTGAATCGTTATTAGGTTGAGGCTGCATATGACATGTTGCTTATGCGAAGCTTGACACAGCGTCGAGCAGGGAAAGTTGTGGATAGTAGCGTTCGGTATGCGGATGTTAATCCTGTGGGCACGCCAGGGAAGGGATCAATGCCCCAGTGGCTGCAGACAAGTTTGAGGAAGTCTACTGTCTCAGTAGAAACCCCATCAACTGGAGAATTGGGCATTCAGGCAGGTGTATATGGAGTTTTGATGGTTTTAACTTATGTTAATGGGACTTCTACATCATCTATTGCGCCTTATGCTGGGGCTGATATTTCTGGGCTGATCTTAGCGAGCAGCTTCGGGGCTTCCTTGTACTTCATGACCAAAAAGAATGTTAAGCTAGGTAATGAGCTTTCTGCATGTGTTTATTCTTGTTCAGAGGAGCTTCTACTCTAGAAGTACGAGCTTTTTATTCTTTTGATACATTTTTTTTGTGCAGTAAGTCGTGTCCATTTACTGTTCTAGTTTACTTGGTTCTTCAAATTAGTGAAGTATTGCAGTTGTTTATTTAGATTTGTTTTTGGCTTGACTTGATTGTAGTAAGAAGGAGAATTGGGAAGAATCAGCAAAGAAAGAAGGGCGAGGGATGGAGGTTGGTTAAAGCAAGGAACATATTCTATTGGTAGAAATAGTAGTATGGGTTTATGAGAATTAGAAGAAACTACTGTGAAAGTGTTTCAGATTTGTGTTCTTTGGCTTTTCCTTAAATTGGGGCGGGATGGGATAAGATTTAGGTCTTAAGGGGACCAACCAAACATTATTCATTTTCATAACAAAGAAAAAAGAAGAAGTGATATTTCCATCCATTTCGAATACACGAAAAATTCTACTGAAGGTGGCTCTGCCAGCTATGTAAATCCTGCAATTTCCTTTCCGCTTCAACTCGCTAGAAGTACCTGGACTAACTCTCTCTTCATCCATGCAGGGAAAGCCGCTGTAATAACTATTGGGGGGCTTGTGGCTGGTGCAGTAGTAGGCTCAGCTGTGGAGAACTTGTTGCAGGTAGACATCGTCCCGTTTCTCGGCATACATTCACCTGCTGCCATAGTTGGTGAATTTATACTCTTCTCTCAGTTCTTGGTTTCCTTATACTTAAGATAGAGCAAAGAGGAAAGTGTAATTGCTGAATGAATTTTAAAAACCTGTAATTATCCATTGGCATGATCATACCTCCAGCATTTTTAGGATGTGTATCAATGCATTTTGTACAAAACTACTAATTGAATGTAGTGAAACTTGAATTACTTCAAATAAACAACAGAGAACATTTCTGACTTATTTCTTATCTTTGAAAAAGCATGAAGAAACAACCTTGCGCCATGTTTTTGCTTTATCTAGCAGCCTTTGCATATTACTTTTGACTTTAGTCTAAAGGAGGGTGGACAGAAAATCTCAGGATTTGGGATTCCGTACTATCCGAGATTCAGGATGGAAAATTGTCTCGAATAAAAATTTCGGATGGAATTCGATATGATTTTAGTCTAAAAATTTCATATCAGAATTTGGGATCCCGAATCATTCTAGTTGATTTTTCGTCCCAATTCGAAAAACCGAAATTCAAGACGATTTTTCTGCTTTGCTTCCCAAGCACCCCAACTGTTAGAAGCAGTATATGGTGTACCCATCAGAATCTTGATGCTTTTCCAAAGAGTTGCAAGGAGCTTCCTTAGCGTAAAGCTAAATTATAAGTTCCAATGGGGATCCATTGCCAAATAACAAATGAAAATCTCCAGATCATCACCTAAGTTTTAACTACAGACACCGACTTGCCCATTAGCCTTCCTTCACACATCTTAGCCACCATGCCAAGAGAAATGAAGCAGGAATATACAAGTCATATTACAAAATTATGGGCAGCCATTGAAGCACACAATTAACAATCCTTAAATGAATCCTACAGTAGATATAAATGTACTTGTCTCAGCGAGCTGCTTCGACTTGATACAATATGCAAACACACTAGAAATCCATCAAAGGCTCTGACTTCTGGGGGCTCAACTGCTGCCATTTTCTTCAACCTGTGAGCCTTCAATGTATGACTGATTGCCATCTTTTCGAGCATTCTCACTGTAAGTCAAAAGGTCGTTATACATCTTTAGGGAAGTCTTGGAGAATTCTGCCAACGAATCAAAAACTGCCGAAAACCCGGTCTGAATTCCATTCAATGTGATCCTTTGTGTTTCTTGAATGCAGTTTTGGTGTTTCTCCTTCTCAGCTGCCAGTTTCCTTTTGACCATTTCCAACTGATCCTTCTTCATTGTCAAGTACTCATTTTGAGAGTTTGTGTCCGACTCTTGCTCCAATGACTTCATTGCTGTGAGCTTGGCCTCGAAGAACCTGGTCTCCGTTTTCTGGAATGCCAGAGTCCTTCTGTCCAGTTCTTTTGTTAGGCTATCAACCTTTCTCTTATGATGTTGTTCCTCGCCCTGCTGATGCCACAACGCTCTCATATCCTTTGAAAAGCTTTTCAATGCAAAAGATACCGCCTTGTTTGGTAATTTGTCTACGGATGCTAACCAATTATGACAGATGACAAGCAAAGGAGGCCTGTCAAGATGATACAGCGCCGATGAGCTCTTGCTCCTAGAACAGAATTCAACTTCAGGGACAAGAAATTTGGTTAGCCAACCGAGTAGGGTTTCAACATATGCTTTCTGTGCTGCAACATAGCTAGTAAAACAAGCACGCCAATTTAATAGCTCTGCCTCAAACTGAAGTGTGGCTAGCCGGTGAGAGTCATTGCAGAATTTTCCATAAGTGGGGCATGCTAAAGTTTTCACTTCAGAAATAATCTTTTTCTGGGTTTCATGGCATTCCGACATAATTTTCCAGTTATTTGTCAGGCTGCACGAGTAAAAATTAAAAAAAATAGAGAAAAAAAAAAAAACTAAAAATAAGGAAACAACAAAGAATGTCAATTAATATGCAATTCTCTTGTTTCATGAGGTTGAATCCCTTACCCCTTCAACAGTTCAACAACTTGAGGCTGCAGTTCCTCTTCTCTTATTTTGTCAATTCTATTTGAGATAGTCTCAGCACTGCGAATTGCAACCAAGATCCGGGCATATAAATCTTTGACGCTTGCTCTAGTTTTGTCTGTAAAGAGTTCATCATCTCCTCTGAAGTCCTGGTCTCTCAATCGTGAACACTTCCTCTCATAGATTTTCCGAGTATCATCTCCTTCCTGAAGCAAGGTAATAAGTCAAAAACCATAGAGATATTAGAAGGAAACTTCCTGCGTTTTTTTTCTATATCCTCATCTTTCTTCTGGCATGATGCAAAGGTTCTTGCAAAATACCAAGATCCTTAGGCGAACAAATTTTAACCAATCCAGAACAAAGCTAATACTCAACAATTCTCGGTAACCCAGGTTAGCTAATCATTAATCTTGCTTGCCTTTCAGATAGAACACAATGGGGAGCAAACAAGAAGCCATCACCAGCAAGACAGAAAGTTATCGATATAGGTAGTTCATCTTAGAAGCAACGATGACATTAAAATACTACATCCATAATGACAGGAAAATGCACCAATATCCACTTATGCCAATAAAAATAATGATCATCTTTTTGTTGAATTAGCAGGCAATAAACATCTAGAAAGTTGCGGAAAATAGCTTTGTTACAGATCATACTGGATAATGGAAAGCAAAGACAGTATGAATATCACAGCAATATTATTACCTTAACTTGGTCATAGAGCTTCTTCTCCCAAGCACAAAGCCTTTCCAATGTTGAAGAATGGCTTCCAGCATTCATCACCCCACAGTCATCAAAGAGATCATTGTTGTACTCTTTCCATGTTAAAGAATTTTTAGAACTGGATACTACAAGGCTCTTACACGATGATGGCTTCGATGAAGTGGACCGGTGCCATGTAATAGCTTGTTGCATGAGTTTTGTTGAGTTCTCTGCATCAAATGATGCAAATCAAAAAAAAAATTTGAGACCAATATTGATATGTGCCCTAACTGAGCACAAATAGAACAATATAGCAAGAATAAAGGAGGGAGAAAAAGTGAAAAAAAAAAATTTAGGGTCATGGTGTAATCATAAAAATGGAGCAATAGAGAATAATTCGAGGCAAAAAAACTATCAGCTTTTGAGAAAGGAATCCTTTTGATCAAATCTCATCAACAAGGAGAAACTCAAATAATAACATGCTTAAGAAAAATCATGCTAGAAATTGGAAGCAATGCTTAAACAATTCAGTCTTTTAGAAGACAAAAAAGTTTTAACTTCTAGAAAATTATCTTTGAGAAGCAGACACATCATATGAGATCTTTAGAAAAGATTACAGGAAAGAAAAGTCACTGTAATGGAACAAGAAAAAGACAACACAAAATGCAAAAAGGCAAGCAAGAACATTAAAGGAAATACTACCATGCCAACATTTTAATTAGTTCAAAAGCAAAAAAGGAGTCATCTTTGAGAAGCATAATTTGCAGAAGTTTTTCACAATGTCAAGAAAGCAATTAACAGAAGGTTTTCCATTACTAAACAAACATTACAGAATAAGCCCAACAGTATAGCTTTTGTCAAAAGAACTCATCAAACCCTTTAGATGTACACCAAATAACACTGAAATTAAAACCAACATAGACATGATATTAAAAGTCATGAAGAAGAAAGGATAAGTTTAGAAGTTGCAGAAACAAAAGAAATTGCAACTTGAAATCAAGTCCATACACATTGCTCCAAAAAAATGGCTACATCTGAAGCTGGAGCTCATGCCATGCATATACAGATAATGAGAATAGATGTTTAAAATTATACTCACCTTTGATTCCCTCCAAGTTAGATAAAAAGTGAACTTTGTTAACCTCTAGCATCCTGGAAACTTCTTTGCCAGAATCATAAGCCCTGATAAAATGGTCTTCAATGTCCTTCAATGCTTCAAGCAGCTCCCTTCCTTTTTCTGGGCTATCAATAACAGTGAGCCCCTTTGGCTCTCCTTGACTTACATTAGCCTCATCCACTACTTTCACAGCACCAGCTTCACTCTTCTCAGCCTCTTTCTGAACATTTTCTTCAGCCATCACAACTTTTTCCTCATCTACTTTCCTATCTTCTTCCTCTTCTAGCTCTGGAATCCCTTCCTCTTCTCTCACAGCCCTCAACTCATCATCAGAGATCTTCTTATAGCTGCTCATAACTTCTGGCCTAACACCATCAAATGGGTTGAAAAAATCCCACCCAAAATCTCTCTGAGGTGATGGCATTTGCATGTAATTAAAGTACATACAAGCCTGTTCCTCTCTAACCACTTGTTCTACTGGCATTGACTCTGACATTTTCATGTAATTATAATACATACAAGTCTGTTCCTCTCTAACCACTTGTTCTTCTTTACCCTCTTCTTCCTCCTCATCACAAGAATCATCTGAAATGGTTGAAGAACCACATGACTCACAAGCAATGGCTTCATGGTTTGACTCAAATGGTGGCTTCTGTTCAAGAAAAATTGGGTTGTTTATAACCTTTTGGTCACTTGGTGGTGGTGGTGAAGCAGAACCAGTGGCAGGAGGGAAAGTAATGAGATAAGGAGAAGCAGGGGAAGCATGTCTAGCAACAAACAGCTTAATGGCTGCTGAAACTGCATATAAAGCTTGACAGTACTTACAATGTGCTTCTGCTAAGGCATATCTCTTCTCTACTGCTAACTTCAACTGGCGTTTCCTGTCTCTACAAATGGCCACAACTTGTGCTTCCTCGAGCTTAGAAGCAACACACCCCATTCTGAAGCTCTTTCCTTAAACTAAAGTGATAAAAAAAAAGAAAGTGGGTTAGTGTCAAAATGTCAAAAAGAGGAGGCATTAGAGAAGAAATAGAGAAGCAAATGGAGCTTTTTGAGAAGTTTCAAATGAACAAAGGGTGCCCATTTGAGCTCTTAAAGTGTGAAAAAGATAGGAGCTGTCAAGTTGATGGTATGTTACCTTCTTGGAAACCTATCAAGCTACTGGCTTGATTCTATGTTAATAGAGAAATGAAGAGAGAGATGAAGAGAGGTAACAGGTTAAAATTTTACAGGCATTGGCTTTAGCATATGGGTAGCATTGGTGATGAAGAAAGGTAGGGGCTCGAGAAAGAGAGAGAAGAGACCTCTGTGTGTTAGACTGTTAGTGTTAGTGATTGGTGATCATTTTATATTGAGAAGTGATTCTTATATATATATATACTAGTTTTTGCCCGTGCCTACGGCACGGTGTTATAAAATTAAATGATTTTATTTTTTAATTAAATGATGCCCGTGCCTACGGCACGACACGGTATTACAGAATTAAATGATTTTATTTTTTAATTAAATGATGCCCGTGCCTACGGCACGGTGTTACAGTATTTGGCCCGTGCCTACGGCACGATGTTACAAAATTAAATGATTTTATTTTAACTTTCTATTTTTTTATTTGAAAATTTTGACCATTTCCATCAATCAATTCACTCTCTTTCCTCCAATTACCAATGAAATGATCTGAGCCGTTAATTAAGCCACATAAAGAGAGCCGTTGGATGCACTCTCTTTCCTCAAACACCATTGTGCTTTATAATATAGATATTTATTCCGAAAATAATTACACCCCACTGATTCTAGCTACAATAATCGATAAATAAATATACAAAAATGATAAACTCACCAACACTCTCATTCACAATAATCATAACTCTCTCACTGTAACTACGGTGAATTACTGTAGTTCATTGTAGCCACAGTGAGAGGGTTGGGATTATTGTAAGTGAGAGTGTTGGTGAGTATATGATTACTCATAAATATATGTGTCTATCATTTTTGTTTTATATTTATATAACAGCCCAGTGACAGAGTTGCAGACAACTATGGCAATGCACTATTGCATTCGCTCTCTCTCTCTCAACTCAAGACTCAAGTTAGACAAGAATTTCATATTTATATGTTGTTCAGTCGGTTAATCCTTGATTTTTTAACCGTAATCAAAATTTTCGGTTAAATAAAAATGTGACCGATTTAACCAATTTATGACACGTAACCATTAACCAATTAACCATTATATTTCGGTCGGTTATGGTTAATTCGGTTATTAACCAATCCAATAAATTAAAATTTAATATTTTTTTATAATTTTTAATTAGTGAAATTATATATGATGTAGGTCGGTTCTACCGATTTTTTCGGAACGTTTCAACCAGTCGAACCACTAACACATTAAATTTTATTTTCGGGTAGTATTATCAAATCAATATAACTACAACCAATTGAGAGTTTACATGCAGACTATCTTAACTCTAAAAAAATTAAAGGATTCGCACGCGCTAATATATATATATGGTTTAATTTCGGTTAATCGGTCGGTTCGGTTATACGAATCTCATAACTGTAACCGAACCGAATAACCAAAAAATTAAAAAATTTAACCGCAATAACCGAATTAACTGAACCTTAATAAACAAATTGTCGGAACGGTTCGGTTAATCGATTAAAACCGATTAATACACACCCCTAATTTATATAAAAACTGCGTTTGGGGGAGCGTTGGTGGAAGGTTAATACTAGTATTAATATTAATGTTTTAATATTTCATCAAATGGATGTGTTAATAAAATCATAATTTTATAACCGAGATTATTTTTTGATATTAACTTATACTCTAACGTTTGTTAGATAACTTATAAGCTAACTTATACTTTCTGATAATACTCTCTATCAAACACACTCAAAATGTTATCATGCAGTGGCTCTACGATTTAATCGAAAATCAATAATAAGTAATTCTTTAAACGTTTTATGATTAATTATAAATAATCAAGTATTAATCAAAAATTAATTAAGAATGATAAAATTGACATTTTACATGATTGAAAATTTAAAAAAAAAAACAAAAAACAAAAAAAAAACAAAATTCATATCCTTAAAATCACTAAAATTATTCATTTATGATAAAAAAAAAATATTAAATAATTTAAATGTATTTAGTTAAATTTATATATATATTTTTTATATGAAAAAGGGAGATTGTCATCTAATGTTTAGACTAATAGCTACTTGTCCCCTGTTATTTTCATAATACCCCAACATCTCATCAAATTAAAAGTCAAAAGATTATTTTATATTTTGATATGTTTATCCTTATTATAAATAATTAACATTATTATTATTATTATTAATTCATTATTTGAGAAAAATTATCTCGAATTCCAACTCAAATTTTTATTTTGGAAGAAAAATCATCTTGAATTATGACAAAAAATTTTAATCTATGATTTTATAGTACAAGATCCCGTCAGAATTTTAGATTTTCTACTCTCTTTACCTCTTACATATTTCCTATAATTTTTTGGCTTGTAATTTTTTAAATTATTTTAGGAAAATTAGTTATTTGAGCGTCAATATATAGATCTATTAATAAATCATATTACTATTTTATTTTATTTATTTATTATATTGTTTAGTATAAAATCAAATATGAAAGCATTTAAAATGGAATTAGACATAATTAGAAAATATATATTAAGATACCTAAATATAATAAAATTATATAACAATATTATTATGTATAAAAATACTAGATCCTATAAATTTATTATTTTATAATTAATTAATTTAATGAAATAATAATAATGCAACAATATTAATTATTTATAAGAAGAGTAAATATGTCCAGACATAAAATAATCCTTTGACTTTTGACTCTGTTGCTATTAGTGTAAATATTAGGGAGAAAGTAGCAGTCTCCCTATGAATAATAATAATTTTGATACAAATAGAAAATTTTATTCTTATTTTAAAAAATAAAAAAAAAATTAATAAATTAATGATATTAGCGGTAACTATTCTTTAAAATCGAAGTATATTTTCGTTTTTTTACGGTTGATAAGGGAAACATTATTTATTCATACAAAATCTTTCAAAAAAATTGAAAAATTGAAAAATAGATTACAAATGAAAGCATTCGATTTTTGAGCAAATGAAAATAGAAAATCGGTTAATTAATCGGTCAAAATCGCTTGAAAATCGATGCTGGTTTAAAATGGTTAAAATCAACTAAATTAAATCTCGTTCAAATTTAAATACCGATTAATTAGCGCTTAAATAACACATACATGAGTTTCAAATATGGAAGATAAAAACATTTCAAATTTTAATCGAAATTCTCAATCTCTTATCATTTAATATGGATTTTGAGACGATATTTTATATTAAAATCATATTCAAGAGTCTCAATTCAAAATTTTATACAAAATTTAAGAGAATTTTTTTAATTCAAAACTATAATTGAGACAAAATGGAAATTCACAAATCCTTATCCATCTCATCTCATCTATTCACTTAGGATGATTGAAAAATACCATTATTTAAATAAACAATCCTTCAAAAGAAAAGAAGATAGAAAATGAGGAGGCAAAATTGGAAATTTATTTTGGGAAAAGACAAGAGTTGTGAGTAAAAAGAGGAGAGTCAAAGACATTGTAATAAATAATTTTGTCATCAATTATCAATTATCACACCAGTTCATAGAAATTAGAAGAGAGAGAGATGTTTTGATTTGTCTTGTCTTTTGTTTGGTGGCATTCATGTTGTTTTTGCTTATTTTATAATAATATCTCATTTGTTTTCGTTTTATCATTAAATCACTTAAAAATTTAAGGTGAAGATATACAAATCATCTTAATATTGTTATCGTCATTAAAAGACGTGTAAAGTTCGAGATCTGGCCTTCAGATTCTAGGTTCAAATTCAGAAAGTGTGTTGTTTGTAAGAATATAGGACAACTAAAGGTTTTACACATTCTGCTTAAGTCCGGAAGAGATAACTTGACGGTGAGATTTCTAACGATTTCGAAATAATAATAAAAAAAATCTTAATATTGTTTCTTTCATAATCAAAGATGATCATAAGCTTGTTAACTTGTAATAATGGAAGTATAATTGTGCTGCTTAATCTAGTTATTTTTTGATGGTTTGCCATTCAAGTGAGTACATCATCCTCACTCTTCAATGCATAAATTCCTGAATTTTGATCGGAATTTAAGGTTTATATAATAAATAAATAATTATTTATTTTAAATAAAAATTTCGATAAGGAAATTTTTTTTAAATCATTTCAAATATAGAAATTTATCTTAAAAAATATGAATCTCTTTCGGAATTTGAGATCTTGAACCATTCTGTTTGAGATTTAGAAAATATTTTCATCCTAATAAAAAAATGATTTTTAATTAAAAACCCAATTAGGATAAAAGCTTTTTTATTTAGCCAAAGTCAAACTTAAAAATTTACATTTAGTCCCATTATAGTAAAATTACTAAAAGAGATTAAAAAAAAAAATTAGCAAAAAAAATGAAAATAAGAAATAAAAACACACACACCCACGCGACTACAGTGGAGTGTGTGTTTAAATTTTTTTTTTTTTTTACTTTTTGTTTAAAATATAAATATGTCTAAAAATATAAAGTGTTTTGCGAAAAAATTATATACTATTAATATATAAATCATAAACTCTAAAATAAGATTCATTGTCGATATGTTTAAAAAATGAGTAAAAAAATGATTCTTACATTTATAAGAGAATAATGATTTCAAACTATCTATTTCAAACACTCATATCTCATCATCCAGACTACAAAATCACAATATGTAAAAATATACTTACAATTGACATACATACCTAAAACTTTCATCGACAAATCTCTATCAAATTCAGACTTATGTAAGGTCGAAATTAACCCCAAGTTATTGCATCTCACATACTTCACATTGAGTTCCATCATATTCACATTTTACCTTAATCGCATTGGTGACTGAAAGTTGTGTTATGTGTACCTCAGTCACATTGCTTACCTCCGGTCATGTTAGTTATATCAATCACATTGTCAATCATCGATCATATTGAACACAGTCACAATTGTGACCTCATTCACATTAGTTATCGCAATCACATTACCAACCTTCGGTCACATTGAGGACAATCACAATTGTAATATCAGTCTCATTGTCGATCCTCAGTCACATTTATTACCTTAGTCACATTATTAATCCTCAGTCATAATTGTAATATCAGTCACATTATCGCCCTTCAATTATATTATAGACCCTCAGTTACATTGCGAACAATCATACTGTCAATCTTCAGTCACACTTATGACCTTAGTTACATTAGTTAGCTCAATCATATTATCGCTCCTCAATTATATTACCGATCATCAATCACACTAAACATAATCACATTTGTGATCTCAGTCATATTGTGACTATTTTTTTTTTTATACATAAAGTTACAAAATGACTATCAATTATGTATGTGTCTGAGTATGTATTTTTTTAGTCACAGTCACAATATGAATATAAGTGATTTCATTTGCACACCAATAAATCAAAAAGGAATTAATGTTTAGTATGTATTTAGGATAAAAATAAATGCTTTTAAAACTCAATGCCCAAATATGAGATAAGGGATTAAAAAATATAATTGGCATTACCCATTACTTTATTTTTTAAAACAAAGAGAAAAAAAATTACTATTCAAGTTAACAATGTTTAATTTGATTTTTTTTTTTTTTTTTTTTACTTTATAAGAGTAAAGAGGATAAAAAAATTAGGTCAAATCTCTTATTAGTCAAAAAACGATTAAAGAGGAAAAAAAAAACTTAAAATCTTAGGATATGAACAAAGTTAAGAGGTAGAGTTATTCAATAATAAGTTATGAGAAATAGATTTTTTAATGAGTTTTTATTCAAAAAATGGGATGGGATTTGAGATGATTATTTCATCCCAAATAATGATCAACTCAATATGCAAATAAGTTACATGACACTTGTCTCTTCATTTGCATGTAATATGATATTAACCTACTTTACTTAATATGCAAACAAGTTACATGACACTTGTCTCATATATTACTTATGTGTTAAGAACTAATATTCCAATCAATTCTATTAATTTACATACAATCTCCCCAACTATATAAAACGTGAATTCATGGCACAATTAAGAGGTACACGACTAGGGATGGCAACAAGATCCGGACCCGACCCGGGTCCGCATGGACCCGGACGACCCGGGTTCGGAATTAAAAAATCCAGACCCGGGTCTTTAAAACGAAGACCCGGGTGATTCCGGGTCCGGACCTGGGATCACTCGGTCCGGACTCGGGTCCGGAAAAAATTAAAAAATTAAAAAAAAATTAGATTTTAATAAAAAATATAAAATATTATGCATATATATATATATATATATATATAATAGAATTTAATAAAAAAAATTAAAAGAATTGAAATAAAACTAATAAAATTGACAA
The DNA here is from genome assembly GCA_019454045.1 of Zanthoxylum bungeanum. Lineage (NCBI taxonomy): Eukaryota > Viridiplantae > Streptophyta > Magnoliopsida > Sapindales > Rutaceae > Zanthoxylum > Zanthoxylum bungeanum. The sequence goes on from SKCR01027637.1 coordinate 84,520, forward strand.
AATACAAATATAAATATAAAAAAATACAATTAAAATTTAAAAAAAATAAATAAAATAAAAAAGAATCCGGGTAATCGGGTTCGGACCGGGTAGACCCGGATCCGGACCCGGGAATATTTACCTGGGGTTGTGAAACCTCTTCCGGATCCGGATTTTGCCATCCCTATACACGACAGTTCATAATCCTTAGAAACAAATAATTAAGATCATTCTTGGATCATTCAATCCTTTGAATGATCATCATCTATCACCTTAACATAATTCCAAAATCGACATTTATGCTCTTGACTTTCTTATGGTTCAATATTTTCACATCTCTTCATTGAAAATTTTCAATATTTAACATAATTTGTTACTACTCGCTTGAGCCTCTCAAGTTTCCGTTCAGGTGCCCAACTCTTGAAGTGTTATGTAGAATATGATCAAATTTGAATTGTCAATAACTAAAATTTGAGGTGTAATTAAAAATAAAATGTTTTGTAAAAAAACATTATCATAAATAAATATTTCTTTGATATAATAGAAATATCAGTGACGGAGTGTCACTAACTAAAATATATATTATATATATAGTTGTATTTAGGAATGGAAAAAAATCCGACAAAGAAAGGAACCTCAATGTGTTAGGATTTGATATAAATATTATTTTCGATATACGTTGATTGGATGGATCCAATACAAATATTAATATTTTCATATTATTAAAAATAAAAACATGCGTATGAAAAGATCCCTACTCGATATATTACTGATTGAACGGAACATATATAAGTATTCACATCTCATGTCATACCCCGATTTAGGGTGAGCAAATGGGTCGGACTTTGAAAAAATCTTCTCCAATTTAAGTGTTGTTTATTAATATTTATAAAATTTAAGAAAAACTTTTAAATTAATATTCTTATTATATTTTACTAATCTCAAACTTAAATAAATAAGTTTAAAATTATGGAAGGTTTGTAAAATTCGTTCCATTTGCCAACCTTACCTGACCAAACAATAGTGAACGATAATAATAATAAGGGAAATGCTAACGAGTGCCTTAAGGGTACTCTTTAAGAATCTATTTTAAGAAAATTTTAATGAGAAAAAATAGAAAATATTAATATTTTGATATTTTTTTTTATTTCTCATAAAAATGATGTCAAAATTTTCCTAAAATGAATTATTAATGAGTGTGATAAAGAAATTAATTAACATAACCCTAATAATAATAATAATAATAATAAAAAGGAAACAAAACATGCAATATACCAAAGGGCATTATGGGTTAATGAGAATATGCCTGACAAAGTCTGAGAAAGAGAACTTTTTCTCTCCCTTCAAAATCCCCACTTCCTCATTTTTCAATATATATATATATATATACAATTTTAAAATAACATAAAGTATATAATTTGAAAAAAATATTTCTGTACGTGCCAAAGATTGTACTTGTGTGTGTGATCTGATCTGGGTAGTAGGAATTTTTTTAAAGAATTTTTTATAAAGTTTGATAAATTTATATGTTAGTGTATAAATTAATATTTTCAAAGGGTTGTTTCAGTAGTAAAGATTTTGGGTTTGAGTGGTTTGTTCCCTCTCAAGTTCAAGGTTCGAATTCCACTGGATGTATTTCCTTGGGACCATGTCCTCTGGTGTAAAAGGTCAGAGACTTATCCTGATTTGTGCTGGGAACCTTCTGAGGGCACGGGGCACAGGTCCCGAGAACTAATCGAGGTGCGCGTAAGCTAGCCCGAACACCCCGATTATCACAAAAAAGAAACATTTAAACATTATATTAAACATATAATTAATGTTGATGTTAACGTTATTAAAAGCCATCAATTGATAGGACCATGGTTATGGAGCAACATACAAGCTCTGTTTATTAGTCCATTGAATTTTGTTTAGCCCATCAGAACATTCAAAAACTTTTTTTCTTCTTTAAAAATTGGATGTTTCAATTATTTGGAGGTAAATTTGTGTTTATAATATTTATATTATGTTATATTAGAGCTATTTAAATAGAGTTTGACAGATTCTTTTTATTGTAAATATCAGTAAAATTGAAAAACAATACTCATCAGAGAAAAAAAAAAAAAAATAGAGAAGTTGGAGTTCATATTTTAAATATTGTAGAAATCATTATATCATTAAATTTAGTAAAATTTTCTCTCTTTTTATGATTTATTTCCGTGTCAACTTAGATATTCTCTGATCTCACGAGCACTTAGACAGTGCCTATCCCCAAGGGACATGGCTTGGTGGTGTAAGATTCATGATCTCACATTGAGGTCATGGGTTCGAATCCAGAGAGTGCATTCAGGGATTTACCTACTCCGCTTAAGCCCGAAAGCCAGGGATTTTACCGACTCCGCTTAAGCCCGAAAATGATGGTTTGACAATGAGATTTCCAACGATTTAAAAAAAAAAAAACACTTAGAGCATGCATCGTATGCAGATTATCATCTCATTGCTTATAACTTAAAATTTGAAAAGTCTTGTTAGGCTTTGTTCAAGCATTAGCCATTTGAATATATATAATCCAGTTTGATTACTTGACTTGGAAAATTACTGGTCCAACTTTGATATGTTCTTCCTTGGTCTGAATTCAGCAATGCATCAACCTTCAACTCAATTATCAAAAAAGATTTGCAGAAATTGACCAAGTAAAAAAAAAAAGAATAAGACCACGTACATCAGAAACTTCCTCAAATCCCGCTTATAACGGGAGCTAGCTTTGTACACTGAATACGACCTTTATGAAAACTGACCATGTCCGCCCATGAAAAGCTTTCTAATACCAACACAACTTAAATCCTTCCATGTTAGAATCAGTTGAAGTTCTAAAGCAGTAAACATGCAAGCAAGCACACTCAATTTGACAAAAGTATAGTAAATTGTCAATTTATACTCCTCTTCTACAGTTTCTTTCACAGTTTTCGGGCACAGAAGCTAAATGCAAGTATCAGTCCTCAGGGTAAAAGTTACCGTGTACATTATAGAATTGAAGGCTTGCACCTCTTACGGCTTCTGGACGCTACCTGGTATTCACACGAGAATGATAAACTATAACATATGGAGACAGCGAGATAATCATATTAGGTACCGCCAGCTTCCGTGGGCGTAGTGCAAGGAGCTAATGAGTTAGGGGGCAAGGTGATTCCAGCTCCTCTCACTGATACGTTTGGGGACTTGACTGAGCTAGCCCTACTCACGAGATTTGAATCAAGAAACACAACTATTACTGTGATGTCATCGTGGAAATGCCGGCGGACGCCACGGTCTATTTTCTTCAGGTCTGAATATCTCATTTCTCTCTTCTTTGCCGCTTCCTGTAGAGCAACTTTTGCAAGCCTCCTTGCACTTCCCTGCATGATGGTTAGCATTATAAAAATGAGTTTTCATCTCAAAACTTTTTCAATATTCCAGTTCGTAAAATGGCTTCAGTTTTATGCTTCAAACGGAAAATGTAAGGAAACAATACCAGTATAAAACAATGAATCAGAGCAAGATTCCAACAGAAGTAGAGCAGTAGAATGGGATTGTCTCTCAGGTGGAGACCAATACATATTACATAAACTAAGCAGTCCGCAACAAAAAATAATAACAAAACATTAATCAGAATAATAAAATAAAATCATCTAAAGGATGGTTATATCATGGAGTTACTTCAGGACCATTTTCAATTTAAGAGGAAATTGGGCAACTTCAATGAAGACTGCAACGGCACATATATAAACGGAACAGTTCAGCACATTAGAATTCTGACTGAAATGACAATATACCAAAAGTAATATGCTACAAACTGAAAACCCTAACCAAACCAATCTAGAATATTTGCCAGCACAAAATAGTTAGTTAGGTTCATGAAAGCATCATCTTCAGGATCATCTTCATAAATCAAGATAAGTGTGCTTTGATCCCAAGATAACCATAAACTACAGGATCTACAAACATGAGCCAACTAGCAAGATCATCACTATCTAAATTCTAACTGATGAAGGTTTTCAGAATGGGAAAAAGCAAAAAATATGTGCCATAAAACATAATCTTTGGTGGAGTAGAATATGTATCTTACACTGCGTGGATGATTTTGAACTATATCAACTGCTTCTTGATTACTTAGGTGCTCCCAGAGCCCATCAGATGCAAAAATTATAAATTGATCATGTGGTTGCAGCTCGTGCACTGAAATTGATGGATCTGAGCTCAATATAGGCCTTTTTATAGGTTCACGAAGGCGAAACTTAGCATACAAAGGCTCCCTGTTGAACTCAGCCCTTTTTAGGTATACATCACCAATGGATCTGGAAACCTGAAAGGTCAAAGATTGGCACCATCAGCTAAAAGATGAAAAGTAAAATGATGCATCAGGATGAAATCATGTAACGAGAATGCTGAATGAAGTTTGAGAAAAAAAAATCCATAAAACCTGAGCAACATCATGAAATTCAAGTTGGTCAATTGTTTAGATTTTGCACAAGTTAAAGGAACAATTTTACTCAGTATCTGAAGCAACAATATATAACTAAAAGTGTTAGCAATGGACCCGAGGGAATCATTTTGGGCAAGAGATGGCAAGCTTTATCTTAACCATCCCCGATCATGCTTATGACCCATCCATCCTGATGAACCATCTTATAGTGTATTACTATGAAGACGACGGACACAGTATTGAGGGTGTACAAAATCAAGCGAAGTAAGGCACAAGCAAATTAAATCTGTCCATATCAGCAAACTCTCTTGCATCCTGCAGTTTGCACAAAATTCCTGTCGGCTGGGACTAGAAATATAAAGATCATCAGAACCATTACTAAAGAGCCAATGAAAAGTTTTATGTCATGGTTATCTTCCTTTACAACTTATGGCTGCCGAATCACTACCTTGACTGTCAGAACTCACATATAGAGAAAACCTTGATTTACAGTTAGTTTGGAACTATCATTATTCAAAAATGTTCTCCATCACCTTTATTTACCCTTCTGCTCTCCTCTACTTTATATATTAATCCATTCCTTCATCTGATTAAACTCTAATATTTCACAGTTTGGGAAGGCTAATATATTCTTCTTCCCTTCACTTGGCTTCCATTGGGACCCAAGATAATATGCCAGGAAAATAGAACTGTAAATCACTCCAAATCAATCAACAACCACATAGAAACTCAAGTCCTGTCGTTTTACTCAATGCTAGTGAGCTACCCAAGGCCATAAATACAGAAATATCAAGAAGTTTAGAACATTGCAATATTACAAAGAAAGAAGCCAAGAAAGCAACTATAACTATCCTAGCTTTACGATAAACTACCACACACGAACATTTTCTGCGCAGAGAGTAACTTACCTGTATAAGGCCCTTTACACGCCACACATTATGCTTTAAAACTACGATCCGTGAGTCATCAGGATGCAAAGATTGTAACTCTTGTCTCACAGACTCTATGCACGCGTTGTGCTCTGCTGACAACTGAATGGCCAGCACTTCCCCAGTTGCCTTCACAACTCTCCCCAAAACAGCACGGGAATCACCAAGGTTGGCGATATAAAGTGTTCCACCACAAATAACACCGACAAGGCAGCATGATCCAACTGCTGCAATCTGAGGCTTCACAGGCCACTGCTTCGTAACAAGCGACATAAAACCTTCTTCTGTTGCTTGATATGCCTTTCGAATCACATCCACTGACATTGACTCTTGCTCTGAAGTAAACCCTGAACGTACCAATAAAAAAAGGGGACATAAGGTCAGAAACAGGGAATAGATCTCCAATACACAAAGACCACCACAAAGAGCATGCAGTCACACACCATCCACAAGTACAAAATCACAATAAAGTTTATATCTAAATAAATTTGAAGACCCTATAACTCCTTTTCAACCAGAAATTGATATAGAAAATTTTGCATTTGAGTCACTTACTCTTGAGATGTTGGAAGAGGTGATCATTGATATAGCGTGATGTCTCAGGCCCTCCATGTCCATCATAAATACCAACAAAGGTACCATATGGTCCAGACTCCTGAGTGCTCAAACTCCCGGACTCAACTTGGCTTTGATCCTCAAGTAAATTGTTGGCCTGAACTACAGCCATTGAGAACTCACCATTTACGTGATGTCCACTATCTTTGTACCAAAACAAGCCATCTTGACGACCCACAGAATCCGAATTCGAGTGAACATATCGATCAGACCTTGGCCGAAAACAGGCCCTCAGAAAGTTCATCAACTCCGATAACATCCCTCATCTCATCCAGACAACCCTCGGAATTCTCCACATCTAATAACCTCTATAAACAACACTGCCCAAAAATTCCAGCTGTCTTATAAATGATCCTCTACTTCTCAAACGAAACACTCTATAGCAACAACACCAATCAACAACAAATACTCAAAATTAGTGCTTGTACAATAAGGATTCAATAACAGTACAATACTATTCATCAATTGTGAACCGTACACAATAAGTACATAATACAGGATACAGCAACAGTATCAACAACTATAAGTGCATACAAAGTAACAATGATGTAATTGGAAACCAACAGATCAAAGAAATGTTGTAAAGAATCTGCCTTTACAGTTAGTTTTCAGTTATGAATTACACCACAATGATTCCATCAAAGTTCTTCTTGACATAGAAACAGTCAATGAAAAAAAATCAAATAAAAAACAGAACTTTGAAATAAAAATGGTCAAACCCCGACTTCTTCTTCCAAAATATCAAACCTATAGTCATATCCAGAAGGTCTACCATTTCACACTACAAACAATTAAAAACCAAACCAAATTTCACAAATACCCATATACACTCATTAATTACAAAGATTCAAAATTTTTCTTTTAATAACTTCCAAAAACAAAAATTAAAGCTTACCCTTTTGATTAACTTTATCAAAGTTGATGAACAAGAGATATGGGGAGGATCTAAAACAGAGCAACTTTCATGTGGGTATCATTCAAAGCATTAGATCTATGGATCAATCAAATCAAAAGAGCAAAACTGAAGATGGGTTATGCTTGTTTATTGATGATACAACAACACAAATGAGTTTTTTTTTTTTTTTTTTTTTGGGTTTTAAATGTGAAGAATTGGATGAAACAAATGAAAGGGTTTTCCTTTCCTTCTTCTATGTAAAAGCTCAATTAGCAGACAAGACCCATAAAGGAGCAACAATGGAGAGCTTGAAGCCAGCAAAGCAAAGGGTCCACACACACTTTGGCTAATGGGAGAGAAATAAGAGAGAGAAAATGCACAGAGCGAGAGAGAGAGAGAGTCAATGAGATGAAGTTATTTTGGACAATGATGTGTTACTGTAATTTATAAAATGATAGGGGGTGTTACATGAAATAAGGTTCACGATAAGTACACGTGGACCAATCAATTCTTTACACTTTTCTGTTCTGTCTCAATGTAATTCATAGTTGGAACTTTGTAAGATTTCTTAGATAATAATTATTATTATTTCTTAGATAATTATTATTAGGTGAGAAATTAGTCCATAAATTGTTGTGTTAATTACTTCTTTTCCAAAATTATTAGATAATTTGTGCATTTTATAGTGAAAATACTATTAGACTCATAAATAATGAGAAGGGTAATTATTTCATCCACTCAAAATTAAGTTAAAATACGAAAAATATCTTGGGTTTTTGAAATTTTTCGTCTATCCACTCTAAATTATTAAAAAATGATATTTTATACTTAAAAACAAACGGATAATCTAGGTGTAAAATATCATTTTCTTCATCAATTTAGTGTTGACATGTGAATAGTTAAAAAATATTTGAGATATTTTCGGACTTTCAATTAAGATTGAGGTGGATATATGATAATTTTCCTAATAGCATTGCCTAAAAAACTAGATATATAATTAGGTATTTGGACTTATAATTGTACCTAACTCGAAAATCATAGTCTATACAATTAGGCATGGTAATATAGTTTTGATTATTTGGAATACTCGATACAATCCTACGAAATAACTATATGATATTGAAATATAATGAATAGTGGTTAGGTTTATATTTTAAAATTAGGTCATCGAAATTGATTTTGGTCGGCTATAATTTTTAGTATTCCGTAATCGGATGTTCGATTTCCTACCAAAAAAATAAATGTAATAATAAATAAATAATATTTTTTTTTGAAATATCGAGTGTCTAATATCATTTTACAAATTTCTAAATTTATTGATTTTTTTCTTACTTTAGTCAATTTTGATATCAAAATTTTCAATCAGTTTCAGATACATATACAACCCATGAATATTTTCGATTTTGAATTGGTATCGTATAAGATATGATTAACATATACATCTAATCTATTAATGATTAGAATGATAGTGGAGTTAGAAGCAAAGGAAAAAAATTAATTGGGTTGATATAATTACTAATTAGTGTTTAGGGATATGATTAAGGGATTTAAATTTGGTATCGAGTGGGCTTTGTATTGATAAATTATTATCAATAGTTATTGGATAATAATTTAAATGTAAGTAGATTTTAACAGTATATTACTATTAGGGTGCGTTTCACACACTATATTGTACTAAACTATATATATTGTATTAAGCTACATTTAAATAATATTGTATCATATTAGTGTTATATATCGTCGGGTAATACATTGTACAATATTAAAATTATTTTTATTTTAATATTAATTTTTTAAATGTATTAATATTAATACTAAAATTAATATTTTAATATTAATATTTTAATTTTCAATACTATTTTTTAATTTTAATATTTTAATAATATTTTAATTTTAGTATTAATAAAATATTTATAAATATTTTAATATTAATTTTTAATATTTTAATAATATATTTATTTTTATTTTTTAATATATTGATAATATTTTTCAATATTAATATTAATTAAAATTTTAATATTATAAATATTTTAATATTAATTTTTAATATTTTAATAATATATTTTATTTTTATTTTTTAATATATTGATATTATTGTTCAATAGTAATATTAATTAAAATTTTAATATTTATAAATATTTTAATTATATTTTTAATATTAAATTTAATATTTTATCATTATTATTTTAAAATTAATATTATAAATAATATTTTTTTAATATTAATATTTTAATTTTAATATAAAAATAATAATATTGATGATTAGAGAAAAAAATATAATTTTTTTAAAAAAAAAAAACTAATGCAATATGTCATAATCTCACCCCTCCCTCCACATCCGTTAATACAATATGAACAATATTAAATAATACAATACGTGATGGCCAACATTGTCACCAAATACTGTATTGTATTAAGTTAATACCATACATGGTCCTAATATTGTGTAATGATGCACGTCAAACACACCTTTAAAATACACGTGATAGAAGATTGTGAAAAATTTAATATAGTTCAATTCAGTAATGAATTTAATTAAGAAATAATGAAGGGGTTTTGACCAAATAAGAGAGGGAATTCAGGGGAATTTATAGGAAATAACTTGGAAACTTCTTAGGGCAAGCTTTAGATTAATGTACAATATAATATAAAATCATAGTCAATATAAATGTTGGGTAATAATAATAATAAGAATAATATCAATAAAGTGAATTATTATTATAATAATTAATAATAATAATAATAATAATATAAGACATAGCCTCAAGATCAAGGGTATGCTAAACAGCTCATATAAAGCTTTCTGGTATTTGGACATATCTATGAACCGCCGACTTTTCATGAACAAGTTTCCTAGATCTTTCTTCCTATTTTTTTTTTTTTTTCCAATTTTGGAAAATATTTTTGAGTTCTATTATTCAACAAATAATGTTTTATATGTAGAGAAGATAATTATTCGATATAGATTTGAATTTGTCAATCTCAATCTCAATTATGAATTCAGGATTAAAAAAATCATTTGAATTTCGTACAATACTCTATACTATCATTACTCTAAATTTTTTCTATCGAATTTGTGACAATCATTCGAGATGGATTTGAATTTGAGAAAAATCTAGAGTATGTGTTAAAAAAAAAAAAGTTCCTCCAAAGCAATTTTAGGAAGTTATTGCTTTCAAGAAAAAATCTATAATATTGGATATTAATAACTTCCTTGAATTGCTTTGAAGGAATTTTTTTTATAAAAAAGTATGAGGATAGACAAGGTGCAAATCAATTTTTTATATATTATTTTTTAAAATTTTGAATTCAAGTGCTAATCAAGTAAAATTATTTGAAAATAATTCACTAAAGTCCCCAATTTTATCAAATGAAATCAAACAATTTTATCAATTATGCTAATCAATAGTCACCCACAAAAAATAAGAAATATTGCTTTCAATGAGAGTTATTTTATGTGACGAAATGCATCGCATTATAATAAAAACACTTTTAAATGCATAAACTCATATGAACAGAAAATCTGAATTCATCTGAGGTTATCTGATAAATGAAACGAGATTATATACTTTTAGTAACTATAATTCTTTGAATTTGGCAAATGGCATTGTCTTATGATTAGGTAACATGATAAAATGGTATGATCATAACTGTAAAATGGTAAGGTCATCAATGGAGGAATTGCAAGGGCCATGTCAATGGGGGCTCCTCTCATTTTAGCCAACGTGATCATGAAAGTTTCACATACATTTTACTCAAGAAGCTACTTTTTTTAAAAAAAAAAAATCACAGCATGTGCATTTCAATTATGTGGTATGTAATTCAATCTAAACGTGAGGAAAAGTTTTGTTCTTGATGTTCGGTATAGAAAAAAAAAAGATTTATTTTTCCAACATTAAATACGAAGCCATTTTTTTAAATCAAAAATGAAGAATGTAGGGTTAGCGATTTTTCCGTCTCATCTCGATTTGAAAACAGGACGAGACGAGACTAAAAAAAGTCCGGAAACTTTAAACGGTATGAGACGGAGTTTATTGGGACGAGATGAAGTTTAACGGGATACATGATGAGATAATTTTTTGTCCAAAAAAATAACAGAATAATTTTTTATCCCGACGAGATTAATATTGACAAATCTAATCCGTCTCATCCTATTATCATTGTAGGAAATTTTCTAAACATGGTTATAGGAGTTTATATATAGGGAATGAAATGATGTAATCTTTAAGTGAAGAGATTAAATCATTTAGTTTAAATGGAATGATATGTCATTTGAATGTAAAAAAAACGCAATCCTTAGGAATTGCCTTAAAAGACATAATGATATCTTTTCAATGGTAACCCTCCATGTCTATAAATAAGGCATTGGATTCCCATTTTCTATTCACTGAAAATTTTCCATAGACATTCTCTTAAAAGTCTTGCATATTATGAGGTCTTGAGTTTTTCATAGTCAAGAGAGTTCCCAACATTTTGTCCTTGTTCAAATTCTTGTGAAATGAGTGTCCCTTATACAAGAAACATCCAAGGAATCCTGGGAGAACATTAGTCACATAGCATCCGTAAAGCACGGAGGCGGGGCTAATATGTTCTTAATGACAGAGGCAACTCGACTTGGATTCATTTTGATCAACATCTTCAACATTTCCAGGTTTTTTCTAGTTTTTGATTATGTTCTAAGTTTGTCATGTTTTGAATGATTAAGTCTAATTGGCATGTTAAAATTTATTTGATGACACCTCTAGAACAACAATCTTAAGAACTTATTACATATTAAGTGTTGTTAGATGAAATTTTACATGTTTTGATTTTCAATTTTCTGGAAAATGTGTTATGTGCATGAAAAATACGCATGGGTGTTCGAACACCCGATGAACGCGTAGGTAAAAATTTTATTTTTCGTAGTCTCATTCGAACACATCTTCAAACGCAACTCGAACGCCAATCTTCTGCCAAAGAACATTTGAACGCGTTTACGAATGCAACACGAACATAAACTCTCTGGAATACTTCATTTGAACGCGTTTACGAACGCAACACGAACGTGAACTCTCTGGAACACTTCATTTGAATGCGTTTACGAACGCTACACGAACGTGAACTCACTGGAACGTTTCATTCGAACGCATTAACGAACGTGACACTAACAGAATTAATCCTGGAATTATTTTAGATTAAAAAATAATAACATAGAATTAGATTAATTTATATGATTATGTTTGACATAATTTTAACTTAGTAAAATCATATACTGTATTATTATAAACTTGGAAGTATAGATTTAAGTTAATATTACAGTGTTCAATTATCACAAGCATACACATAGTGATAAAGTTGAAAATTAATCGTGTATTGCATACTTGGTTGAGAATTAAAAGTGTAACCTTACACAAGTAATTCCGTCAAAGCTTGATTGACTTATACATATACACATCTACATATATTAATTATTGTATTGTGAATTGAAGTGTAATACTAAGTTTGAATGTATATGATATTCTATTGAGAAATTGTTTTAAGGATATTCTGTCAAAAAGGCGATAAGAGGCTTAGTGGGCATAAATTTAAGTGGTTACTCCGGACTGTTGGACAATTATGACATTTGTACAGATCATGGTGTTGTTATACAAATTAACTATGTGACAAAGGAGATTGCTCTCTTATCATTTGTGATTAGATCACCTAGATATATAAATGATATGAGGTCCCTATGATTTGTTCCTGGACCGAGAATGATATGAGACGGTATCAGTCCACGAAGGATAAATCATTAAATATCCCTGGTCAGAGTATTATCGAGATTGGACATTGATAAATACGTAAAAGACTAGTATTACACTTGTGCCCGTTTGTGAGGGCACAACATCATAGTTCTCATATATTTGGGTATAAGATACTCATGCAAGTGTAATAGGAGGTTGTGTTTTACCGATGGTACGGGAAACAACTTCGCTCTGGATAGACCCCGCGGAATCCCATTGGTAGTATGACTATGTGTCTATGGAGTCTGCAATCAGGGTATGTGTATTTGGTCTTAACCTGAGACTTGCACCGCAAATACTTACGACAATCAATATACTTTAGTTGAGGTCGTCCAAGACTTTAACAGGTTCTGTGTACGCCAATGCTGGGTATATTGAGAATCGTAGTGTGTTGGATGTGATGTTAAGACGGAAGTATCACTCCAGTCATAATGGAGATGATGGTCACATAGGATACGAAACTCGTTCTCTTAAATGCTCGAGCTATCGGGATATTATGACTAGGTCATGTATATCTGATTATAGAGACTAGTTACCAGACATCCGATATGTGATTCGTACGGGGCAGACACAATTCCAGCCCCAGGCCTAGCACGTGATCATTCGATGCTGGATCGAAATACGCAATACTACGGTATACTACGCTTGATATAGATCACATATTCCTATAAAGATATTTCTGGAGAATTGGGTAGGCATGGCGCTTTGCTAGAAGCCAACCTTGTCTTGTAAATCAGTATAAATGTAGTACGGGGTACTTAAGGTTCGGATAGTTCGAAGACCGAATTTACTGCCAACATATACGGGGATCTCATGGGTCGCTTCCCGAAGATTCACCGATGATGTATGACTCGCACTTTAATTAATTTGGAATTAATTTGATGAGAGAGAAAATTAATCTGGGATTAATTACGGAGATATTTTATCTAGGATAAAATATTAATTAAAGAGAGAGAACGATTAATTTGGAATTAATCAATAAAATAATATATTCGATATATTATGCGAAATTGGATTTCGACGCAGAATTAAAATTAGATTTTAATTCGGGCGAACGAATTGATTTAGAATTAATTCGTTAGCGACGTGAATAGTGATTTCGCTAGGCGTAATCATTTAATTACGTCGCGACGGAAAATTCGTTAATTTGGAATTAGCGAACCCGAGCCCGAGAGTGTTTGCGAGCGCATTCGCATTTCGAATTCGAGTGCGGCACGCAAGTCACATCAAGCGTCAAATCGCAAGTCACATCAAGCGTCAAATCACATGTCACTTTGAATGATGTGACAATTGATTGATTGATTTGAGTGATTAATGTGGTAGTTGAAAAGCACTAATTGTTTTTTTGTTTTTTGACTTTTGCTTTTTGGAAAGTAAAAAGAATTTGGTAAATGGAAATTAAAAGGTGGTAAATGGTTTAATTTTTTTTGGAAAATATAAAACCAAATACACTTTTTCTTTTTCCTCTCTCTCACCTCACTTTCCCTTCTCTTTCCCTCCTCTCTTCTCTCACGGCTTGGAGCCGATTCTTTCCTTCTTTTTCTGGTTCTGCCGAGAAGCAAAGAGAAGGAAGATCAATGATTTTGTTGCAAAATCAAAGTGCTAGCACACCTTGAGTCTTCCTATGGTGATAGGGAAACGAACACATGAGCATGGAACCGTTTTTGAAGCTTGGAGCTTGGAGCTTCCATGGAGTCATCCATGGCCGAATCTTGGAGGGATAACAAGCAGTGAAACCGAGCAGCCCACTGCCCAATAGCTCACTGCCGAGCTTCACCATGGAGGAAGATTGAAGTGTTCTTCATCGCGTCGCAAGATCCGTTCATTGTGAGTATGTTTCCGCCATTCTCCTTTGTGTATTCATGCGTTTTTGTGCTTGATTTCATGATTCTTAGGACCTATTTAGAAACCAACACGGACCCCCATCGTCCTCTGGGAATATTTCTTATTTATTTATTTATCATAAGAAACCTTAATCGTAAATTCAAGGACTTGTATTATTTGGTAATACTGTCCAATATAACAACAAGTGGATTCTTAGTATATCACTTAAACAAGATCATATGTTTGATCGTTATGCAATTTGTCTTTTGTAGACTTATTGATTACTGTTTGGATTTTCCAGTTACACATGGCTAACAGAAATATCGCAGTACCGGTTGTTCATGGAGAAAAATCGAAAAATTTTGGTGGAGCAAACTTTAAACAATGTCAGAGTAAAATATTGTTCTACCTGACAATACTACAGTCGGCTAAGTACCTCAAAGATCTTCCGGGTCATGTGGAGGGAGAAATAGAAACAGCTAAGCATCTGCGAAAAGAGACATGGTCGTCAAGCGACTTCTTGTGAAAGAATTACCTATTGGGAGGACTTGACAATAAATTGTATAGGGATGGCAAAATCCGGATCCGTAAGTAATTTCGTTACCCCGGGTCAAGACCCGGGTATACCCAGTCCGGATCCGGATACCCGATTTACTATTTTTTTTAATTTTTTTTTTTTAATTTTTAATTGTAATATTTTATATTTTATATTTAGATTTTGTCAATTTTATTAGTTTTATTTCAATTCTTTTATATTTTTTAATTATATTCTATTATATATATATATATTTTTTATATATATGCATATTATTTTATATTTTTCATTATATTTTAATTTATTATATATTTTTTTTTTCGGACTCGTGCGAACCCGGGTCCGGATTCGCCCAGGTCCAGATTTTTAAGACCCGGGTCCAGATTTTTTAATCCTGAACCCGGTCTACCCGGACCCGGGTCGTCCGGGTCCGGGTCTTATTGTCATGCCTAACATTGTACAATGTGTACCAAGACACGACTTTTACGAAGATTCTTTAGGAATCTCTCGAGAAGAAGTACAAAACCGAGGATGTCGGATATAAGGAATTTATTGTGGGTAGGTTCCTGGACTACAAGATGGTAGATTCAATAACGTTGATGTCTCAGTTGGGTGAACTTCAGTTAATCATTCGTGAAATATTGAATGAGGGAATAAAACTTTGCGAGACGTTTCAAGTTGCCACAATCATTGAAAAGTCGCCTCCATCATGGAATGACTTCAGGAGTTATCTAAAACACAAAAAGAAGCATATGGATCTTGAAGACCTTGGAGTTCGATTGAGGATCGAAGAGGACAATAGGAAGTCCGAGAAGACCAGCTACAAGAATATGGAGTCTAAGGCCAACATCGTCGAGGGTGGAAAATGGTAACAAAAAGAGAAAGAACATTGAAGCTGATTCTTCCCAAGCAAACAATAAGTTTAATGGGAAGTACTAAATCTGTGGAAAAAGCGGTCACATGGCAATGGACTACAGAAACAAAAAATGAGATGAGATCTGTGGATGCCGGTTTTCACCCGAGGTCCACAATCGAGAATCTGAATTTTAAGGGAACTAGCGAACCTGCAAAATAAGGGTAGGAAGAACGAGAAGGTCACTGCCCACCGGTGTGATGGGTGCCGTAAGCACTCCGACGCTCAAGTCAGTAATGTAGATGGGAAGCAGATATGGAGATCAAGGCTAGTAGTTACCTCAGTCTCAGCTTGTTAGTTGTGAGGGCATGGTGTGCTGGTATGTCGAAGGTGGTATGCAGTGGAACTGAGTAATGTTGAATGTCCCTCCAAGCTATTACCTTTCCCTTTTTTATAAGTTCTTCGAAGTTGGGTCATTTACTCCTCTTCTGCCCGTTGGAATCTCCGTAACAGTCGATTTAGTGGAGGTTTTATGAGCTTTTTGGCATTTTCTTAATTTGGTAACTGTATTGTCCGTTGGCCTTCTTGATGACAATGAGCTTGGGCCCATGAGGCCTCTTGGTCTGATATTGGTTCTTGGGTTGGACTTACTAATGGGTTTCGGGTTTTGTGGTTGGTCCCGATGTGAAATGTCGATTTTACCCTTAGGCCCAAATTTAGCCCGTATAAGATCAATATTGACAAATCTAATCTGTCACATCCTATTATCAACCCTATAAAAACGATACAATATGGCATTGTTTGATAAAAATATTATTCAATTCAGCTTCTTTTAACTTTTAATATATAAATTTGTTCAAAATACAGATTTAAAGTTAATTATAGTAAGTTATCTTGCTATAGTTTTTAAAACTATAATCAAACAACATAATTTAATTCCAAATTCGTATTAATATAAAATTATTTTCGATAATTTAATTGTTGCGCATGTCATAGTTATGTAATATCTCGCGAATAGAGTTTAAAATACAAATTTAACAAGACAATTAATATTTTTTGTGATAGAATTGTTCACCATAACAAAAGTTATATAATCCGCTAGATATCAAATATTCAAAGGCGGCCCTAGATAATCGATAAAGGCGATTGGCTGAACTTCTCAAAATTTACCTCAGAATTAGGATATCAAAACAAAAAAATTTCAAAATATAAAATTATAATACGATTTTAATGCCTTATTCTAGGAACTCGGCTAAAATCTCTTAAAATTTAAGAAAATTAAGGTCTAGCCTCCCGTACAAATAATGAATGCAAATCTAAGTTTCAATTTCCTTTTAGCCCTGTATAGACTTTTTGAAAAATGAGAAATGGGTCTTTTTTTTTTTAAAGGATTAGATTAACAAAGCAACAACGGGTGATAGTTTCATTCACTAACATGAGTTACAATGTTCACTAAATTTATTTAGTAAAGATGCTTAGATATGGTCTGTTATGCTGTGTGTGGAGTAGGGGTGGCAAAACGAATCAACGAATCGAATTTGTATCGAATCCTGAATGAATCGAATCAAAATATGATGAGTTCATATTTGATTCGTTTATTAAACGAATCGAATCGAATTGACCTATTTATTAAACAAATCTAGTTTTTCAAACTCGTATATTGGTTTTAAAGTGAATCAAATCGAATAAATAAACGAATTCTAACCCAAATTATCACCCATAATATATGCCTAGTAGTGCATGATTCGATTTGCACTTGATCTGTTTTGCTGGATGGTTTGTTGGGAAAATATCATGGAATATTTTATGAGATTTAGAATATTTTAGGATTTAATGTAATTTGCATCTATTTTGTATTCTCATCTCTCTTTTTTTTGACAAACGTTGGAAATCTCACGGCCAAACCACCCGATCCGAGTTTAAGCGGACTAAACCTCCGGCTGCCCCAGGTTTTTACAAAAAATACATCATTTGGACTCGAACTCTGAACCTGACAATTAAATCATAAATTATTTGTCACCAAACCACACTCATTGGGATGAAAACGCAACTATTTATTGAATTAATTCAGTTTAGGATAAATCAAATAGTTCGTGTATGTTATATAATTATTTATTGCTTTTCATATATAGTAGTTTAGCTTAGTTTCCTAACAATCCACTTATTCTTCTTTTGTTTGTATAACCTCATTGTTCTTGAGCTGAATGTGATCATGTATTATATATGTTTGTTATTTTTTATATATACTTTTAACGTATAAAAAATTATTTTTGTGACAATCATGAGTCATGAAAGAAAATATTCAAATAGATAAAGTTGGACAAAGGGAAGAGGAGATATGTCCCTTTACCCAACGTTTTCAATTAAATGTGCCCAAACTCAAAAATGGGAAATTAACAAAAATTAATCAAATTTTTTTTGTCATTTGTCAAAATGAACCGAAATGTTTACGTTTTGTCAAAATATCCAACTTCTCCGAAGTAGATTTTGGAGAAATCAATTTCTCCGAAGTCTACTCCGAAGTTCCGAATTTTTAATTTTTTTTATTTAAACTTCGGAGATCTGAATAATTGACTTCGGATCTCCGAAGTTATAATATTTTTTATTCATTTGATACAAAATTTCGGAGATTCGAAGTTAGTTCTTCGGATCTTCAAAGTTTTTTTCAAAAAAAATAGCTGAAATCTTCGAAGTGAACAAAATAAGATAAAAAATCTCCGAGTTATCCGTTAGTCCTTAGGATCTCTGAAGTTGTCTCCGAAATACTTAGGATTTCCAAACTATTCTCCAAACTCTTATATGAAGTTAATGGTTGTTTTTTTTCCTTATTACTTCCCCAACGAGGAGACATTCACTCGATACCAAAATATTTGGTGAACATGGCCTATTATTGGGGTACATGCAATAGATATAGAATATATTGCCGGATATTGATAAATCGACCTATTGCGCGAGATGTGATGAGACATTCATTTTACTTTAGATGTCCTAGTGTATGATCGATTATGTCAAATGTTCATCAGTAACATCAATAGAGAATTGATCCGGAGGCATCCATTTCAGTTTTTGACTTGGATGTTTGGGTGGAGGTTGGATATTGTGGATACGATTTTTCACATGTGATCCATAATCGAGAATATGGATTTTAAGGGCACTAGCGAACCTGCAAAATAAGGGTAGAAAGAACGAGGAGGTCACAGCCCACCAGTGTGGTGGGTGCCGTAAGCACTCCGACGTTCAAGTCAGTAGTATGAATAAGACCGAAGTAGGGAGAATAAGGCCTGAAGTTATACCTCAATCTCCATTTGTTGCCGTAAGGGCATGATATTATGATTTCTCGGGTGATATGTTATAGAGATGTGTAATCCTCCGCCTCTCTCTATGCCATGGCTCCTCTCTTTTATAGGCCCCCCTGATGTGGGGTATTTCTTCTGCCCGTTGGAGTCATGATAACAAATGACTTAATGGTGGGTTTTATGTCTGGTAACCGATGGCTTTATGATGGTGTTTAAGTCTGGTAATTGATGGCTTAACTGTCATCATGAGTAGATTAGTCAGTGGTGTTGGGCTTTGGACTGGATTCTGATAGCGGGCCTTGGACCTCTGGTTTCGTGGTTGGCCCAGAGGTGAAATGTTGATTTTACCCTTGGGCCCAATTTTGGCCCGTACAGTTTATCTCATACTCTCTAAGTCTGGAAGTCCTAGACTTGGAGAGTACCTTTGCGCATGTCGAATGAATCAGGACACTGGTAGTCGTTTTGCTGATCCTGGAAGAGGCTCAAAGTTAATCAACACGATGCTCCGTTGTACGAATTGGGGGAGTCCAACTTTAATTTTCTTGTTTTAAATCCTTCATTGGGTGTTCCTGGTTGATTGACACATATGGTGGTTCAGGAGGTAACCTCAATCGACATAGTCGTATGGATTGAGGGAGGAAGAGTCTGTATTTGTCTCGACACATCGTATGGACTGAAGGAAGTCCAATACCTCGTTTGACTCGACATGAGTCCCCTAGGGGTGTCCCCGGTCGACTGGACCGGATGAAGGCTCTGGAGTTAATTCACTCGACATGTCGTATGGACTGAGGGAAGTCCATGTCTTCATTTGACTTGGTGTGAGTCCTTTTGGGGATGTCCCCGATCGACTGAACCAGATGAAGGTTCATGAGTTAATTCACTCGACATGTCGTATGGACTGAGGGATGTCCATGTATTCATTTGACACGACATGTCGTATGGACTGAGGGAAGTCCATGTCTTCATTTGACTCGACGTGAGTCCTTTTGGGGGATGTCCCCGGTCGACTGAACCAGATGAAGGTTCAGGAGTTAATTCACTCGACATGTCGTATGGACTGAAGGATGTCCATGTATTCATTTGACAAGACATGTCGTATAGACTAAGGGAAGTCTATGTCTTCATTTGACTCGGCGTGAGTCCTTTTGGGGATGTCCCCGGTCGACTGAACCAGATGAAGGTTCAAGAGTTAATTCACTCGACATGTCGTTGATGAGTGGTATTTATATCACTATTTCCCACTCATTTGACCTAATGTTTTGTATTGTTTCTCGAGATTTATGAACGTTTTGATGTGTTTTGTTGTTATTTTGCAGATAAATAAAGTTTGGACAGCACTGAGGAGGCAATTTGGGACAAAAACGGTCAAAAATGCGTCAACAGGAAAAATTCCTTCTTCTTCTCGCGTCGCGACTCTGGAACCCTGCGCGCCGCGACGCCAAGCCTGCGCCGAAGTTGCTAAAATGCGCCGGGTCCACAAAATCAGAATCTGAGAAAAGTTGACTTTGCTAACGTGCGCATGCCACGTGTCACCATCACAACGGAGATGCTAACGTGCGCCGTGCCACGTGTCAAGATCTCATTGCTCGGACGGCCACCGCCTCACGTGTCATGCCACGTGTCGCCACATCATCGTCCACATCAGCAGCCACGTCAGCAAGTCAACCGAGTCAACGTGCCACGTCATCATCAGCCAATCACAGCGCGCCACGTGTCAAGCTCTCATTCGTCCGACGGCCGCCGCCCCACGTGTCGCCACGTCGCCTCCCACATCATCAGCATGACGCAAGCAATGACGTCATGAACAGTTGACACGTCATCATGACGTAAGCAATGACGTCATGAACAGTGCCACGTCATCGGATAAGATTCTGAGCCGACCAACCAGCGCGTGACACGTGTCGTACTGTACCCAGCGTCGCGACACTAGTGAAATTTGGGCGGCGCGACGCTGGAGGCTTATCCGAGCCTATAAATAGAACTCGAAATTTCATATTTCAGCACACCTTTCTCTTTCTTCTCTTAGTTCAAAATTGAGAGCTTCTCTCTCTAGAATATTTTTAGTTTCAGTTTTGTAAATATTTTTAATTACTTTTTAATAGTAATAGTAATAGTAATTTTACTTTCTTACTTCTTACAGTTTTTACTATTTACATTTTTACAATTTTTATTTTTTTTACTTTTTACTATTTACTATGTGTAGGTAACTTTTCACCGCTAAGGTAAAAAGGTAATTCTTTTACTATTACTATTTAGATTCATCTCCCTTAAAATAATATATTTACTATTTAAATTGGACTTAATCAGGATACCGCCAGATTGGTCGGTGGGTAATAAAAATAAATTCCGCCTTTATGGCTGGTTATTTTGGTTCCGCCTTTATGGCTGGTTATTTTGGTTCCGCCTTTATGGCTGGTAATAATCACAAGTTTATATATATTTTAATGGGAGATATCTAAATAAGTAGTAGTAGGATTAATTCCTTTTACCTTAACATTTTATTTTATTTTACTTTTCAGTATTTTTATTTTATGTCTTTTATTTTATTATTTTTATTAGTCCTAGTTATGTGTTAGTTATCTAGGGGTTGTGATGACTTTTAATATCACTATTTTATAAGGGATTATTTTATAGTTTGGGTAATTAATAAGTTTACTTATTAAGTCTTAAGCTTAATGCTTCTTATTGTCTGATCACCAATAAGATTGAAATGGTAAATCTAAAATGAACTAGACATAGGGATTTGGTTTCAGCCTTAGACTTAATAGCCCACGATCTTCCTTGAGGATAGATAACCCTTTAATAGATTTCCTTACAGGATAGGAATATACCTGTCGGGCGGGGGTAGCATAATTGGAACTTAGACTTAATGAATCCAGGTAATGTGGTTGACATAGGAATATGGTTCAATTGGGTTATACTGGGTATTTGTAGTTGACCATCGGAAGAGGCTTTTACATAATTTAGTGTTCCAGGTTAGTAAACAGATTTATTACACAAACAAAATAATCACTTCATCTTTTAAATGATATTAAAGAAATCACAACCTTAGATCTTTTTATCTGTATTTTCCTTAGTATTTTCTTTTATCTTTTTATTTATTTATTTAGCAAATCTACAATCAAACCAAATCAATCAAGCAATCAATTCATTCTCCCCTTTAATTAGATTTTGTAATTAAATAGATTCAATAATTAATAACAACAGTAGGAATTAAGTCCTCGTGGGATCGATATTTTATAACTACTTGAACGATACGTGCGCTTGCGTTATACGTGTGTGTTTACGCCGGTCAAGTTTTTGGCGCCGTTGCCGGGGACTTATATTTCTTGAGTTATAATTTTGAAGCTATCTAATTTACTTGTATCTAATTTTCTTTATTTTTATCTGTAATTGTTATTTCTTTCTTTTAATTTCAGGTGACTTACAAATGGAACATTACTGGGAGATTGAAAGATTACGTGCTTCACAAGAAGATACACCCCAAATCTGGGAGCAACAGTCCGATTTTCTGTGGCCTGTTGAACAGCCCAATGATTATCACTGGATGCCAGAACCAAGCAATGCTACATTTGTTCATCAGAACGAAATGGGGAGATGTGTGATTTGTGATAGTAACCACCCGAGCGATCAATGTATATATCGATCAGAGTGGGAGAATTTCTGGAGGCAATCATGCAATGAAGAGCCATCACATTTCACAGAGCCACATTTTCCATCTTATCCACCATCTATCTTTGATCCTTATCAACAACCAGAACCATCCGAGGAAAATCAGTTGATTCACATGTTCAAAGAACAAGCAGCTCAATTTGATACACAAGTTCAGAGTAACACAGAATCCATACAGAGAATGACAGATCAGATCAGACAATTAACAGAAAACCAGAACTATATACCTCAAGAACCAGTTCCAGATGACACTGATGAAGCCTTCAAGTACCAATCATTTCACATTGACACTTCAACAGAGGAGGAGGCTGAGCAGTATCAACAACCAGAGGTATCAGTTCAGGAACCCGAACCGGCAAAGTCTCGATTTGATTTCTATTATTCTGACTCTGACGAGGAGGAAGCTGATCCATTTATACCAACTGCACCAACAACGGAGGATCAATTTCAAGCCTCAAAATGAAGATCTTGGAAAATGCTTTGCACAAATGTTTGATGAAGATCTACCTGAGCCAATCATTTCACCCAGATCAGAGGATGAAGACCTAAAATCTGACATTTCTTTTCATCCTCAGGTTGAAAATTTTGAAACATGTATTTCACAAATGACAGATGAAGAGCTGAATGCAGAAATTTTCAAATACATCTGCAAAGAAAAGGTGGAGCAAAAAGAAGAGCAAATGGAAGAGCACAGTCAGACCAAATAAAGATCCAGAGCATTCAGGAAAAACATCGCTGTTTTGGGGAGTGCAAATCAAAGATATCACCCAGAAGCTTGACAGAATGGAACTTCCATTCCAAGTCAACACCATACGAGACCTCCTGATTTTCTTTCTTTCTTTTCAGGAACCACTGGAGCAAAAGGAGTAAAAAGGTGGCACGAGCACTGAAAAAGACAAAATTCTTTTTGCCACTTTACCGTTGGAAGAGACCCTTCAAAAGCAACGCTCACGGGATTGTCTTTAATCGGACATCCAAAACGACATTGAAACCTCCTTACATATGGATTTCAGTCACGTCTGGCTGAAGACGAAAAATTCAGCGCTAGCAGGGAGGCAACCCATGCAATTTGTTGTAATTTATTTTTTCATGTTTTGTGTGAACTTTTTAATTTTGTGTGTTATTTTTGTAGGGAAAGGCACAAACGAAGCATTTTAAGACAGAAGGAATTGTGTTTGAAATCAAGATGAGAAAAAAATTCATTAGCAATGGCTGAATAAAGAATGAAATCTTGAGACTCATTCTAATGAATTTATATCAAGCGAGTGGCGTATTGCGTACACAATTCCGTTGCCTTAATTATTGTTTTAATTCGCTTTTCTGTTGTAATTATCTTTATTTTCGTAGACAGGATCCAGACTTTTTGACCTTTCACGATTTCTTTTGTTGTTTAGCTAACAAACGTCCTCTGGAAGATACTTCTGCTATTATTACTCACCCTTTTTCAGGTACTATAAATTCAGCCCGTCATTGCACTTTTGAAGGCATCCTGATTTGAAAAAGAAATACATAAAAAAAATGGAAGCCACTTCAAGAAGACGAGTTGAAAACATTTGTGTGTTTTGCGGTAGTACTGTTGGTACTAAACCACAATACATAGAAGCAGCACGGGAATTGGGTCGAGTATTAGCTGCAAGGAATATGCATTTGATATATGGCGGAGGCAATCTCGGACTTATGGGGATCGTTTCAAAAGCCGTACAAGAAGGAGGCAGTCATGTTTTGGGAATCGTCCCAAACGGGCAACCCTTAGAGGGATCATCAAACGGAGAGGAACTAATCGTATCAGGTATGTCTGAACGCCTGGTAGAAATGATTAACCGTGCTGATGCTTTTATCGCTTTGCCAGGTGGATTGGGTACATTGGAGGAAATTTTTATAGTTCTATCTTGGGCGAACCTGAACATACACCAGAAACCAATTGGACTACTCAATGTTGATGGATTTTATGATTTTCTTTGTGTGTTTCTTGATGATGCTCGGAGAAATGGGTTCGTTTCAAAACCTATGAAAGAACTCCTCTTCACTGCCAGACTTGCTCCGGATCTGATAGACCAACTCATAGCCTATGAACCACAAGTTGACCCTATCCTATCAAAGATAAATTGGTCTGAGGACGATCGTGGTAAGAGCGTCGAATTAATCTGGATCTTAACCTTTAATTTCCTGTAGATTTCAGCTAACCAGGTACAACCTTCTAACTCTCCTTTTACTGTTTAAGACATTGGGGACAATGTCTCATTTAGGTTTGGGGGAGGGATTTAGTTGATTAGTACCGTGTTTTTTAGTTTGTTATTTTTATTTTTAGTCCAAAATTTTTCGAAAAATACAAAAAAATTGAAAATTTTTCAAAAATTACAAAAATATTTTGCATTTTTGTGTTTTTATTTTGACTAAAAAGGTGGAATTGGTAAGAGATAGCCGAGTAAGGAATTTTCACTCCTGATACGTATCTCAGCCCATTTTCGAAATAAAGTTAATTTTTGTTTATTTCCTTTTAAATTATTTAATTTGTGAATTCTCCATAAATCTGACTAAAATGAATCTTCATATGTTCAGTTGACAGGTATTATGAACTTACATGGAACATACAATCATGAGCTAAAATTGAAAAGTTTGTAATATTCCGTGCTATAGTTTAATTGGAGGAAGCATCTCTAAATAGTGATGGAGTAAAAAAAAAAAAAAAAAAAAAAAAAAACGTCCGAGATCCGAGTTATTAAGTCTGTAAGGGTGTTTTAACACCTAGTGCCCTAAAACCAACTGGTTTGGGAGTCACTGGCCCAAAGCTCGTTACATGGATCAAAGATGCTGCAAAAATATATATATCTGAAGTCTGAGTAATTAAGTTCGTAGGGGTGTCTTAACACCTGGTGCCCTAAAGCCAACTGGTTTGGGAGCCATCGACCCAAAGCTCGCTACATAGACGGAAGGTATTGTATATAAATAAAAAATAGAGAAAAAATCAAAGAAAAAATCAGAAAACAAAAAATTATTCCATTGCTACAAAAGGTGTGAAATCTGATAGAACTTTAGGACAAAAATATTACTCTCTTATCAACTGCACTTATGACTGTTGTGGGAAAAAATGAGTTGATTAATATTTTGTTAGCTGTGTATATGAAGAATGGTAAAAACAATCGGAGAATTTACTTATTCGGTAATTTAGAATGAAACAAAACAACTAGTAACTTGGAGTAGAATTTTCACCTGATTAGTCACTAACTTTCTTTATTCTCTTTTCGCTTGTCTTTTTGCTTTTGTGTGCATTAGTTTTACTAACATTTTTACTTTTGTAAAATGTTTGTGGGTATCATTGCTGTAAACCCTCACGAGACTACACTCGTCCACTAGGGACACCTAGGGGTTTAAAGGCTTGTTGCATACGCTAAATGCAATCGTGATCCCTACGAAAGTGGCTTAGTTAAATTTTATTATGTTATTTTTATTTTCTTTTTTGCTCGAGGACTAGCAAAATGTTAGGTTTGGGGGTGTGATGAGTGGTATTTATATCACTATTTCCCACTCATTTGACCTAATGTTTTGTATTGTTTCTCGAGATTTATGAACGTTTTGATGTGTTTTGTTGTTATTTTGCAGATAAATAAAGTTTGGACAGCACTGGAGGCAATTTGGGACAAAAACGGTCAAAAATGCGTCAACAGGAAAATTCCTCCTTCTTCTTCGCGTCGCGACTCTGGAACCCTGCGCGCCGCGACGCCAAGCCTGCGCCGAAGTTGCTAAAATGCGCCGGGTCCACAAAATCAGAATCTGAAAAGTTGACTTTGCTAACGTGCGCATGCCACGTGTCACCATCACAACGGAGATGCTAACGTGCGCCGTGCCACGTGTCAAGATCTCATTGCTCGGACGGCCACCGCCTCACGTGTCATGCCACGTGTCGCCACATCATCATCGTCCACATCAGCAGCCACGTCAGCAAGTCAACCGAGTCAACGTGCCACGTCATCATCAGCCAATCACAGCGCGCCACGTGTCAAGCTCTCATTCGTCCGACGGCCGCCGCCCCACGTGTCGCCACCGTCGCCTCCCACATCATCAGCATGACGCAAGCAATGACGTCATGAACAGTTGACACGTCATCATGACGTAAGCAATGACGTCATGAACAGTGCCACGTCATCGGATAAGATTCTGAGCCGACCAACCAGCGCGTGACACGTGTCGTACTGTACCCAGCGTCGCGACACTAGTGAAATTTGGGCGCGCGACGCTGGAGGCTTATCCGAGCCTATAAATAGAACTCGAATTTCATATTTCAGCACACTTTCTCTTTCTTCTCTTAGTTCAAAATTGAGAGCTTCTCTCTCTAGAATATTTTTAGTTTCATTTTGTAAATATTTTTAATTACTTTTTAATAGTAATAGTAATAGTAATTTTACTTTCTTACTTCTTACAGTTTTTACTATTTACATTTTTACATTTTTATTTTTTTTACTTTTTACTATTTACTATGTGTAGGTAACTTTCACACGCTAAGGTAAAAAGGTAATTCTTTTACTATTACTATTTAGATTCATCTCCCTTAAAATAATATATTTACTATTTAAATTGGACTTAATCAGGATACCGCCAGATTGGTCGGTGGGTAATAAAACATAATTCCGCCTTTATGGCTGGTTATTTTGGTTCCGCCTTTATGGCTGGTTATTTTGGTTCCGCCTTTATGGCTGTTAATATCACAAGTTTATATATTATTTTAATGAGAGATATCTAAATAAGTAGTAGTAGGATTAATTCCTTTTACCTTAACATTTTATTTTATTTTACTTTTCAGTATTTTTTTTATGTCTTTTATTTTATTATTTTTATTAGTCCTAGTTATGTGTTAGTTATCTAGGGGTTGTGATGACTTTTAATATCACTATTTTATAAGGGATTATTTTATAGTTTGGGTAATTAATAAGTTTACTTATTAAGTCTTAAGCTTAATGCTTCTTATTGTCTGATCACCAATAAGATTGAAATGGTAAATCTAAAATGAACTAGACATAGGGATTTTAGGTTTCAGCCTTAGACTTAATAGCCCACGATCTTCCTTGAGGATAGATAACCCTTTAATAGATTTCCTTACAGGATAGGAATATACCTGTCGGGCGGGGGTAGCCATAATTGGAACTTAGACTTAATGAATCCAGGTAATGTGGTTGACATAGAAATATGGTTCAATTGGGTTATACTGGGTATTTGTAGTTGACCATCGGAAGAGGCTTTTACATAATTTAGTGTTCCAGGTTAGTAAACAGATTTATTACACAAACATAAAATAATCACTTCATCTTTTAAATGATATTAAAAGAAATCACAACCTTAGATCTTTTTATCTGTATTTTCCTTAGTATTTTCTTTTATCTTTTTATTTATTTATTTAGCAAATCTACAATCAAACCAAATCAATCAAGCAATCAATTCCATTCTCCCCTTTAATTAGATATTTGTAATTAAATAGATTCAATAATTAATAACAACAGTAGGAATTAAGTCCTCGTGGGATCGATATTTTTATACTACTTGAACGATACGTGCGCTTGCGTTATACGTGTGTGTTTACGCCGGTCAGTCGTATGGACTGAGGGATGTCCATTTATTCATTTGACACGACATGTCATATGGACGAAGGGAAGTCCATGTCTTCATTTGACTCGGCTTGAGTCCTTTTGAGGGATATCCCTGGTCGACTGAACCAGATGAAGGTTCAGGAGTTAATTCATTTGACATGTCGTATGGACTGAAGGATGTCCATGTATTCATTTGACACGACATGTCGTATGGACTAAGGGAAGTCCATGTCTTCATTTGACTCGGCGTGAGTCCTTTTGGGTGATGTCCCCGGTCGACTGAACCAAATGAAGATTCAAGAGTTAATTCACTCGACATGTCGTATGGACTGAAGGATGTCCATGTATTCATTTAACACGACATGTTGTATGGACTAAGGGAAGTCCATGTCTTCATTTGACTCGACGTGAGTCCTTTTGGGGGATGTCCCCGGTCGACTGAATCAGATGAAGGTTCATGAGTTAATTCACTCAACATGTCGTATGGACTGAGAGATGTCTATTTATTCATTTGACACGACATGTCGTATGGACTAAGGGAAGCCCATGTCTTCATTTGACTCGGCGTGAGTCCTTTTGGGGGATGTCCCAGGTTGACTGAACCAGATGAAGGTTCAGGAGTTAATTCACTCGACATGTCGTGTGGACTGAGGGACGTCCATGTATTCATTTGACATGACATTTCGTATGGACTAAGGGAAGTCCATGTCTTCATTTGACTTTATCAGCTCCGGTTTCAAGTCTTTCTCTGCTTGTTTTATCAGATTGTGCAATTTTGATAAAGTAGTTTCTTTATTAGACAGATGAAACTGCATAATAAAGTTTGAGAAGTCTTTTGGTAAGGACTGGAGAATTAGATCGTGACATATCTCATGATCCATGATGAACCCGGGGTTAGCCAATTTTTCAATGTGGCCAATCATCTTAAGCACATGTCCACTAACAGATCATTCATTATACCTTGTTTGCAATAAGACACATCACACTTGGAATCTCACGGTATGAACGGAAGTTGCATACAACTCATTTAAGTGAAAGATGCTGGTTTGAGCATCCATATCTTCGTGAGCTTTCTGAAGTTCGTCCGACATAGAGCCAAGCATTATGCAAACTGCTTGCTCATCATCATCGATGTGTTTCTTCCAAGCATCAAATGTATTTTGGTCAGCATCTTCTGCGGGTTCAGGGGGAAATGGTCTTTCAAGAACATAGAAAATATTTTCTTGTCGTAAGACAATTTCAAGGTTTCTAAACCAGTCATTTTAGTTGTCCCATTTGAGCTTATGCTCATCAATGATGGAACAAAGTGATATTCTATTTGTTATTTGAATGTTTGTGAAATATTTTAACACACTTGTTAAGAGAGAATGTTAAAATTAGGAATATGTTTTCATTAATGTTTCATAATAACATGGGCTTATAATATTATGAAGTTGCTCCCACTCAATTATTTTAAAATTTTAAGTAAATCACATCAACCCCAATATAATGGATTTCTTGTGGGCAAGGATCCCATTATCATCATTTCACAACTCCGACTAGGGTCGGTCGTTATAAAATACGATAATTAGGTAGGTTCCCAACCAATTTATGATATAAATCACAATTCCTTGATCATTGGGTTGGGCAATCAAACATGCCATATCTTATGCTAGTCCTTGTGGACACCCAATCTTTGCCACTAAGTTATAAGACCACGCCTAAGGGTCGCTGCGTCTTATGACTCAAAAAAGTCAAACCATTGTCAATAGTATGATTTAGGGACAAATTGGTATTGGTCAGTTTGGTAAAGCCTAGTCCTGCCAATACAGTTTAAGCCATTTGGGTCTATTCTTTACAATGGGAGGCAAATTTTATACTTAAATTATTATTGAGGATTTTAGCAAGTTTAAGTGAATAACTATCAAATGGATTCCTCCATTGCAAATTCCCCAGAGGGAGGGTGGAGCGAACTCTCTTAAATACCCTTACCTCTTAGGCTCTTATTGCCTTGGTGACAGGAATAAACAATAGATCCTATAAATTAGTCCAACACTTTAAATATGCTTTAAGGTAAGCCTTGAGTAAATGATTATCTAGATGTCTTCAAAACTTTTCCTTTTGGCTATAAAAAGGTAGTGAGTGAAGGAAGACACCAAATCATTATCTAACTCTAGTAATACCTTTGGTTAAATTAACTTTAGTTTGGAAAGTTTTATTAACGCTTTGGTCTCACCCCACTTGTATCTTTTATAATGTCTTTTATTATAAACAAGTTATTTATATTTATTAGCCTTAAAGGTAATAAATCTCTAAGTTCATCATGGAATAATTACTTAGCTAAGGGATAAGCAATACACTCTCTATTTTCTTAGAAAGTCTCTAGATGCTTGCACCCTAAAATAATCATGCCAATTCTAATCATACATAGAATCATCAAGCATGTGAGTTTTAATATGTTGGAATTATTTTATGCATTAAATAACTTTGATTAATATTTAATTATGATATTGCATTTTATTTTATTCAAATAAATTTACTATTCATGTTTTTTTACAGATGCGTGAACTTTAAATGTAATTTCACAATTCAAATCTTAACCAAATCATGCAAAACGTGTGCCTAAAAGTAATTTCAGGGTGTTAGCTTTCCAACGAGATTTTACACACTCAATTTCCAGTTCAAATGAGAGAGAACTAATCAAAACAAAACCGGCGCGCTGATACCACTGTTGGGAAGCGGCCGCGAGTGCGTAGCGAAAAATTAAAAATTATGATGTCGTTATCCCTTTGCCCAAGACTCATTTGTTTTGATTATTCTACAAGACTAGGCATGTTACTATATATTCTATGCATAAAAACTCATAAAACATGCAAAGAACATAAACTTAAACATGTTAACTATCATAAGAACTCTAATTAAAAATAAAGAAAGAAAAAGACTTACTTGAACTGAATAGTCCTCCAGTCCTCCCTCCAATCTACAAGCTTTTCTCGAACTCAGCAAGCTCTTCCACGTTCCAAAGAGCCACCCAAGTGTGTGGCCTCCAAAGGTGCACACACCAAAGCCAAAACTCAACGGCAAGACTACGCCTTGAGTGCACAGGTATTTTACCCTTGGTGTTAGCCTAGGCAAATACCTCAAAACTTTTAACTTGAGATTCCTCTAGTCAATTAGACTTAAGGATCCTCAAAATCAGTGGCTTACTCTTAAACTTTAGAGTTGCTCACTTATATAAACCCAAGATATGAAAGGTTTTGGTGTAAAAATTTGTAAAGAATTCTTTGGGTTTATATAGGTGCTCCAAAGACAACAAAATTAATTAAGAATCCGATGTGGGATAAATGCTAATTAAATCTTAGCCATTGGATCTTATTATAGTGGTTTAATGAGATTATAAAACCCTAATAAGAGTTTGGGCCGAATTTGAATTCAAAACAAATAATAAAATAATAAAATAATAAAAAAACGCAGATTTATTTATTTTCTAATTCATTTTCCAATTCCATAAGTGCCCCTATCGTCATTCACCAATCCCTAAGCCACTTTGGAACCTTATAAATTACCTGTTCAATAATTAAACACATTGTACCATTTATGAACAATTCCTACAGCAATCATATATGCAGTTAAATTTATACTGTGCAATGTTAACTATTGATTTCGACTTTGTTGTGTGTGACCTTTTGGGTTCCCCTCAAGTTGGACATGAAATGAATCATGATAATTTAATCAAACATAAATTATCCTCTGATCAGATGGTCGTTCAATTTCAATGACCAATGTTGACATCTAGCAACATGCCAAGACCCTCAAATGAGAAGGAAAGTATATATACCCATTCTGTATGCGATTTACATATGATACAGTCTCTTGCCTCACTGTATCCCCACCGTTTGACCTAGGGTCTGGAATGTGTCTACTCATATTGTCAAAGGTATGATGTTGATAGTGTCATGAATCGTGCTAACCCAAGAATCTCACATGATTCTTCAGCTGCGGCCACAGTCTCAAGCACTGATCACACATATCAACCCGCTGTAGGCACTGCATTTTGCATATAAGTCCCGATAATGAGTCTCGTACGGAGGCACTACTCTTTAGGTTGCAAAAGTCGCGGGAAACGAATGTCGGAAGGGGAAATTCAGAATAAGTATGTCATCGGATTCAATTCACATGTTCACTGCTTTCGTTCGTGCTGCGTTCGTGAACACGTTCGAACGTCAATCAGATTGCGGGCGTTCGTGCAGCGTTCGAATCGGCATTCGAACGGTGTCGGTACTTCTGGTTTTGTTGCTAGCCTCACGCCCAAGCCCAATTAGCCCACCAAAACCCACCCAAAAATAATTAAAACATTTAAAACATGTCACAAATTAAAATAATATCCTTCCTAAATTAAATAAATCACATCCCAATTTAAATAATTCACATACCTAAATAAACAAATCAAATATATCACCTTCCTAATCAAACCAAATCTCCTCCCTAACTCAAGAAGATTTTTCCTTGTGAGACACTAATCAAAATATTCCCCCCATAATTACTTGATCCATTCCTATTCAAACCTTAGAAACCCTAGCCTTTGCCTATAAAAAGAAGCCTAAACCAACCTTTCACACCCTAGCACATACATACAAATCACAAGAAATTCTGCAAAGCATTAGCACCTTTGCCTACCTAGTCCATTCACGCATAACACAAGAACAAGTAACAAGAAATAATTCTCTTCTCCTCCTCCCTCCATTGCCGAAAACACTAAACCAAAACACCCCCATTGCTGCACAAACACAACCTGAAACTGTCCCCTAATATCACCGAAACAGCACCCTAATAACAGCCCCAAAACCATAAAAACAGCAGCAAAACAGTAACAAAATGGAGTAAAAAATAGCAGCCCCAAGCAACGAAACAGTGAAAGGAAGTAGTGGACCAGTGAACCGGAGGAGTTGCGGAGCATCAACCCTTCCGATGGCCGTGTAACGCACTTTCGAGAGACGACCTAAGAGGTTAGACCTGAGGGCACCCTTCCGTTTATTTATTTTCTTACTTTATTTTGCATGAGTATTGTGGGTTAGTGCATGATGTGATTTCCGGATGAACGGAATATGTGTTCTCTCTTGTGGTATATCAGATGGAAACCTGGACGTAAATTCCGTAGCAGAATCCGAATGGACGGTAGTGTGGTCTGTACTCGGGATACAACGCCACGTACCGCTTGAGAGACACACATATTTCGTTTCATCCAACTTTGTGTTTGAGCATGATTTAATCGCTAGTATGTTATTTATGTTTAAGCATGATTTAGTCGTTTTCGCTTTACTTTCTGCACGTTATTTGTTTGTGTATTGATGATGTAGTGCGCATGGGCTTAGTATTTTGGTCTAAAGGTTCTCTATTTGAGGGAAGAAAAGCCCAAAAGGCTACCTTTACGACAATACCTTCCCGCGTCGGACGGAGTATGTTTGATTGAATGTGAGATATATTTAATCGAGCATACCAGGTCTTATATTATTGTTGTCTTTATTTTATATGCACGGTAACATAATGCGCATGGGCTAACTAGGGTGGATTAAAGGTCCTATATTCGAGGGAAATGTCTGAATGCTACCTTTACCACGATGTTTTGTCGCGCCTTTTATTATGTCATTTACCTTTTGCATATCATTGCTTTATTTACGCATGCATTACATTCTAGTGCGCATGGGCTAACTATGGTGGATTCAAGGTCCTCCATTCGAGGGAAAATACCTAAAGGCTACATTTACCACGATGTTTTACCGTGTCGGATGAGGTACACCCGATTGAATGTGAATGAGTTCAATCGGGCACACGGGGTCCTACATTGTGGATTTGCTTATCTATGTATGTGTTGCGTCGTCTATCATGCATCAGGACTTGTCCCGTTCGAACATGATCTCGAACGCTATACGAACGTGAACCTTCTATTTACCGTTCGAACGCGTTTACTAACGCTACTCGAATGCGCATGTGTTTTCTTCATTTTATCATGCATCAGGTCTTGTCCCGTTCGAACGCGTTCTCGAATGATATACGAACGCGAACCTTCTGTTTACCGTTCGAACGCATTTACGAACGCTACTCGAACGCGCATGTGTTTTCTTCGTTTTATCATGCATCAGGTCTGGTCCTGTTCGAACGCGTTCTCGAACGCTATACGAACGCGAACCTTCTGTTTACCGTTCGAACGCGTTTACAAACGCTACATGAACGCACATACACTCAACTGAGTCCTTTTCATCACATTTCATGCATGATTGCTTCTTGGGTGATTTCTCTTGCATTATGTAATTAACCATGCCATTCCATTATTGACATTTTTGTTGTTATCATCCATTTGTATTCCCGCATTCATCTATTCGATGTGTTCGCAAGATTGTGTTCAAGCATGATTAGGTCGTTAGGATGTTACTTGTTTCTCAAGCATGATTTAGCCATTAATATGTTATTCATCTAAGCATGATCTTGTTATCTCCTTTCGCAATAGGTGTTTCTTTATGTTTATGTTTAGGTTGTTATTTATTTTTCGTGTTTGATGATTCAACATGTTCATGAGTTTATTGTGTGACATAGTATGTTTGCCATTATGATGATTCATTTTATACATGCGAACTTAGGAGTAGATCATCCTTGGAAATATACGTTGCTTAGGTTTGGTTAGATTATTGCACAAATCATATCATTACAAGTGGCATAAGTAAGGGACCATTCCGAACCCAACGGTTTGAGGTCTTCCCTTGCGAGGGATGAGTGTGGCCTTAAATCATTTTCCGGTTCACACCGGGTGGCGACTCCATGTTATTTCTCCGGTTTAGTCCCCCGCGGGCTACTCCGTACTCCCAACTAGGCAGCGAGCTCGAAACAGCGTCCTCCAACATCTGTGTCCTACACCCACGAACTGAAATACTACTCTTATAAGAAAATATTATCCGAAAGAGTGGCGATTCTCTGTTATATCTTTACAAACTTCATGTGTTTCAACAAACGACCCAATCATACCCTTATGACCGGATCTTTTGAACCGGGGAAGGAGAATGTCAAAGTTATTTGATCCACACATAAGATTGTAAAGACCTCAAGTCTAAGGACTAGTCATACAATCGATACATGAATGTTCTCACAGACACATGGGATAAACACTTCATATGAAAACTTTCGGCGGTCAGTTCGATGGACACGAGCAACTCATGCATCCATGTGATACACCAAGCGGACAGATCTCCGCTATTAGCCTATGGGATCGGCTACCCCACTTAAGGGTGGATCATATCATCATGCTAGTCTCTCCGCTTTGTGAACGCCCAGATTATTCACAAAACTATGACTATGAACATTTGAGAGTAATTATTCTCATAAGGCGTGGAAGCCATCATCTTATTACTCCAATGGCTTTATTACAATGTTTGATGATTCATATAATTTATGTAAGACACGTATAATAAAAATTATCATTTTATTAATTAATGAAAAATATTACAAATACATGTACATATAGCTCATCCATAAGTTGGGTATAGGGCATATCCCTTACATGTACATATAGCTCATCATTTGACATGACATGTCGTATGGACAGAGGGAGGTCCATGTCTTCATTTGACTCGGCGTGAATCCTTTTGGGGGATGTCCCCGGTCGACTGAAGTAGATGAATGTTCAGGAGTTAATTCACTCGACATGACGTTCTAGGAGGTTTTTTAAGCCGAGACTTCTAAGTTTGTTTTGTCGAGTGACTCCGTTTTCATTTTATGTCGCATCTCATTCGACAGTATGGTTTCTTTCTCGGTTTCTTTACAACCCTAGCGCAAGTTACGAGGAGTTTTTGGTGGGAACTTGAGGCGCCGAAGAAGGTTATATAGGAGAGCGTTGGTTATTCATTCGCCTTATTCGCAAAATTCCATTTCAGAGATCGAGTTGGAAGAGCTCTCAAGTCTTCAAGGTATTATTCAAAAACTCATCTCTTGTTCTTCATTTTCTTTAAACATTCATAGTGTATATTCAAGTTGTTCTTAGGTAGTATAGGCTATTTGATCTTTCGGACCTTAGATCTATTTTCAGAATTGTGTTTGTGGGTTTTGATCTTTAGGGAATAGTTTTCTAAGGAGTTTAGTGTTTATATGCTTGTCGTTTGGAGGATGTCGAGTAGAGAATCCTTAGGCAGTTTAGGTGCTAAGATTGATAATTTTGTCGAATCATCCTCAAGTGAGACAAAGAATGATGAAGTATATAGGGATTGGTCGTGTCAGGATCTGATCAAGGCTGGGTTAATAACCGAGCTGAGCTATCCCAAGAAGTCTCATCTGAGGCAATACCACTAAGGATTTTACCAACCATTGTAGAGTCGAGTGAATTACCTAGTACAAGTGAACCAACTAATCTGTTATCGAAGAACCCTGCTAGTCGAATGAGTGAGAAACTATTGAGGGGACTTGGGTGCAAGTATAGGTTTCCTGATACATTGGAACTGAGGGTACTCTTGTCGAGTGAAAGAATTGACTACAAAGTTCCGGGGTCGATGGGATTCTACGTGCGACCATTCACTGATTGAATGAGGTTCCCTATTCCAAGATTAGTTTGGGAAGTTCTGGATCATTATGAGATCGCTCTTTCTCAGCTGATGCCTAATACTTGGAGGATTCTGATGTCGATTGAGTGCATGGCCTTCGAATTATGAGTGTTTTTTTTTAGGTGAAAGATGTTCTGGCCATATAATATCTAAAGGAACACTTGAAGGAGAATGGAAGATATACCATGTTTCTTCGCCAGAGGAATAAACATTTAGTTACTGGATTGTCGACTAATGATAGGGGAAATTGGCAATCCGATTATTTCTTTGTGAGGGGTGAGGGTATATTTGGTTTGGCCGGAGCTGGTCGAATCCCAGAACATTGGAGTTTCGCATAGTCAGATTCTTCTCTTCTAAAGCTTGTAATCGTTCTTGGAGCATGACAAGTTGTGTCGACAGAGGGTCTGGCGTCTGCTCGTTGCCAGAAGCCATTATCAATTGTTTTGAGAGTGAATCAAATGATATTCGTTTGCAATAATTTGCTTAGGGCTCTACGGTGGGCGCCAAATTATGGATACGATTTTTCACATGTGATCCACAATTGAGAATCTGGATTTTAAAGGCACTAGCGAACCTGCAAAATAAGGGTAGAAAGAACAAGGAGGTCACTGCCCACCGGTGTAGTGGGTGACGTAAGCACTTCAATGTTCAAGTCAGTAGTATGAATAAGACCGAAGTAGGGAGAATAAGGCCTGAAGTTATACCTCAATCTTCGTTTGTTGCCGTGAGGGCAATATATTGTGATTTCTCGGGTGGTATGTTATAGAGCTGTGTAATCCTCTGCCTCTCTCTATGCCATGGCTCCTCTCTTTTATAGGCCCCCCTGATGTGGGGTCTTTCTTCTGCCTGTTGGAGTCATTGTAACGGATGACTTAATGGTGGGTTTTATGTCTGGTAACCGATGGCTTTATGATGGTGTTTAAGTCTGGTAATTGATGGCTTAACAGTCATCCTGAGTAGATTAGTCAGTGGTGTTGGGCATTGGGCTGGATTCTGATAGTGGGCCTTGGACCTCTGGTTTCGTGGTTGGCCAAGAGGTGAAATGTCGGTTTTACCCTTGGGCCCAATTTTGGCCCGTACAGATATTACATCCTACCTGATATGTGAGGTCTTAGGGTGTTTGATTATGAAGGATATGCAGTTTGGCCCTCATGATGGCTGACAATACAAAACATGACTTGATCAGAGAGTTACCAAGGATATGGTGGTGGGACCGAGGCTTACGGAGAGGGAAGCATTCGGCCTATAGAGGATGTCACGCGTTGAAGCAGAGACACATCAAGCTAAGCATTCGGCCTATAGAGGATGTCATTCAGTTGATAATCGTGTCGCGTATCGATCACGCAGACGATGTCAATATTTTAGACATTGTCTTGCTAGACTCCATACTACATGTAAGAAAATATTATACTAATTAATATATATATATATATATATATATATATATATATATATATATATATATTATATATATATATATATATATATATATATATATATTGTATTATAAATAATTACTAAAAATTTATTTTGTTTCTGCAAGGCCGTAGGGTGGACATAGGAGCTCTTATTATAGGGCATTGGTTTCAGGTTCATGCCCATAGTAAGACGGGCATTCCCCAGGGCATGGTCATCACCTGACTCTAGGGGTGAGCAAAACCAGTTCCGCATGGAACCGGAACCTACCTGGAAAAAATCGGTTCCTAACTAAATGGAACCGAAACCTACCCAATTAAATAGGGTACCCTATTAATCGGTTCCGATCAGTTCCGGTCCGGTTCTGAATTACCATATTTATATAATATTGTCAAACTTTGAAAATGCAATTATTTATCACACTTGAATAAATATTACATAATATTCTTGTCAGTTATCCATACAGAAATATTACATAAATACAACAACAAACAACAAAAGAGCAGAAAAACATAAAGATTAAACAGAAACAGCAGCACATGAAAACAGAAAGCAGAAACAACAACACATGAAAACAGCAGCAGAAACAACAGCAACAACAATTGAAATAACATGTATTTAAATCAAATCTAATACAAACACAAACGGTGTCGTTCATTTTGGCAAAACACAAAGTTTTTTTGGGCTAATTTTGTTAATTACCGCTCAAAAATCTCTTATATAAAAATAATTATTGGATTTGATCTATGTTTCTCATTCTGTTCAAAGCTTCAGCTTTGTGTTTCAATCTTGTTCAATCTAAACGTGAGGAAAAATTTTGTTTTTGATGTTCAACACAGAAAGATATTACTTTTTTTTTTTTTTTTAAACATTAGATATGGAGTATTTTTTAATGTGGACGTCTGTACATTTTAAAATACTAACTTGAGGATTGTCTAATCTTGTTAGTAATTTTTCCCATCCTGTTTTGTTCTGGATGAAATTTGTAATATATTATTATGTCTCAATTTAAAAACAAAACAAAATAAGATAAAATAAATATTTCGGAATTTCAAAAGTACGAGACAAAATTTAACAAGACAATAGACGAGATTTAACTGAACGTAGAAGGAGATAATTTTTTTATCCCAAAAATAACAGGACGTAACCAGAACGATATTTTATCCTGATTATATAAACAAGATGGCACCAAAATTAACAAATCTCGGCCCGTCTCATCCTATTCCCAACCCTAAAAGAACAATACAATAAAGCATTGCTTGATAAAAATGCGGTTCATTCCGGCTTCTTTAAACTTTTAATATATAAAATTGTTCTTAATGTTGAATATTAAATAGGAGTTTTGAAATAAAGATTCAAAATTAATTATACTACATTATATTGCTATAGGTTTTTAATCTATAATCAAACAAAGTAATTTAGTTTCAAATTCGTATCATAAATATTATTTTCGAAAAATTTCGGCATCAATGAATAGTTCAGGAGTGTAAATAGTATTGTTGTGATAATAATAATAATAATATGGGAAAAGTACAAAAAAAAATCATATGGAGTTTCACTCATTTGCAAAAATAAGAATATGAATTTTTCGTGATTCATTGTGAATTTATCTGTTAGTAAAATCCGACAAAATTTGTAACACCGTTAATATAAGATGACATGGTAGGGGCATTTTTATCTTTCCATGTTACCACAATCTATATTATAAAGCACAATCGTGTGGAAGGAAAGAAAGTGTAACGGATGGTTAAGATTAAGAGAGATAATGTATCCAAAGGCTATCTTTATGTGACTTAATTGGCGGCTTAGATCATTTTATTATAATCTAACGGCTGATAAAGAGTCATTTCATTATAAAATCTTTATAAAAATGGAAAATGAAAACTACCAAATAAATTAAATAATAAAATCATTTATTAATGGAAAATAAAATCATTTCATTATTAACAAATTAAATAACATAATTTCAATCTCTCTTTAAATTTTGTAACACCGTGCCGTAAGCAAGGACGGGCATACACTAGTGTATATATATATATTTGTCAAAATTTCCCTAAACTCATTCAACGCTTCAAAGCAATAGAGATGCATTCGACATCTCAGTCATCAAACAACTGTGAATGGAATGGTGGGAATTCGAGTTGCAGAAGATGTCAATGTGGATTGAAAATGTTGGAAACATAGGAATGAGATTCATGAGTTGTGGTCGTTATCAAGAGTCAAATATGTGCAATTTCTTCTAATGGAACCTGTAAATCCGAGATTGTGGAAAGGAAATTCTAATGGATCGATCCACGATTACTTCAGAAAATCCGAGATTGTGAGTAGAGATGGCAACAAGACCCGGACTCGGGTTGTCCGGGTCCATGCCGGTTCCGGAATTAAAAAATTCGGACCCGGGTCTTTAAAATAAGACCCGGGTAATTCTGGGTCCGGACCCGGGATTACGCGGGTCCGGACCAGGTAGATCAGGGTCCGGAAAAAAAATAAAAAAATAAAAAATAAATTAGATTATAATAAAAAATATATAAAATATTATGTGTGTGTGTGTGTATATATATATATAATATAATAAAAAATTAAAAGAATTGAAATAAAACTAATAAAATTGACAAAATACAAATATAAATATAAAATAATACAATTAAAATTTAAAAAAAAAATTTTAAAAAAAAAGCAATCCGGGTAACTGGATCCGGACCGGGTTTACCCGGATCTGGACCCAGGGTAACAAAAACTCTTCCGGATCCGAATTTTACCATCCCTAATTGTGAGGATGAGATTGCAGAATGTCGTATTAATGCCAATTATTTTTGACAAATTTCGTAACTCAATGAATAATCCATAAGTGTAAATAGACCCGGCCACAGTTCCGGTTCTGACCGGTTCCGGTTCCGGTTCTGGAACCGAACCGGAAGGGGACCGGTTCGGTTGGGGTTCCACCCCAACTCAAACCGGTGGAATTGGTTCGGACCGGAACCGTACGGTTCCACCGGTTCGGATGGTTCCGGTTGGAGCCGTAGGGTTCCTGTTGGAACCGCGGCTCACTGCCCAAATAAAAAAAATATATTTTTATTATATAAAATATAAATTACTAATGTACCCCTAATAACGGTAATAAAACGGTTATATTTAGGGGCATTTTTGGTATCAAAAAAATTCTAAAATTATATAAATATGATTCATTTTTCATAATTTCATCACACCAAATTCTCAACTCTCTCATTTTCTATAATTCTCTTATTCTCAATCTTATTTCAATACAATTCTCTTATAATCTTATATTCTTATTCTCAATCTCAATTCATTTAGTTGTTAATTTGTTATCATTCGCATCGCAATTATTCAATTTTCTTATTTTTCTTCCTAATTTCTCAAACGAAAAATGACAAGCTCATCTGAGAACATAATGTCAAATATGCCAACCCAAGAGAGCGGCCCTAGTGTCAGTGCACAATCACAGAGAAGAGAAGTTAAGGCTCTGTACGTGCCAAATTTGGGCCAAGGGCAAAACCGTCTTTCACTTCGAACCCAATACCGAGTGAGGCCCAAAGCAATAACCCAGCCTATTAAACGTTAAATCATTTATAAAAACAAATCCAATAGCTTAAGGACAAATCCCCTTAATTATTCACCGATCGTTTCTCTCTTTTCCAAACAATGAATATATTTCCACATGCACTTTATCCTCCCCGCCGAAAGCAGAAACATCAAACATGTGCGAGGCCCCATTGCCAGAAATCACAGCACGTTGTGGGTCCTATATGCAGCTCATCTGACAGCTACAAGGATGATTCCTTCAAAAGAGACGTAACTCAGTACACAGGGGGGGTCAGAGTTCTCCAATCCAAGCTTCACTTCTCTCTTACATGTTTCTGCTCTCTTTGACACAAAGCTCTTTGAGCTCTCCATCCCTTTAAACATTTTCCACCGCCCTCACGGCCACCCAGAGAGGTCAAGGTAACTTCAAACCTTGCTTTCATATTTTACATATTTACTACCCATTCATACTACTGACTTGAGCGTCGGAGTGCCCCCGGCACCCACCACACCGGTGGGTAGTCTGCTCCCGCTCACTCTACCTTTGTTTTGCAGGATCGCTAATGCCCCCAACCTACAAATTCTGATTGTGGACCTCGGCCGAATTCCAGCATTCACAATTTGGCGCCCACCGTGGGGCCTTAGCGATTCATAGCAAACAAATACCATTCAGTCTACAATCCTTAAAAACAGACACCGGATCCTATGGTGGCTAATCAGCCACTCTACAAAACAGTTACAATCAAAGGAAGATGAAAATTGATCCATGTAAAACTCAAGTACTAATCTACAATAGTATCTGGAACAAAATTCATTCTTTGACCACTCAAAGTCGTGAGGCTACAACTCTTTCCAACTATCTTATCAACCCATTTTCTTAGAAGCATTCGAGAATATGGCAAGTGAAAATTTACCATCAAACAACCATCCATTTAATCACTAAAAAAGCCATCATATTTCACCAGCCGACCTTTCATAACAAGTCACATCTTCCGTGTGAAAGGAAATGTTGGAGAAATTATCTCCAATCTACACTCGAAGAAAGCACTCTGCCACATGTAGTCCTTAAACAAACGTAGACTGTAAGAATAGCGTACTATGAGACCACATTCTAGATCATATATGTAAAATTATATTCAAAGAAGAGATGATTGTGGGGTTCACTCAACAAAGCCACATGCAAATGAGAAATGGTCCATTCGACAAAACACCATGCACAGGCCAAGACATATGGGATCCAACTTGATTTAAAATGACCAGGTCCCATTCGACACTACAAGATATTCTGATTTTGGAAAACCATCAGATAAGTTTAGTGGAAATAATACCTCTCTTTATTCCACCATTCACGAACCATCCCATATGCATAAACATCATACGCCTACAAAAGATGTAAGCTTATCACCCATCACCTTGAAAATCCCATGCTACACTCCATACAGAAAGTGAAAAATCATGCATGGCCCAACCAACATACGCCTTCATTAACACATCCATACAAGCACAATACATGTTTGCTTTCATGGCTTGCATGGCCCATTTTTGGACATACCAGTCGACCATTAAACATTCAACTCTCGCTTGTGTTTCATACTTGTAGTTTCTTTCATTTTTATTTTTGGCTTATTTGACTCTACATGCTAGCAAGTAGCATATTCATGTGATTCATTGGGTGCTTTGGCTTGGATTTTTTGAGTCTACATATAAGCATATTCATGTGATTCATTGGGTGCTTTGGCTTGGATTTTTTGAGTCTACATATAAGCATATTCATGTGATTCATTGGGTGCTTTGGCTTGGCTTATTTGACTCTACATGCTAGCAAGTAGCATCTTCACGTGATCCATTGGGTGCTTTGGCTTGGCTTTTTTGACTCTACATACGAGCATCTTCACTTGTAGCATGGAATGATTATATGAAAGGTCTCATTTTTGACTCGACACAAGTAGTACGTGTAGCTTTAGGAAGAAAAAAGGGGCAGACTTCAACGAAAGTCAAAATAATAATATGCTTTCTTGGTGTATGTGGAGCATGAACACAAAGCCAAGCAACAAAACTATTCTCCATACGACAAAGTGGATGGCTATCAACTTCAGGCTACATGGAAAACTCCCATCTCTCCTAGACTACTTGGAATGATTATCAACTCCTCCAGACTAAGTCAAAGGTTAGTCATCATCTCCATGCTACTTTGATTTAATATTGCCAACTACATACTATATAGGGAATCTTTTATCATGCCTAGTAGAATGAAGAACCCTCTTGGATCTCCTTTAGGTCCAATCGACCAACATTTATCAGATTAGGTAGCATGGAAATTTTATGTGACTTTCGTCAAAGTTCATTCTATTGTAGTATCATTGACCTTAGTCAGGTCTTGTATAATTAGTAATGACCTTGATAGACATCCATCTCTTCCATACTACATATGGAGATTATCATCCACTCTAGACTATATTGATAAATTTCCATAAACTCTATAAAACATTGGAAAAACCCCATGAACCTTCATCAGGAGCATACAAGTTAAAAACAAAGTCTGGAAAACTAATTCAAAATAACTGGAATGCAGTGCATCTCAAAACTATACTACAGATAGATCTAACAGACTAAGAGTCACAGTCTAGCCACTCGACAAGTGACTATTCTCTAACTATGGGACAATGAGACTACTTTGCAGGTTTTTGTTTTATTTTTTATTTTTTTACTTAGAATTTTTTGCTCTAATTGTCTTTAGGCTCTACGCTTGGGGACAACTACCATGATATAATAAAGTTTTTCAACTACATTTATCTCATTTAATAGTTAAGCAATTGAAGATTGTCGACTATGCCTAAAGTTCCCTCGGGTCTAAGTTTTAAGACAATTACGCTTGGGTTTCTCTGAAGCCGAAATTTGAAGAGCTTTAAGCTCCAGTCGACATTCAGTCCAAGCGGCAAATACTTGGATTTTATTTAAACTGTTTTCCTGAATAGATATTAAACTAGTGAAAAACTTATGTAAAGAGGGCATTTACCAGACAAAAATAAGTCAAGTTGAAAATACATTTATATTCATCATTCAAAAGTTTTCATTA
The DNA here is from genome assembly GCA_019454045.1 of Zanthoxylum bungeanum. NCBI lineage: Eukaryota > Viridiplantae > Streptophyta > Magnoliopsida > Sapindales > Rutaceae > Zanthoxylum > Zanthoxylum bungeanum. The sequence goes on from SKCR01027637.1 coordinate 129,493, forward strand.
AAGCAAAAATAATCTAAGTATAAAGAGAGATAAGTAAAAAAAATTAGTCTTCAGCAACGCTTGACACTAAACAGCAGACATCAACTGCGGGGCGTCAAGAACGCTAGTAGTTTGGTCAAACTTTGAGGCTGGATCATCTCTTCCATCTGACCAGATCCATCTTCAATCTCCACAACTTCCCCTCCAAATTAATTTCCAACACCCCCAACGAACCCCTCATCACTCATAGGAACGCATTCTCCAGCCTTGGCAATCTCCTTAGGAGCATCCTCATCACCCTCACTTTCATCTGACGAGAGAGAGGTCAGCCTTCATCTTCTCATGTAGTATGATTCACTTCTTCATGGTCTAAGCACTTTGGTCCCATGCTAAATACCATTTCATCAGTCTACTTCTTTCTTTCATCTTAGCTGAAACGCCACCCCCTCCAATTCCAATTGGTCAATTAATTCAGAATTGTCCCTCTTCAAGGCCTCCAGACTCTCATCGTATGCATCCGTCTAAGCCGACATCATCTGTCTTTCAAGCTTCAAGGTTGCATTGGCTCCTCTAGCCTCACCCTCAGCCACCTTCACCTTTGTCTGCATAGCCTCCATCGATGCCCTCATATCAGCATTTTGTTTCCTCATTATGTGTTAGACTTCTCCAAGTCCTCAATCCTCCTATGGTTTGACTCCAAGATATCCTGTTGGAAAATATTACATTCAAGAGCCTATATGATCAAAAATAAATTAATGATGAAGCGCCCAAGCGACATGTAAAGGCTACTGAGCCTACTTAAAAGAATAATAGAAGAAATAAACCACTATTTCATCAATGAGTTGGTCCCCTCTTTCACGTCCTAAGAGGGCCCAAGATGGTTAGCATGCCTTTATCTTCTTTGAGAAACAGCTTGTCTATAAATTTAGGAAGGCATGATGGGCCAGATATGATGGTCAATCCTCATGGGATCTTGATCACCATGTTCTTTAGGTCATCCTCTAGGTCTATCAAGGCCTTTATCTTTTTAAATAATATAGTAACCCCAACCGATTATCACAAGATTTTTTTTTTTCATGCGTTAATGGGCTTTAAAAAAAAGTCTTGTAAACAGAAGTCGACACGACCAAATTCACACTATAACGACCAAATAGTGTATTTAAAGAATCAGGTTTAGTGGTGATTCACATGGACCTTCATCAGGTTCATTCGAACATAGCTTCATGAACCTTCATCAGGTTAATTCGATCGTGTCTCATGGACCTTTGCCAGGTCCATTCGACAGTAGTCTCATTGAAGAGTGAGGAGTAATGACTTTCTTCAAGTTCAATCCATTGTAGTATCATGGACCTTCTCCAAGTCTAGTATAGTAAGTGATGACCTTGATTGACTTTTATCAAGTCCATACGACATATTCATTCAACAGTAGTCTCATGGACCTTCATCAGGGGAGTGGATGATGATTTCCTTGGATATTCATCAAGTCAATTTATCTTAACCAACATGATTTCCAAATGGTAGGATCAAGGCGCGTCCCTCAAGAGAACACATTTCCAACCATTCACCCCATACGACGATGCAATGATGCTTGATGTTTGTCCCAATCGACATCTACAGGTGTAGCTTGGGACTTAATGTGGATATTATGCATGTATGGCTTGATACTTGACGTTTGTCTCAATCGACATCTTCATGTGTAGCTTGGGACTTAATGTGGATCTTATGCGTGTATGACTTTATGCTTGATATGTGTCTTATTTGACATCTACGTGTGTAGCTCGGGGCTTAAAGAAAAACCCAGTCGACACAACACCTCCTTGACTTGAGACTAATTAAGAATTACCTAGTTAACATCTCAACGTGTAGCTTGGGGCGTAACATTGATCCCAATCGACATTACACGTCTGTAGTTTGTTACTTATTAATGATCTCAGCCGACATCATCTAGTCTAGTTTGGGGATTGTTATAGTTAGTATACTTGCATATCTTGAGACATGATATGAATCCCAACCGACATCATCTAGTATATAGCTTGGGAATTGTCAAATATACCACATATAGTTATTACTTGAGACTTGATGTTCATCCCAGTCTACATCTACACGCATATATCTTGGAACTTGTTGATGAACTCATTCGACAATATACCCATTATCCTGACCTTCAACAGTTTCAGTCGACTGGGAACATTCCCCATGGCTCATGTAGAGTCAAGTTGAAGACCTGGCATTCATCTGGTCAGACGACATTGTAGATTCCCCTGGTCCTAGACCCGTAGTATGGGGATTATCCTGACCTTCATCTGGTTCAGTCGACTGGGGACATCCCCCATTGGCTCATGTAGAGTCAAGTTGAAGACCTTGCCTTCATCTGGTCAGACGACATTGTAGATTGAACCTTCATCTGGTTCATTCAACTGGGGACATCCCTCATTGGCTCATGTAGAGTCAAGTTGAAGACCTGGCCTTCATCTGGTCAGACGACATTGTAGATTCCCCTGGTCCTTGACCCGTAGTATGGGGATTATCCTGACCTTCATCTGGTTCAGTCGACTGGGGACATCCCTCATTGGCTCATGTAGAGTCAAGTTGAAGACCTAGCCTTCATCTGGTCAGACGACATTGTAGATTCCCCTGGTCCTTGACCCGTAGTATGGGGATTATCCTGACCTTCATCTGGTTCAGTCGACTGGGGACATCCCCCATTGGCTCATGTAGAGTCAAGTTGAAGACCTAGCCTTCATCTGGTCAGACGACATTGTAGATTCCCCTGGTCATTGACCCGTAGTATGGGGATTATCCTGACCTTCATCTGGTTCAGTCGACTGGGGACATCCCTCATTGGCTCATGTAGAGTCAAGTTGAAGACATTGCCTTCATCTGGTCAGACGACATTGTAGATTCCCCTGGTCCTTGACCCGTAGTATGGGGATTATCCTGACTTTCATCTGGTTCAGTCGATTGGGGACATCCCCCATTGGCTCATGTAGAGTCAAGTTGAAGACCTGACCTTCATCTGGTCAGACGACATTGTAGATCCCCCTGGTCCTTTGACCCGTAGTATGGGGATTATCCTGACCTTCATCTGGTTCAGTCGACTGGGGACATCCCCCATGGCTCATAAAGAGTCAATTGATTATCCTGACCTTCATCTGGTTCAGTCGACTGGGGACATCCCCATTGGCTCATGTAGAGTCAAGTTGAAGACCTGGCCTTCATCTGGTCAGACGACATAGTAGATTCCCCTGGTCCTTTGACCCGTAGTATGGGGATTATCCTAACCTTCATCTGGTTCAGTCGACTGGGGACATCCCCATTGGCTCATGTAGAGTCAATTGATTATCCTGACCTTCATCTGGATCAGTCGACTGGGGACATCCCCCATGGCTCATAAAGAGTCAATTGATTATCCTGATCTTCATCTAGATCAGTCGACTGGGGATATCCCCCATGGCTCATAAAGAGTCAATTGATTATCCTGATCTTCATCTGGATCAGTCGACTGGGGACATCCCCTCATGGCTTATAAAGAGTCAATTGATTATCCAGATCTTCATCTGGATCAGTCGACTGGGGACATCCCCCATGGCTCATAAAGAGTCAATTGATTATCCTGACCTTCATCTGGATCAGTCGACTGGTGACATCCCCCATGGCTTATAAAGAGTCAATTGATTATCCAGATCTTCATCTGGATCAGTCGACTGGGGACATCCCCCGTGGCTCATAAAGAGTCAATTGATTATCCTGACCTTCATCTGGATCAGTCGACTGGTGACATCCCCCATGGCTCATAAAGAGTCAATTGATTATCCTGATCTTCATCTGGATCAGTCGACTGGGGACATCCCCAATGGCTCATAAAGAGTCAATTGATTATCCTGATCTTCATCTGGATCAGTCGACTGGGGACATCCCCTGGCTCATGCCAAGCCAAGTTGAAAACTTGGACTACTCTTAGTCCAAAATACATTGAATTCTCTCTGTCGTGTATGAACTATGCATTCTTGACAGAAACTCTTATATCTTGTTTCATTTGACATGTATAGAAATACTCTCCAAGTCAAAGAACTTTTTGACTTAGAGAGTAGGGGACAAACTGTACGTGCCAAATTTGGGCCAAGGGCAAAACCGTCTTTCACTTCGAACCCAATACCGAGTGAGGCCCAAAGCAATAACCCAGCCTATTAAACGTTAAATCATTTATAAAAACAAATCCAATAGCTTAAGGACAAATCCCCTTAATTATTCACCGATCGTTTCTCTCTTTTCCAAACAATGAATATATTCCACATGCACTTTATCCTCCCCGCCGAAAGCAGAAACATCAAACATGTGCGAGACCCCATTGCCAGAAATCACAGCACGTTGTGGGTCCTATATGCAGCTCATCTGACAGCTACAAGGATGATTCCTTCAAAAGAGACGTAACTCAGTACACATGGGGGGTCAGAGTTCTCCAATCCAAGCTTCACTTCTCTCTTACATGTTTCTGCTCTCTTTGACACAAAGCTCTTTGAGCTCTCCATCCCTTTAAACATTTTCCACCGCCCTCACGGCCACCCAGAGAGGTCAAGGTAACTTCAAACCTTGCTTTCATATTTTACATATTTACTACCCATTTCATACTACTGACTTGAGCGTCGGAGTGCCCCCGGCACCCACCACACCGGTGGGTAGTCTGCTCCCGCTCACTCTACCTTTGTTTTGCAGGATCGCTAATGCCCCCAACCTACAAATTCTGATTGTGGACCTCGGCCGAATTCCAGCATCCACAGGCTCGGTCCTCAGATATTTTCAAAATTCAATTTACTTTGGAACGCCTAGAAGATGGTTCACAACGAGCAATTTGCAACTATTGTGGGGTTATCTATAAATTTTCTGGTGGATACGGCAATATGATCAAGCACATGGAAAAACATCATCCGGTTGAATTTGGCATTGATACGACGCAGACTCAAATGGCCAGGTACGCATCATCTAGTAGAGGTACGAGTAGTGTAGATTTATTTAAATATTCTGATGCAAAAAATAGAGAAGAATTTGCGAAATTAACTTGTATGACACATCTTTCTTTAAGTTTTGGTGAAAAACTTCATTTTACTAATTACGTGCATAATGCTTTAAACCCTGCTGCATGTAGAATGACTCGAAACACAACAAAACGTCATATTTTCAAATTATATAAAGATGGTAAAATTATTTTAAATGAAATATTTAAAGAGATGAAAGGTCGTATTTCTATATGTTCTGATATTTGGAGTGATCATTGGCAAACACACTCATACATGGGTGTGACTTGTCATTAGATTGATGCATCATTTACCATGCAAAAAAGACTTATTGCATTTAAAGTTTTTGATGACCCACATACTGCACATAATATTTATAGAATGATGAAGGTAATTTTTGATGAATATGATTTAGTAGAAAAAATTTTAACAATTGGATTTGATAATGAATCTGCAAATACTGCATCCATTCATGATTTAAAATCCTTATGTGAACCAAATTTAGGGGGTCGATTTTTTCATATTCGTTGTACATGTCATGTCATTAACATATGTGTGCAAGACGGACTAAAATTATTATCACATTTCCTTGATCCAATTAAAACGTCACTTAACTGTATTTGGTCATATTCTCAAGTTAGGAGAGAATTGACCAAGTTTTGTAAAATAAATTGTATTAAACCGATTAAAATTTCAAGAGATGTTCCAACACTTTGGAATTCTACTTATTTTCTTTTTTGTCAAGCATTTCAATACAAAGATGCATTATGTAGTTTTTTTCTCAACATGTTCAAAATATCACACTTTATCCTAGTCAATGGGATATTTGTGAATTTTTTTTAGATATTTTAAGAGTTTTTAATGATGCTACTTTAGTTTTTAGCGGTGTTTATTATCCTACAACACATTTATTTCTTCTTGAGAGTTTGAATATTGTTGGCACTCTCGATGAGCATGTTGACAGTGACGACCCTAATGATATTGTTTTGCTCGAAGCCATTACTGCTATAAAGGTAAAATGATTGAATTATTTTAGAGAAATTCATTTACTTTATCTTATTGCTGCTGTTTTTGATCTTAGATTTAAATTAGAAGGTTTGAATGGTGGTTTACAAGCTTACTATGGTTATTTAGGAATATTAGATGATGTTGATATTACGAGCCTAATGACGAAATTAAGAAGTGATTTAATTATTTTATTTAATGATTATATTGTAAGATATAACTTAGGAACATTAGGTCAATCTAGTAGTAGCGAACCGGTAATTCAAACAAGACTTAGCGCAGGGGATCGTTGGTTATTGCAACGAAATAAAAAATATAGGGATACGACAACTAATAACCCTGAATTAGATAATTATTTATCTACAAATTTTGAGTTTTCTAATGAAATTTTATGCAGTAAAAATTTTAAAATCCTTAAATGGTGGAACCGGCATCAAAATATATATCATGTTTTATCTATTATTGCTAAAGAGATCTTGGCAGCACATATTTCCACCGTTGCGGTTGAGCAAGCCTTCAGCTTGGGAGATAATATATTGGAAGCTAGACGATCTTCATTACATCCAAGCACTCCAGAAGCAACAGCTTGTGTGGATGATTGGACTCGAGCTGATCTGAGACAACAAGAAGATGCCCCCATGATTTTGAAGATTTGTTCGATAATGCTTCTGCAACAAGTGCAAGCGGAACCGGAGCCGAAGGATCAACTGATAATGATGATTGATAATTGTAAAATTATAATTTACAAAGGAGATATGTCTAAAACTTGTAATGGAACTACGTGAGCTTTGATTCCTCTCACCCTTGGAGGATACGTAGGCAACTTAAATTTTTAAAAATTTAAGCTCAAGCTCTTCAATGTAATAAATTTTTTTTATTTATAAAATTAATCTCATTTATTTTAATTAATTTTCAAAAAAAAAAATTTCTCTGAACCGAACCGAACCGGAACCGAACCGTTCGGTGTTCCGGTTCCACTTAAGTGTGGAACCGGAAACCGGCCGGTTTGGTTCGGTTCCGAACCGAACCGCCGGCCGGGTGTAAATAGCATTGTTGTGGTTGCAATAATAATAATTGCCAAATGTGGGGACGTCACTTGACTTTCTTCAATTTATTGGCCTAGTTTCAGTAAATTGATCTTATTCTTCACCACTTTGTTATGGATTATGGCACGTCTTTTCATTGCAAGAAAACTTGGAATAATCCAAAATATTCTGTCCGAATATCGATCGAATATTTTCGATCGGTATTTAACTCGTCGGTAATAAAAAATTGATTGAAATAGTGTCAGTCGGTAATTTACCGTTCGAATTATCGACCGATTATATTTCGATCGATAAAATTACCGACCGAATAAATAAATAAATTTTACCGACCGAATTATAATTCGATCGATAAATTATATTGACCGAACTTTATTCGATCAGTAAACCGACTGCATTTAAAAAATAATGAAACCTACCATAATTCCACATTTTCTTATAATATTTCATAATTTTTACCCTAGAGATGATGAAATTATTTGTCACATTACATAGGCCTTTCCTTTTCTTTGCTTGAGGTTAATGCCAATTCTGTCAACAGCTGAAGTTGTGGATCATGTTAATGCAATTGGCCATCAAGGCTAATTTGAGATAGGAGAGGACCACATATATATATATATATATATAGACCTTGTATAAAATCAATGTACATATTTGATCTAATGAGAGATTTTGCACAAATGAGAGTTTAAAGTTCAAATTTAATAAGATAAATAATATTTTTGTGATAAATAAAATATTTAGAGGTGGCCTTAGATAGTTTACAAAGCTTCTTTTTAGTTGATCAACATATATATGTTTTCTTTTTTACATCACCCACTTTAAAAATAAAGTTTTGCACGTAAAAATTAAGGTGCGTGATTTGGTGGAGTGTGTTTCTTGTAGCAGCCCCGGACACGGAAATTTTATTTGCTCCGCTTAAGTCCGGAAGGGTGGTTTGACCGCGGGTTGATGAGTCCATACCATTGTTTACGCATATATATAAACGCGTGTTTATCATTTTCTAAGGTTTGATGTAATTTGCGCCTCTCGTGTATTCTTATCTTTTAACATAGTGAAAATGTAACAATTTCTTGAATGTAGTCCGGTTTAAAACGAATTTTAGTAAATCATGTTTTTATATAATTAATTATTATTTTTTCATGTATGGTACTTAGCATGGATTCCAGACAATCCTATTCTTCTTATTGGGCTGAATGTATTATGTATGTTTTTTTTTTTTAATATATACTTCTAATGTATAAAAAATTATTTTTGTGACAGTCATGATTCATGAAAGAAAATATTCAAATAGATAAAGTTGGATAAAGGGAAGAGGAGATATGTCCCTTTACCTAACGTTTTTCAATTAAATGTGCCCAAACTTCAAATTTATTATATAAAATAATTATTGGATTTGATAAATATTTCTTGTTCTGTTCAAACCTAACAAAGCTTCAGCTTTGTGTTTCCATCTGTAACCAGAAACTGAAAATGAAAAATCACAATTTGGTGGGGGCAGCACAAAACAAATTATACAATTTTTGCATTATTATTATTATTATTATTATTTAAATACACTTATAGTGCTGATAAGACGTACCAAAAGTTTACTCAATGATATTTAAAAGATATCTACTATTCCTATGAATAAAAAGACTTTGAGCTTGTGGATAGGGATGGAAAAATCTAACACCGGGCATGGTCTCGGGCTCATATTAGGCTCGGGTTGAGAGAATATTATATTTTTATCCAAATCAAGCTTGGCTCGTGTGCACCTGCGCGTCCTGCGTACATGAATGTGCGGGCCCGACCCAACCGAATTTTTACTAGTCTCTTTATTTTTCCAAGCCTCGGAATTCTCTCGGTTTGCGCTACCTTCGTTGCTATATTTTCGCAATTTCGTTGCTGCTCCGCTGGGACTGATTTACTGATTTCTCATTCTCTGTCTGCGCTTGTCATGTTGCTGTTTCATTACTTGTGCTGTTGTTAATTGTATCATTGTTGTTAATTGAATCATTTGTGTTCGGTTTACTGTTTGTTCAAAGTCCGTTGTAAGAACACAGTAACCAAATAAGTTGTAATATAGATAATGTGTCAAATATTATGTATATGATTGATAATTTCCCTATAATATTTACGCTTGAGCCGAATATTTTTATCAAGCTAGACACGGGCGGAGCCGATTATTATTTTTCATCGAGTCAGGCTAAAGTCCGTCGGGACGAGTTTTATCATCCGTACTTGTGAAGGTTTGAACTGGTGTTCGATGAATTATTAAAGACAATGAGTATCACCTGGCTACAAGCACAATGACAATATTTCCATTATTTAATTATTGGTATTATTTTTTCTGAACTTTGAAGCCTAAAACTTGCCACGTAAATGGAAAAAAAAATGGTGGGTAGAAAAATAATTCAAAATAACCAGAAGCAAAAAGATAATAGAAAGGCCAACAGCTAGCATGCAAATAATTTGGGTGACTGAGTTTAATTTTGGGTCCTACTTCTGATTTCTTTTTCACAAGACAAATGAGTACAATGATCATGTATTTTGGGACCATCATGGATCTATATGATTCCCTAAAAAAAAAAAAAACCATTATAGATTTGATGGGTTTGTTGTTTTTTGTTTTGATAAGATCTTGATTTAAGCTTTTACTTTGTTTTAATATATATTTATTATTTAATAAGCCATTTTTTTTTTGAAATCGTTAGAAACCCTACCTCAAACCATCACTTCCGAGCTTAAACGGAGCAGGTAAAACCCTCGATTATCCCATGTTCTTACAAAAAACACACTATCTGGATTCAAATCCAGAACCTCAAAGTGAGATTTTGATCCCTACACTACAAACAACTTAATAAACCATTCTCAAGTGATAATGTCCATTATTGATCATTCTAAGTATAGTTGCTTCTTTGATTTTGGATTTATTTATCTACTATAGTTTATGCGGTAAGGTTTATCTTGATTAGGATTATATTAGGATATCCTAAATTTATATTCGAACTGATATAATCGTATACTTACTGTTGATGATGTTTTTTAAGCACTATGATATTTAAGCGGTACGACATGGGTAAAAATGTAACTCCCTTATTGATCGAGATCATTAATGCCGACCCGACCACATGAGTGACGGGCCGAGCACTTTATGATCGGTAACCCGACCACTTAAAGATCGGATGACCGGGCATTATCAGATCGATAACAGCATTCTCAGTTCAAAAGATCAACGTAACCGACCTCATGAAGACCGAGCACATGACAAGACGTGCTCCAGAAGATAAGACATCCTATTTTTTCGGACAAGATAATAAGTTATCATACTTTCATAGGGTAAACTAATAAATCAGTGTCCTAGTAGGATAAAGGAAGTGAATGTAGTTTTAAATTAGGAATCCTTATGGGAATAAGAAATTGTTTCAACTAGGAAATTCTTGTAGGAGAAGGAATCTGATTTCTACACTATTATAAATAGAATGGTAGAGTGTGCGTAAGAGGGAGGAGAATCAGAATCAAGAACATGATCAATATCATTACCATCAGACTTGTAAACACAAGAGATATCAGATAAGCATATCTCAGTAATAAAAGTATCATTCTGTTTGTGTCAGTGGACGTAGGTTGGACCTGATCCGCCGAACCACGTTAAATCTCCTTGTTGATTGGTGCATTTGTCTGTCTTCTGCTAAATTTGTCTTTGGTTCCCACATAACCAAACAAATTCACTATTGAATGAGGAACTGTCTTGGGAGTAATATTCTCAAATTATCCTGAGACCAAAATCCGCCGTCAACACTTACATTTGATATTTTTATATATAAGTGAATTTCATTATTCCTAAAAAAAAAAAAAAAATAGAATGCATAGTAAAATTTGATATAAAGTTATAAACATTTAGATAAATTGATAACTCAACTTGGTATTAAAGTGTGTGATGATGATGTGCTCCACAATAAATATATTAATTTATGTTATGTATTATAGTAATTTATAATCGAAAGTGTATAGATAATCACGGCTAATGAGTACATTAAGATCCAAAATGAATCTATTGTAACATTTTACGAGACCTTAAGGAAAATGATTTTGGAATTGAATCACCATATACTAATAAAGATGATACTACCTTACTAGTGAGATAAATAATTGTAACTAACATCATCATTGTCATGTCTAGGAGTGTTCGCGGTGCGGTTCGGATCGATTTTTTCGTTTTTCACTTCAAACCGCGCGGGTTGGAGGTTTGGGAAATTATAAACCGAAAACGCAAATTTGATAAGGAAAACTGCAGCGGTTCGGGTTGGCGGTTTAGCGGCTTGGGCGGTTCGGGTCGGCGGTTTGGATTATAAATTTTTTTAAAGGAAATTTTGTGTGTTTTCACATAATAATTGAAGAGAAAAAATATCTAATTTTCATTTATACATTGCATATTGTCATATGATCATTAAATATCTTAAATTTCATGGTTAAAGAAGAAGAAAAATATAAAATAATATCTAATTTGAACGCGGGTCGGCGGTTTAGACGGTTCGGGTCGCGGTTTGAGTCAAAATTTACGATTTTGGGCGGTTCGGGTCGCGGTTGGGTCAAAACCGCACACCGGCTCGAAATTTACGGTTCGGTTCCGATTGACCCGAAATCATTTTTAATTTTTTTTTCAAACCGCGCGATGCGATTCGGGTCGGGTTACGGTTTGACCCGAAACCATGATCACCCCTGGTCCATTTGCATATTTGTATTTTGAAATACAAACATTAGCACCTCAAAATGGTTATAAAGTTTAGAATCTATATGAAAACTCAATGAAACAAAACATATTATCATCAATATCAAATCCCAAAAGGGTTCAATTCATTGCTTTGTGGTGGGTAAGAGGTCATAAATCAAATTAAGATAGCCACAAGCACAAGTTCACAAATCACAACCAAAAGAACTAGAAGATCCCACATAGCTTCATAATTGAAAGAACATGAGTCTAAAAAATTGATTTAATTAATTTGTTTATTTATTTAAAAAATAATAATAATAATTCAATATATATGACTTTATCTCAACCACAGGAGAGATCGACAATTCGGATAATGTTTTTGTTCAACTCAAATCTTGTGAAAATTCTTGTGTCAGATGAAAACAATGTACATAGTCTAGGTTGTGACTTGTGAAACATTTAAGGAGATGGACCCATTTGCTAAATAATAAATATGTTTAAATTATTATTTAATTTATTGAATTATGTGTCCTTTATAGATGAGGATTTTATTAATATAGTAACCCACTTGAGGCTATTTGTTTTGATTGGTGAAAATGGATGTTTTATAACCAAATGCAATGGAATGAAATAAAGAGTATGTATCATAATTATTTGGGAAAAATGAGAAATTTATAATATAATGTTTTAAAATATTGTTTGATAAAAAAAAAAGTTATGGAATATAATGTAACTAAATATGTTTTAAAGATAATTGTGTCATTTTATATTTTAAGAGTTAAAAAAAAATACTTTGATATTATTTTTTAAGGGGCAAATTTTTCTTCACATATAACGTTATTTTCTAAAGTTATGTTTTATCTCTATTCCCTCGATTTAGGCGGCTCATTTTCAACGGATCAATACACTTGTGTCACAGTCATTTTCATCCCCTTCATCCAATTTGTTATCTTTCATCAATCCAAACAATAAAGTTTAAATATATTAAGTTACATTTTACTATCTTTTATCCCCTTCTATCAATCCAAACATAGCCTAAGAGTTAAGACCTTCCTAGTATAGGTGTTCAAAAATTGGGTTAACTCGATTATCCCACTTGATTCGGCCAGATTTTAAATATCAAATTCATCAAGTAGGGTTTTGGGTTTTACTTGACCCGACTCGATCCTCTATATGTCTGTTAGAGACAAATAAAAAAATTAAAACTTTCTGCCCCTGAATTTTTTAGTTTTTAAATATAAAAATCTGTTTTAGTTTTGAAATTTGATCCAACTGACTCGACCCAAACCGACCCATTTCTCTTCTATTTTTTGGGTTGGGATTCAATTTTTACCTTGACCCGACCCAATCAAGCATGTAAAAAATTGACTAGATTAAACCTGAACCGCCATATGGTTACCCTATTCCCTAGTCTCTTGAAACTAGGGATATTAAAAAATCTTAAAAATTTGATCGGGATTTGGGATCCAGTACTGTTTGGTATGAGATTTGATGCAATTTTTTTTTTATCCCAAATCCCAATTATTTGCCTAAAAATCCCGAATTTTTATTAGAATTCGAGAACCCGAATCGTTCGAGATGATTTTTCATTCCAAATTCATAATTATGACCAAACCGAGATTAGAAAATCTCATCTCATCCTGACCAATTATCATCTCTACTTGAAACAACTTATTGGGAATTCTGTTTTTTTTTTTTCCAAGTTGGGTCCTTTGTTATTTAAAAAATTATAAAGTTAAATGACAAAGTCTGCGACGACTTGATAATTTAGAGAGCTTTTTGATGGTATATAATTTAATTTATAGGTAAGTAAACATGATTATCCATTAAAATAAGTGTGTAATATAGGTTTTATTTGGGGTTTTATTGATTAGGGTGGGTTAATTTCTTTCTTCTTAATTTGTTGTCACATAGACCACTGACTTGGAATGTATAAACTAATAGGCCACTGACTTGGAATGTATAAACTAGTTATATAATTAACATTTATAAATTATAGGAAAAACCCACCTTAAGGCCCCTGTACTCTCAATGTTTTTTACATTGCACCCCTGTACTAAATTTTCTACACATCGCACCCTTGTACTCTCAATATTTTTATATTGCACCCCTGTACTAAATTTTCTACACATTGCACCCCTGCACTCTAAAAAAATTGACATTCCACCCTTATTTTAACGGCAAGTTAACAGAGTTGAGAAATATTCTGACATCACTCACCCTTATTTGTGTCATATCTGCCTGGTTTAGTAAGAAACACATATGCTAAAAAGAGAAGAGCTAAAAAAATGGGTGTTTGCTATAAATGTGCATGCATGACATGCAATACTAGTTGTCGTTCTTTAGGAATGATGTCTGATAACCGTGAAGCATCTTTGTTTGTTTTTTGTTGTTCATTAATAACACTCCAAGATCGTAGTTTTGATCTAATTTTTGCAATAAATTAGTTGGATTTTTGAATGTATCAGAAGGAGCATAATATTTATGCGCCTTAGCATAACTTCAAAGTAAAAAACTTTGCTCGGTCCAATCCGAAATAAGGGTGGGTGATGTCAGAATATTTCTCAACTCTGTTAACTTGCCGTTAAAATAAGGGTGAAATGTCAATTTTTTTAGAGTGCAGGGGTGCAATGTGTAGAAAATTTAGTACAGGGGTGCAATGTAAAAAAAATTGAGAGTACAGGGGTGTAATGTGTAGAAAATTTAGTACAGGGGTGTAATGTAAAAAACATTGAAAGTACATGGGCCTTAAGGTGGGTTTTTCCTAAATTATATATGAAAGCTAAGTTTTGAGCTTGTTTCATGTGAAAAGCCAGAAACAAATTTCAATCAATTGAGTAAGGGTGCGCGTCAAAACGAATCAACGAATCGAATTTGTATCGAATCTTAAATGAATCGAATCAAAATATGATGGATTCGTATTCGATTACTTTATTAAACGAATTCTAATATCAGGATTCATATTCGATTCGTTTATTAAACGAATCGAATACGAATATTCGTTTAGTCAATGATATTATTTAATAAAATAATTTACCACACTTGATTTACATTAATTCTTCATAAATATATACATATGAAATATGTAATTAATATATTTACTAAAAATACCTCACCAAATATCGAAAATATTACATTTTCTATGATAATTAGCTATAATTTCTCGAATCTTAATTGAAAATTAACAAGAACTAGTAAATAAAAATAAAAAAACGAATCCTAAACGAATAAAGGAATCAATGAGCTTAAATTCGTATTCGATTCGTTTAATAAACGAATCGAATCGAATTGACTCATTTATTAAACGAATTCATTTTTTTAAACATGTGTTCGCTTTAAAGCGAATCGAATCGAACGAATAAACGAATCCTGACCCAAATTGCCACCCCCGTAAAATAACCGAATTGAATCGAAAAGATCGGTTCGGTTTATGTTTGAATTAAATCGATCATTTTCGTTCAAATCGTGAATCAGACTGGTGAGCCGATCGGTTTGTAAATCGTGAACCGAACCGAACTGTAGGTTAATTGATTAAATTATATGCGTAAATTGATTAAAACCGACCCGATTAATTTAGGGATTAATTGATTAAAACCAAACCGAATCGATTCCAGATTTTGGTTTTTGATCGGTTCTGATAATTACGAACCGATCAATTTTCAATTTGATTTGGTTGACTCTGAAACCGTTAGTTTCGTTAGATTACTTGACATATTACATGACATATTGAATTTGGGATTTGATTCTCAGCAAAGATACCATGAATCTCAAAGTAGGTTCAATTTTGACTTCAAAGGATTTGCTTTGGTACTTGAACACCTCACCTCGTTCATTTTATTGTAAATGAGGAATTACATCATTGTGATAGATTGATAAATTAATTTTCTTTAATATTAATTATAATTATATGTTTAGAAATTTCAAATTCAAGCCTTGAAACATGAAAATTCAGCACAACTGTTTCGAGAAGTTTTGAAACTTTTGATAGTGATTTTATAAAATAAAAACATAAAAGTTTTGTTGTTATTTTATAATATCTAATAGCGGGTGTTAGTTAGTTAGTTTAACCGATAAATTATTAAAATTTCTCGTGATGATATAAGATATGGAGTTTAAATTCCTATTCATATGATTTTTTTTTTTTGAATCATTCAAAATCATGCCGTCAAATTATTCATTTCGGGTTTAAGCGGAGCATGTAAAACCTCTGACTGTCTCAAACTCTTAGAAGAAACACATTCCATGGATTTGAACATTTAAACTTTGTTGACAAGATTTTTTTTTAGAATCGTTGGAAATCCTGTCGCCAAACCACCCATTACAGGCTTAAGCGGAACAAGTAAAACCTCTGGCTGTCCCAGGCTGTTACAAGAAACGCACTCCTTGTATTTGAATGTAGGATCACAAGGTGAGATCCTAAACACCACCAAACCACACTCATTGAGGACTTTGTTGACAAGATGCTTAAATGAATAATAGCTAATTGTCAAGCATTTTAATTAGATTATAATCAACTTCAATACTTCTCTAGTGATTTTTCTTTTCTTTTTGTCAAAAATTGGCACCACATATGCTTACTTGACTTGAAAGTTAAGGCATGAAATTGTTTTCAAATTTAATGCATTGATGTATCTCCTGTCAAATAACTATCATGAGTGCAATTTGGTTGAATTTTGAAATTTTTTATTTTTTTTTTATTCTTAATCCTCACAATGCAATCCCATGCACACAATCTTAGCATACAAGATGTAATATCATTTTATGAGAAAGACGTGTGTGAAATTAGCGTACAGATGATACGGTATGTCCGTCCGTCAATAATTTTTTATTTTAAAAAAATTATATGATCATAAAGTTGGAAATTTTAAATTTGAAATACCGTTTAATAGATAATATTAATTGAGAGTATACGATAATTTATAAGCTCATCAAATTTTATATCAAATACTACATAAAATAAGTCTGATGTATTTTAATATTAAAAAAATAATCAAAACATTGATTCCAATCAAATAGATTCATTAGAGGATTAGTAAGATTGATTATTGCAAGGTGAAAAGTCCATCGTGTTTCTCAAAGTTACTAGTTTTGTGGGAATGCATCAAATACAAAATTACAAATTGTGATATCATCTAAGACTATCAAAAAATTTCAATAGTTCAAAACAATGAAATTGATGGGGGTAATATTGTCATTATTGTGACTATTTGTGATTGGACTCCTATGGAATTAGGTTAATTTCACATCATTTTGACCACTTTGAGTTTGAAGTTTGAATGGACCAATAAATCTTCTTTTAAAGTTGATAAACCATTGGGCACCCACAAAAAAAAAAAATATATATCAAATTAAAAAAAATCAAATCTCTATTTAGGAATCAAAGTGAATCTCATCCAAAGTTTTAGGCATATTTAGTGGAGAATTCCAATTCCATGTACAATCTCATCCCTACAATATCTTTCATATTGTGGTATCATTCTCCATTCATATATATATATATACTCGTGTATGTTTGTGCCTACGGCACGATATTACAGAATTTAAAGAGATTAAAATTATGTTATTTAATTTATTTATAATAAATGATTTTATTTTTTAATTAAATGATTTTTTTAAATTTATTTGGTAGTTTTCATTTTCCAATAATAAATGATTTTATTCTTTAATTTATTTGATAGTTTTCATTTTCCATTTTTATAAAAATTCTATAATGAAAAAACTATTTATCAGCCATTAGATTATAATGAAATGATTTGAGCCGCCAATTAAGCCATATAAAGATAGTATTTGGATACATTATCTCTCTTAATTTTAACCATTTGTTACACTTTCGTTCCTCTCACACTATTGTGTTTTATAATATAGATATATATATATATATATAGAAAAAAATTTCTTTGAATATTCTTCAATTTTCTATTTAATTACTGTCAAAAGACCAAGAACCTATTATGTTTGTAATTATGTGTGTTAATCATTCTTTGATGAAGATGTTTGCATTTTTAAAATGCGGACGCCCATTAAAAATATCAAAATTTTTATCGAGAATTATATATTTTTTAATCTAATTTTTTATTAGAGTCTATATTTTTTTAGCAGATGTGTGCAAATGACCAATATAATTTTTTAAATAGAGTTTTTTTTTTTTTAAGAAGTAGATTATTAGATTTTGTTTTAGTAGAATTTTTAGTAAAAATAAATTTGATTAGTCATCAATTATGAACATATATATTATTTGATAAGTAATATTCATTTTTATTTAAAGGAAATGAATGGAGTAAAATTAAAACAAAATAATGATATTTTAGATAATTTAATCTCTACAATAAATAAATAAATAAATAACTTCTACGGTCAAAAATCTAATTTTTTTTAAATCCTCTAAAATCTCTGCTAAATTACAACTAAATGAAAAAAAAAACCATTTTTAGCTAATAGAAAAAGGAAAATTTATAAAACTACTCAAAAAATATTATCATTTACCAAAATAAGTCACAACGTTTGTCATTTGTGAATCTGGTCAACTTCTCCGAAGTGTACTTCAGAGAATCACGATTATTCGAAGTACACACCGATGTCAGTGTGGACTTCAGAGATCCGAAGTTTTGACTTCAGATCTCCGAAGTTTTTATTTTTATTTGTTATTAACAATTTTGGAGATCCGAATTACGACTTCGAATATTCGAGGTATTGATTTGGATCTCCGAAGTTGGAAAAAAATATAAAATCGGACATTTCCCATTTGTTCTCACGATAAAAACTTATCATTTTTTTGCCAACCCTTTTTCCGAAGTTTCTTCATATTCTTATAAGTCTAAAATGGAACAAATACCTTTAAATTTCTACAGTGAGTGGTCTTGTGAGAAATTAGATAGTGACAGTGATGAATATAAGGGATGATATATTTTTTTAGAATTAGTTACTGCGGGCACAACTTATGAGCAGTTAGTGGAAATATTGTATGTGCAGATGCAAAGAAGTAAAATGAAGTACAATATCAGTATGAAAAGTTTAATTTCGTTATATTCGTAACGACGTTTAGTTATTGAAATTGGCAGTCAAAAGGACTGGAGTGATGTTTAAATTTACACTCAAATGCCATTTGACAAAATAGTATGGTAGAGCTATATTTGAGTTGGGATAAGATTACTGCTAGCAGGGGTCAACAATCTGGATATCGTTATTCTTCGAGTTGTAATATGGTAAGCTATTCAGTTACAGTTTATGAGTCAGATGAAGCTCATTGGGATAATTATACAACAAATAGAGATGATGAAAACATCCAAGGGTAATGGTCAAGTGCTGAGTTTGCAGGAGGTTATATGACTGATCGTTCAATAACAGTTTGAGAAGTTCCCATGAATATTCGACCAGATACATCTCGATGTTTCCATCCTATCATTTCTTCGACGGATATGCCTTCAGACACCAATATATCAACATCGGGTAGGGGCGAAAATGAGGGTGGATAAATGCTACTCCTCTAAACTTGAGTTACTTGGAGACTTGGTACTGATTATTATAAAATTGCACTTTAAATCCACAGTAAGTAAGTCGACGACAACAAGATTTAAATCTCACTATACTGATCAGTATTGTAAGTGGAAAGTGCAGGCACAAAGCGTTTATGGAGTCCAAAACTCAAACTAGATTGTAATTGAGTACATGAAGACACATATTTGCATTTCTGATGATATTGGTTGTAGAGATAGTCGTATTGGTAATCGGGTTGTTGGTGACATTATCAAAAGTAAATTTTTGGATGCCAACTGAATCGTTAATAGGGTTGTGCATCGATTTCGGTTCTACCCGGAATCGGTTGGAACCGGACCGGTTTTTTGAATTTGGAAGGGAACCGGTTGTAACCGGTCCGGTTCCAATTCTAAATTGAAGGAACCAATTTTAATTGGTCCGGTTCCGGTTCCAAAATGGTCGAAACCGGAATCGAATTTTGGAATCGGAACCGGAACCTATTTTGGGAATCGAATTTCGGAACTGGAATCATAACATGTTTTGGGAACCAAATTTCAGAACCAGAACCAGAACCTATTTTGGGAACCGAATTTCGGAACCAGAACCAGAACCTGTTTTGGGAACCGAATTTATAACCAATTTCGAAACCAAATTAACACCCAAATTAAAGCCCAATGTAAACCCAATTTCATAACCAGTTTTAAAACTCAATTTAAACCCAATTTCATAATCCAAATTAAAACTCAATTTAAACCCAATTGAAACCTAATTTAAACCTAGACATTTACTATAAGAATATTATGTATTGAGTCAAAAATATTATAAAATATGCAGTTTTATTTATTGTTTTATTTTTGTATGGACAGTTGCCAATAATATTATGTAATATTCAAGTGTGAGAAATAATTGTATTTTCAAAGTTTGATAATAAAAAATAAATATGGTAAATCAGAATCAGATCGGAACCAAATTGGAATTGATTAATAGGTTACCTTATTTAATTGGGTAGGTTTCGGTTCCAGACGGAACCGAATTGGAACCGATTAATAGGGTACCCTATTTAATTGGGTATGTTCTGGTTCCACACAGAACCGAATTGGAACCGATTAATAGAGTATCATATTTAATTGGGTAGGTTCATGTTCCACTTAGTTAAGAACCGATTTTTTCCGGGTAGGTTCCGGTTCCATGCGGAACCGGAACCGAAACCGAAACCAATTTTGCTCACCCCTAATCGTTAAGCCAAAAGATATTGTGAGTGATATTCAATCTGAGTATATGGTTCAATTAACATACTATCAAGCATGAATGTTCAAATAGTCTGCAATGCAACTTCAAAAACTTTGGCAGATTAATATAGACGCAACAAGGTATTTAGAAGAGTCTATAGAGTGCAATAGATGGGTAATGACAGATTTTTCAAGTAGAAGATATAACATGATGACAACAGACGTTGCTGAAAGTTTGAATGCATTGCTTAAAGAGGCACAAGCACTTCTAGTGCTTAGTTTACTTAACTATATCAGGATAGCCCTTAAGATATAATTTTTTGATATGAGAGAATCAGTGGAAAAGATTGTTACTCTTTTAACCCCGTGGGTGCATGCAAAAATAGAAAAATATATAGTCAAATTATATCGAATGTCTGTATCACCATCTGATCGCTATAGGTTTGAGGTCTGTGGTGGAGGTAAGATTGAAATTGTCAACATAAGATAGAAGACATGTACGTGCAGAAAGATTAATTTAGAGTAACTTCTGTGTGCACTGTTGTGATATTTTATATCGTACCGTAAATGTACGATGTCAAGTTTTAGTATAAATGAGTTTAGAGTGTCGAACCCACAGGGATTGCGTTAACTCGCACTAAGTACTACAATTGATAATCCTAACTTTATTTAGACAATAATTAATAAAGATTTAACTAAATAAATAAATATAAAAATAATAAAATATGAGAGACTGATACATTAGAGATTCTAGATCCTGATTTCACCTAGCTGTCACCTATGTATTTGTCATGCCAATTAATCTTTGTTCAGTTATATTGTTTATAAGTCAAGACTCCGAAAATATCCACTCCCTCTCTCGAGTGCTGAGTGAAAATATCATCAACTATAGACTTCGATATCTCTATAAAAATCTAATAGTTAACAACTCATTACCCTTTGTGATTCTATATTAACGATTTCAAAGGAATACATATTCTCTCGAACTCTATAAAATCCTAGGTTATATTCTCTAGATCTATTCAAAATCCTCTCTCTCGAGTGATAGATTTCAAACATATATCATCATATTTATGGCCATCAAACACAAGGCATTAAACTTAAGAGAATACAAATAAATTGAATAAAACTTCATAACAAAATCAAATAATTACAAGGTTCAAGCATCAGTTACATCATTCTCCAGAATTAAGGAGTTTAGTTCATGACAATAGATAAAAACAATGATAAGCAAGTCATGAATCTAATGGAAATCATTAGAGTACTAAGAAAGAAATAAGATGATAAAATCTGAATTGAATCTCTTCCTCTTAGGACGTCACCGCTTTTGTCTCCTCTTGTTGCTCTTCAATCCTCCTCTTTGGATCTCTAAAAATATGTGTTTTGGTGTTTTTGTACTGTGTATTAGCCTCTTTTTTGAGTATTGGACGAAGTCATGTATTTATAGTAAAGTCTGGTGGCCATTGGGTATTTTAGAAAACCTTAAAAATTCACGTGTTAGGTACGTATGTGAATAACCCGCAGCGCCGCGACGCCTGGGCGTCGGGCGCCAATCCATCGGGATTTAATATGGAACGCGTGATCTTCTTGCAGGTGCCGCGGCGCTAGGCTTAGGCGCTGCAGCACCCTTCTCTCTAGAAAATGTATGGCTCGTGAGGCTTGAAGGCGCCATGACCCTTCTTTTGTTGGCGCTGTGGCGCTGTTCTCTCGGCCTTTTGGCTGAGTCATTGTTTGATTGCTGGCGCCATGGCTCTTGATCATGGCGTTGTGGCGCCAGTTCATCTACGCCTTAACTGCTTAAAGGCGCCGTGACGCCTGGTTTTTGGTGCCATGGCGCCAGTGATAATTTCTCACTGGTTCCTTCCAATGCTCCTGTGCGTGTCCGATGCATCCATATGGTCCCAAAACACGTGCAAATGTCCAAAGATCCATGTATTAATGCTCATACAAATAAAACATAAAATAAACTATAAATGACATTAAATTACTCGAAACATAATAAAATAATAGGCTAAAGATATCAGAATAAATGGATATAAACCACACTTATCATGCAAGCATTGGTTGTATGTGCGGCTGTTAGAATCAAATGCTCTAGTATTTGGAGCAAGATGTACACAACAGCCACCCTTCGTGCTGTATATGGGGAGACTATCCATCCTATTGGTGACTAATCGGATTGGGTCTTGCCAGAAGAGTTATCATGTATAATTTTACTTTGTTTTATTAGAAAAACATTCAATTATAATTTTAACTAATATTTTGATTCTCAATGCAGGTTTGAATGTATTACCACCAAATGAGCGTGTTTTGGTGGGATGCCAGAAAACAAATAGAAGACCTTCACATTAGGAACAAACCGTGCAAGTCATATGTGGTTGATGTGATGAACATGGACACAATAAACGTTCATGCATGACTCCTCTTAGTCAAAATCCAAGTCAACATTAATTTTAACTTATGTAAACAATCTTGATGCATTAGAAATAAATATTTTCAGACTTATATGTAAAAATCTTATATTATTAACTATTTTGTGAGTATCAAAATCAATATTGTGAGAACAAATGGATAATGCTCAGTTTTATATTATTTTTTCAAACTTTGGAAATCCAAAGAAATACTTCAGAGATCCGAATTCATAATTCGGATCTCCGAAATTGTTAATAAAAAATAAAAAAATAAAAATTTAGGAGATCCGAAATTTTGACTTCGAATCTCCGAAGTTTACACTTACTTTGATGTGTACTTAAGAGAAGTTGACTAGATTCACAAATGACAAACGTTGTGGGTTATTTTGACAAATAACAATATTTTTTTGACTAATTTTATAAATTTCCCATAGAAAAATCTTATGAAACATACACAATCATGTTTAACATTGGAAAACAAAAAAAAACGAAGATTGTATTTAATATGGCAAAAAAAAAAGAAGAAGAAGGAAATACCATATAATAATAACACTAAAACCAACCACCAAGTGGATTTGTTGTCTAATTTTATTGATGGGAACATATTTTATCTTCAAAGTTTAAGTACTCATAGTAAATTCAGTAGATATCAACATCGAAATTTATAGTTTTGTATGATATGGGTAAAAAATAAGATTATTTTTTATTTTTATTTTTTAAAAAATAAAGTTATATTATAAGATTTTTCTTTTAATTCACTTTTAACATATTTCACTTGTCATACTCATATATTAGAACGGTGGAATATAAAGGCATTTTATTATCTTTTTTTTTTTTTTTTTTTACATAAATATGTAAAAATTAATTAAAAGATATGTGCATGAAAGTGTGATTCAACCTAATTGTGTATATAATGCGATTTAATATGATACTAATTTTATTTTTGAGAAATCGTTATGATCCTAAATCCTATATGCGTTCAATATGACAATAAAAATGAGAATATAACTGTATGAATATCATCTTTTTACAAGCGGATTTTTAAAAATGAGTTATATTCATGAATTTGTAAGAATTAATATGATAACATGTACCACACCAAATATAAGATCCGCACATCATGTCTAGTATGAGATAGTTATGGATGCGGCTTTGCGACCGTTGTTACCGATATGGTATCATAGAGAAGACTGCTATTCGAAGATGAGATCCGTAAAGTCACCCAACTAGATATGACGAACCTCCGTGAATATTTGTTGTGATATATATCGGAATAATTAGGATCCCAAGGTTAAATAAAACAATACAAATAAGAATATATAGTTTATATTGATGATCATCCGGGCCTAGGAATGGGCCGGGAGACATAAATACAAATTGGGCTCGATATAAAAAGCCCATTCAATTCCTTCAGAAATCAGAATTTTTGGGGTTCCAAAATCAAATCCATCCTCACAATCTCCACCGTCGATCTAAACAAAAAATAATCAACACTCCAGATCCAAACACCAAGCCACAGATTTAACTCTCCTTTGCATCTCTCTAAATCAAATTTACAGAATTGGTTTAATTAGGGTTTTATTATTCACACGCGAAATTTTTTCCCCCAAATTCACTGAAAAAGAATGCAACTTTGCTACACAATCGGCTAAAAAAACATGGCCTTTTGGTGCAGAATCAACCAATCGAGGCTCAATCACATAACCCATCAATTCAAAAGATATTACATTCGAGCACCTTCACTTAATCACAGCGCTTCCCGCACAAAAATTTCTGAGACAAAGAGGCCATTTTGCGAAAACCCAGTTAAAAAACCTACTGATTTTTGCAATAATGTCAGGTTTTTTGCTGCCCCAGTTCAGGTAATTATTATTATTTGGTTAATATTTAGTAATTCTTTATTTGGGTTTCAAATGTTTCTGTGTCATCCATTTTTTGGATGGCTACTGGTGCCAGTTTAATTCATGAAAAATAAAAATACTGGTATTTTTTATGTTTATTTTCTTTAATTTTGGGGTTTTGTT
The DNA here is from genome assembly GCA_019454045.1 of Zanthoxylum bungeanum. Lineage (NCBI taxonomy): Eukaryota > Viridiplantae > Streptophyta > Magnoliopsida > Sapindales > Rutaceae > Zanthoxylum > Zanthoxylum bungeanum. The sequence continues at coordinate 154,365 of SKCR01027637.1, forward strand.
TTTTGGTATGATATTTGTTATTTTTTTTTTCTTGTAGTGTGTGGCCGGATTTAAACTTTTAACTTTGTTGTATTTTTGTGATTGGTTTGTGATATTGGCACATGAGTAGTGGTGGTTAAGATTAATGTATTGTTCAATTTCTGGCTCAGCCGAGGAAGGAGGATAAGGAAGATAGTGGGCTGCGTTTAAATGATAATATCCCTGCTCAATTTATTCGGCTTGTCTTAGACGAAGGTATGTTTGTTCTAATTTTCTGAAAAAAAGCTTGGAGTTTGCTGTATGTATCCATATTATATTGTTGCTCTGTGCCGTACGATTGAGACTTGTTTTCAAATTTGTAAAATAAAATGTGACGTGTGTGAGTGTAAATGTGTAATAAAGCTCAGTGTAGGAATATAATGAAAACTCACAAATCAGTTTGGTAGGAAAACAGAGACATGGAGGGGTGTTCCAGTTATTTGTTATTAGTGGTGGTGGTTGTAACGAAATTATAAGCTATATGCAGCATTTCTACCACAATCCTGTTAGTTATTGTGAAACTTGTGTTTCATTTGGCTTTGCATTTTGGAACAAACTGGAGAAATATTAGAAGGGACTGCTGATTATATGTATATGCAGGGCATAAAGTCGTATCAAGGCATGAAGCACTTGCACTTGCTAGGGAACTCAAACAGGATTTGGTTGAGGTAGTGTTTTTTCATGATCTACGGTCATTTATCTGTTAGCAGGAATCATGCACCGGGCTTTTGAAAGAAAACAATAGAATAATGGCTGTACATGGCAGTTCTGCATGGTTGGAACTAGTTTTGGTCATATGCTTTGTAGTTGCTTCTGATAATGTCTATCACTCCCATTTTCATTATTCTATGAATATGAGATATTGAGATCTCATAAGTCAAAACATGCTCCGTTATGTTCAATGTTTATATATAGGTTAGATCTTCTTAGGGACCTAAGAGTTGATCTTTAAATTTTACAGGTTGATAGAAATGCTAAACCTCCAGTCTGTAAAATCATGGACTTCCATAAAGAACAGTACCAAAAAGAATTAAAAGAAAAGGATCGTTCGAAATCCAAGGTAGGGAAAATAGTGGATTCTTTACTTTAAATATGGTTGCTAAAGTTGATGTAATGCTTCGAGTGAGAACAATGACCTTGATATTGTATTTCTTCTACTTAATTGTAAAGAGGTTTCTAGTTGGTTTTCATTTTACACAATTATGCTGTTTAGTGGTCATGGTTTTGAGCAGCTTTGTCTTTTATGCAGTCTGACGTGACTTTGAAAAAGGGAGATTGCAAAGAAGTTAGATTCTCGGGGAAAATTGTAAGTTACTTAAAAACACTATTTTTTTACGTTGTCCTTGCACTCGGAAAATGCTGAAATTATGTTGAGGGGAAAAAAATGATATCTATGAAAAATATTTTAGCTTAAAATCACCCAATACCTGTTTACAGAAGAATCTAGATTTCAACACCCTCATTGAGTTTGTCCTTATTTAAACCCCAATTTACACATCAAGATGGGAACTTGTGTGGATCATAATCAACTTGCGATTTATCATCCTAATTCATCTAGAATCATGAAAACCTTGAATAGTAACGTACAATAGAAATGGTTAGTATTATTCAATGAGATTTTCCTTTAGGGAAATTAAAATAAGCTTCAAGTGTGACCTGTTGTTACATTGTACTTGTTATTGTTGTATGGTGTTATCAAGGCACTCAGCCCTATGCATGCTTAAGTTTTGCTTTCCATTTTACAGCATTCTGTTGCGCACACGCCTCCTTTCCCTCCCAGTACATATGCTAATAATTTTCTGATATTAATAAAACAAGGATGCGTTGACAAGTAGAATGAAGAAAATATCTTACTTGTCCTCCGGTTCTGTTTCAGGAGCAAAAAGACCTGCAGATGAAAGCAGATACAGTCAAAAGATTGATGGAGAAAGGTTACCGGGTGAAGGTACTCTCTTATTGTGTAAAAGGTTTTATGAAGATACGTGACTTCCTAAGTTGGGGTTTGCTTGTTATTGGGTGGATTCTATTTTTCATGAGATAGTAGAATTTGCTGAGCCTTGCATTTGTCTTCCTTTATTCTAATGTTTTCTTCATTACACGGACATGTGCACGTGCATATATATGTGTGTGTGGGCGCGCGCGCATGTGTCATATGCCATATTTTAAGTGCTTATTTCAATGGATCCATGTGATATATGTACTAATGTACATGTATTGATTCATGTAAGTTGACTAATGACCTGTATGTTTATATGCATGCATAAGCACACTGGAGTTGTCATGTTTATGCATGCATTGGAATTGTTTGTATGTGTTGAGTGAGTGTATATGTCTCAAAAGTCCTCTATTTGAGTTTGTTAAAGGTGATCATATCTGTTCTGAAATTAATTAACTTTATTTTCTGGTTCTGAACAGTGTATGGCCTTGCCTGCGAGTAGAAAAGAAGAAACAGAGGACTTGGGAGGATACTTATCTCGCTTCATTGATTTGGTACTATCATATGTCTAATAGTTTTATATACCTGAGTTATTGCTTGTTTGTTTTCCTTCGCCCCCTCCAACTTTAATTATGAACAACTGCAGGTTGAAGATGTATCTATTGTAGAAAGTGGACCACATGTGGAGAGAAAGCAAGCATATGTTTTAATCAGGCATGTCAAATTTGGTCCATCAAAGAAAGGTGGTGTAAAAAAATTGAAGGCTTTGAAGGCTTTCGGAGATACGAGTGCTGCAAAGCATGATCCTGCAGAGATGCGGGATGAAAAAATAGAAAAAAAGAACACTGCATGGTCAGTTTCAAACTCAAGTAATGAGCTCAATGAAGTATTTGATCCTGATGATGATATGAAGGAAGCGAGTTCAAAATCTAAAGTAATGAATGCTGTGCCAGAAACAGCTCGCCCTCCTGCAAATTTAAATGCTTCAAACTTTTCACACCCCAAACCAGTGACTGGTTTTTCCAGAGCGAACACACCACAATCTTCTCCACAAGAACCTTCTGTTGGAACTGGTAATAGGTACACAAGAAGTGAACCAAGGAATCAGTTGCCACAAAAACCAGTTGATAATCCGGGGCCACATATGAGAGAGTCATTCAGGTCAGAACCCCAGTTTCCCAATCAAAGAAGGCAACAACCTCCACCAAATATGAATGCCCCTCCTCCAGTTGATAATCCGGGGCCACGTATGAGAGAGTCATTCAGGTCAGAACCCCAGTTTCCCAATCAAAGAAGGCAACAACCTCCACCAAATATGAATGCCCCTCCTCCAGTTGATAATCCGGGGCCACGTATGAGAGAGTCATTCAGGTCAGAACCCCAGTTTCCCAATCAAAGAAGGCAACAACTTCCACCAAATATGAATGCCCCTCCTCCAATGGGAGAAAAGAAGCCAGTTGGGACTGAGGCTTCTGCTTTTAGGAACTCAAAGCTTCCTGATAGTTTGCCCAAGCAAGTGCCACCTCGTCCTGATGTTCCTAATACTCGAGCATCTGGTTTTGGAATTTTCAGCAATCCAACAGCCGATAATCATAGAAATAAGGAAGGCATCCCTACCTCTAGCACAGCAGGAGTCGGAACAAATCAAAACAGTCCCGGTTTAAAATCTGATGGTAGCCAAAGGCCAAGCCCTGATAATGGTGGACAGGGCAAATTTGGAATATTCAGTAGATAGAACTTCAATGTAGCATATGATGAAACAACGAAAGCTAAATAGAGTTCACTGAACAATGGAGATGAAATAATGATTGTTGCCACGAGTATCCGGGGCCGACAATTTTTGGTAAATTTTCTGATATATCATCTATTGATTCAATTGCCGTTCATCTTCTCGACTAATTATCATTTGCAATGCCCCGTTTTGAGGCGCTGTCGAAGTTTTCGGAAGGCATTACTTATTATTCTTTTTATGATGAGTATTTACATTTGTGTTGTTCTTGTTACCCTGTAAAATTATGAACAATTTTGGGGATTTTACTATGTGTTGCGAGATGACACACAGTTGAATAATAAATCTCAGGTTCTTGATTTTGTCTTTGGTTCCAAATATGTCCCTTGTGAAAGGACAGCATGCTGATTGCTGTGTCTGGTTTTCTACTGTTGTGATGTGCAATATCTATTTTGATTTCAGAAGAGGTTTTTTTTTTTTTTTTTTTTTTTTAATTTTTTTTTTTAATTTCTTAAAAAAGATACATTGTATAAATGAGCTCAGGCTACCCAAGACTCAAATATAGTTAGGATAAAATTTAACGATATAAAATAATATGCGGACTGTAATTCCTACAATGGGAATTAAATACTTGGTCATAATATTCAATTAGTAACTTTTTTGAGATAATAAAACGGTACAAGAGGTATCGAATCATATTCTAATTTAAACATAGTTTTATGGAGTTTGATTTATTTTTATATAATTTTTAAGGAAAAATACATCTAAACTCGCAAGATTTATTTTAAATAAAAACTAAACTATCAATTATTTAGAAATGCACATTCATACCCTTTTCCTGCAAGTGAATTCCTAGTATAATGTCTCCTAGATTAATATATGCTTTTAATGCCTTTATGCCCATCCAAATAATCGAAAAATTCAGATGCCAAAATGGAATTTATATGTCCATTACTGAAACAGTGAGGGTCCAGCCATCCATTAAAGAAAATTATGGGGGTCTGAGTGTTATTTAATATAGAGTTGTGTTTGAGACTTGAGTGGTGGTCATGTCTTGGAAAAAAGCAAATTTTTGTTTACTTTTTACATGGACTCTTATAGCCATCTGCAGGTTGATGGCAATTTTTTGTACTTTTAGCTATATTACTGAATCAGACAGTTCATTTATAATTACTGTGTCCCGTATATAGCCCTTCTCTTGGTTTTTTTTTTTCATAGTTTTTAAAATTTAACCGGACCGACCGTTCAAATCGGAAATCGATTCTGTGTGCAGTCCAGTTAATACTTAAAAATCGATATGGAAAAAATCGATTAAAATCAGCGAATCATATCAGATAGGTTCAATTTTTTTTAAAACAAAAAAAATTAAATAAAAATAAAAATTTAATTTTTTTATAATTTTTAATTAAATAAAATTATTTATGACATAGGCTGGTTCTGTCAATTTTCAGAATGGTTCAATCAGTCGAATCACTAACCCATTAAATATTTTGAATCATCGGTTCGATCAACGATCCGGTTATGAAAACATCAGTTTTTCTATAAACACTTGAAACCAAAAAACACTAGTCAATTTTGTACACGGTCATATCCTAGATTATCCAGGACATGATTGACAGTAGACAGTGATAGAGGTGGCCATGGTTCGGGTACAGTTTTCGGTTCCACACTTCCGGTTCGGTTCCGTTTCCACACTTAAGTGGAACCGGAACCGGAACATAACCGTTCGGTTCCAGTTCCGGTTCCCTTCGTTTTTTTAAATTTTTTTTAATTATTTTTACTTTTTTGAAAATAAAAAAATTGAGATTTAAACATTAATTGACTAAAAAAATTGAGATTTAAACTTTACGGTTCCAACCGGTTCGGTCAGGGTAAGAATCCTAACCGAACCAGTCATGTTTCGGTTCGGTTCCGGTTCGATTCCGTTTCCGAACCGGAACCTTAGCCGGGTCTAGACAGTGATACTATCTTCATGAGCCTCTGACATGAACATGTATAACGTGACATGATTTATAAATGAACTGTCTGATTCTGAATACATGCACGGCTGATACACAAAATACATAAATTTCATGAAACATGTTTAATAATATGTAATCTATATGTGTACATATCATTCGGCCTTATGGCCTATCATAGACTATATTTATATGTGTGGACCCATGAAACTGTGTTCTTAATGACTATAGCCGGTATCCATATTTTCTAAAGCTTGTCCTCCGCATGCTTGAAATCCTACAACACAAAACTGAAAGTGGAAAAGTAAGTCGTATGAACTACCTAGGGGTGATAACTCATATTACAAGAGGAAACTTTGCGTAGAGTTTCATTATGATTAATGGGAGGTTTCACGATTGCTGCCAAGAAAATTTTGCCTATTTTCTAGTGTGTGCTTTTCGGGGAGCACGCATGCAAGAAAGAAGTTTGAGCTTGATGCAAATGGCTAAAATATCTTCTGATCTAGCAGATGATCCCCAAGTATACCACAAGAATTATGTCTGCTCTAAGGATAAAAAAAAACGGTATTTCAGAATTAATCTCATCATTTAAGAATTTCAATTTTATTGTGTTGAGTAATAACTTAATCAACCCTTCAATAAAATACTCATCACAATATCATATAATGAAGTACCACAAGAGTGGATATATAAGAATCCAAATATGTCGAATCACTCATGTTATGATCTTCTACATCTTAGGTCTTCTTGTTCCGTCATTTGGCTTATGTTCTTTATATAGCATTCAGATCGAATGACTCTTATTCTTAAGTAAGTCCCCGAGAGGGCTTAGTTGATCCATGATTTATGTTTCATCTTTCGTTTCCTTTTCGTTTGTTTCAAGAAATATGGAAAAGTCGAAGATCTTGTCGAAGTATTTGCTAAAGATCTTCAAGACATCTGAGAATTCTTAATTGGCTAATTGTAAATAGCCTCAGGACTATGGAACAAAGGATTATCCCAAACCAATACCGAAGTATTGACGGTGATTCTCAAATATCGCAGAACAAAATGAGATACGATGAGATATAATGCAATAGAAACAAAGACACAAGGAATAAGTTACCTACTTTTAACGGTCAAAGTGAACCATTTCATTCTGACATTTTGAATTCTTTAATTCAAAATGAATCAAATCTCTCTAATTAGGATTCGAACCAATGACCAATGTTATATACATTATCTAATGGTACGAAGTGTAAAAAAATAAATTCTTTCTATATACATTCGAACCACTATCGGCCATATTTCTCTTGATCGAGAAATCAAATAAGCTATATAAGGGTTTTGTCGGGCCTGATCATATGGTATCTAATCAAAGTGTCTAAACTAAGTAATTATATGACACCTTGGGCCTTTCCGATTCAAGTATGACCACCATTGCTAACCTTATCTACGTGTATCAAGATCAAGAAAAGGAAGTTTTCCAATCATTGACTCAAATCTATTGTCGAATCCTACTCAGCTGAATACAGAGGTACTTATGGCAGAATGGGCGAGTCTAGTCTTTCACAATAAAATGATAGATAAAACTGCCATTAAATGACTTATTAGCAGGTTAATAGATCACTTCAGAATGACATATACATCACACATCCTGGATCAAGTAAAGACCATAGTGTTGGGGTCAGGCGCGGCAGAATGCACGGTTCGAGCGAAATCATAACTTTAAATTTTTTAAACTTACCGAATAAATTATTCAATATCCCATATGAATAATTCATTCATATTTCACCTAAACATATTTATTTGATATCAAATAATGACATAAATAATTTAGAAACACCACGAGACTTTTATCAAAATGTTTTTCCGTAAAATAACATAAAACACGTTTTTGTCTGAACCGACCAACCAATACACACGGGGCTGCCCAGGTCAGCCCCAATAGTACTTGAGCAGTTCATGGGCTGTTGAACAGTGGCCAATTCACTATTTGGATAGCGGACACCCGGTAAGCCCGAAACTTACCCGGTAACGACGTTTTTCACCGTTTTCGCATATTTTCAATCCGAAATAATTTCCAGCAATTATTCCAATGGCCAATACATATCCAATACGTTTAAACAAAATATTTTTCATCACCAAAATTTCAGAATTTCCAGATCTGATCTGAGTGCCAAAAATATCATTTTTCATGCTTCAAATCCAATTTTCTCAACATTAATCATATTAATATTTACACCAATCAAAGTCACCACCAATGAAGAAATCAAGAACAATTCTAGGAGTTACAATAGTGGTCATAACACTCTACAATGACAACAAGTCATCAAATGATAAAATTGAACTAATATTACACTAATATTATTCAATCTAACTTCACACATGCATCTAGCTTCCAAATCCATCCTCCAAATCAAAAAGCCCCAAAATCCAAGAAAGAAATAAACCCTAGAACTATTCTAGATACTCAAGAACAAGAAACAAACTTTTTAAGCCTAAGAATATTAAAAATTACCTCAAAATCTCCTAATTTCCTTAAGCTTCATTCTTGATTTCATCACTTTCTCTCAAGTTTCTTCAAGAAAAATTTTGGGAGCTTTCATTGAGGTGAGTTTCGGTCAAGGAGAGCTTATGAAAGAGAAAAAAAAATTTTCTACTTTAAATACTAGGTTGGCCGAATTTTAGGGGGCAAAATGGTCATTTTGTTTTATTTAATCTAATTAAATTAAATCCTAATGTTACTTGTAACATTTGACAAATACAATATTTATTAAGCATGCTATTTGTAACCTATAATATCTCACCATTTATCATACTAATTTTGACTTATGGATAATATATTTTATTTCTAATTATTTAATTATTTAACAATTAAATAACTGAATAATTAATTAATACAAATATATATATATGTATTTTTATTTACATTAAATAACAAAAAATATATATTTATGACATGTGTCAAAATCTCATTTGACAATTAATTAATATGTATTTAATCTAATTTTTGTATAAGATACAAATACATATTAATTATTAATTGACCAAAATCCCATAATGCATGTATTTTCGTTTAACCGTTTTAACAATTCGAATTAACTCATTTAATCCAATAAAGTATTATGATAATTTGTATTATTCATAACGCGTTGCCCAAGTGCTCAACGAGTACACTTCATATTGTGAGACTCTCTAAGTTTAGGTTTATCTGTCATAAAATCAAATTTCGTGTCCATAATTCACCTACTAGTAAATTATGACGACCACAGATAATTTCGCTAAACTATGCAAGTCGAGGTCATTTCATACGTATAATTCATCTGTCACAGGCTATCAATATTATATCGGAGATATAGATAAGAACGTCAAATCCCTAAGGTATAATATAATCGACTTTCAAATTTACGATCTCTAAATAACACTTGGAACTCGCTTCCGAAGTATACTACGACCATGGATTTGCTAGATCACAAATACGTACATGATACATATGCCATGTACACATGGCTGACAGATTTTATCTGATACTCACAGGATATCATGAGCATCAGTCCACACCCAACGAGCAAGCAGAGATTTGATCTAAATAGATCGGTGACGTGACTGTCATAAAAGTGTGAAGGATGTCTTATATATCCATGCTGGTATCTCAAGTCGATGGACCATTATGCTACTCGACTCGAGAAGAGTCATATTGACGTTGGTATGACATCTATTAGGAAATCTTCGGTGATTCGTTCAGTGTTTATCAAATAAATACCTACACGTCTATACGAGTCTCCCAAGACTCATGGTTCATTGGAATAATCCATCAAACCAAGTCCGATATACGACATGTATTGGTCTCAATAGATTTTACTAACGACCGGTGTCAGTAAATCTTGACCATGAACGTTATTTGAGAATATACAACTTATAGTGACACTTTCCAATGTCAATTACAAGCTACGTTGTAACTGCGCACTTGTGGGACACAGAAACTGGACGACGCATGCTGTCCCGGGCTCGCGGCTTGGTCGGGAGTACGGAGTAGCCCGCGGGGGACTAAACCGGAGAATAATGGAGTCGCCACCCGGTGTGAACCGGGAAAATGAGATTTAAGGCCGCACTCACCCCTCGCAAGGGAAGACCTCAAACCGTTGGGTTCGGAATGGTCCCTTACTTATGTCACTTGTAATGAAAGGATTTGTGTAATAATTTAATCAAGCTTAAGTAACACTTATTTCCAAGAGTACCATGCTTCTAAATTCATATGCACAAAAAATAAAACTTATACCTAAATTTGCATATATTTCACATATAAGATTGCATGCTTGAAAGTACATCAAAGTAGCAACGAACATACAACTTCATTGGCATATTGTATTCATGGAAACACAAGCACACACTAACCACACAAGCACACATAAAGGCGAATCAAATAATGGCGAACATGTGATTTCATAGATATATCATAAACAATAGCCATTACATGTCCATGCACAAATAAAAGAGTCAACTAAGTACATAATGCAAAAAGACACTTAAGGATGCAATTAGGCATTAAAGTAAGCATGATATGACGTGGTGCAAAAGAAGATAACTAATATGGACACAAACACACATGTGAGCACTTTTCCAAGTGGTACGTGGAATTGTATCCCAAGTACATACCGCATTACCATCCATTCGGAATCGGCTACGGAATTTATGTCTGGGTTTCCATCCGATATACTACAAGAAATAATACTCAAATGCTATCATAACATGGATATATGAATTATACTACGTTAAGCCAAGACTAAGGTAAATGATGCAATCAATAGATGAAAGACACGACAAATATCGTGGTAAAGGTAGCCTTTTAGGCTTTTCTTCCCCCAAATGGAGAACATTTTAATCCAACACAATAAGCCCATGCGTCTTTCATTACAATGCGTACAAAGACAATGATAACTATATGAAACTTCGTATACCCGATTGAACACATCTTACATTCAAACGAATATACATCAACCGGCGCGGCAAAGCATCGTGGTAAAGGATTTTAACCCCTCCAAATAGGGGACCTTTAATCCGACTTACTAAGCACTTGATCGCATCATGCATACAAAGAATAAAGACAATAATATAAAACTTAGTATGCCCGATTGGACATATCTTACATCCAACCGAACACACATCAACCGGCGCGGCAAAGCATCGTGGTAAAGGATTTTAACCCCTCCAAATAGGGGACCTTTAATCCGACTTACTAAGCCTATGCGCTCGATCACATAATTACATAAACAAGTAACATGTGGAATTTAAATGACGAATAATAAATAAATCAAAGCAACATAAAATAAAAGAATGTGCCGTTTACTCAAGCGGTACATGGAATTGTATCCCGAGTACAGATCATACTACCGTCCATTCGGAATCGACTATGAAATTTATGTCCGGGTTTCCATCCGATATACCGCGAGAGTTGACACATATTTCTTTTTATTCCAAAGCACAACATACATATTTCGTAATCCATGCATATTTATCTACTCAAGGGCCACAACATGCATTTTAACATAACAATCATACTAACAATACTCAATAAATAATGAAAATAAAACAGAAAACGAATGTGGAAAATACCCTCAGGTCTAACCTTTTATTTCGACTTTCGGACTCGCGTTTCACGGCCGTCGGAAGGGCTATTGTAGGCACTGCATTTTTACGCATAAGTCCCTATGATGAGTCTCATTTTGGAGACACTACCTTTTAGTCACGGAGGTCACGGGAAACGGACATCGGAAGGGGAAATTCAGAATAAACAAGGTTCACTGTTTTCGTTAGTGCTGCGTTCGTGTTTACGTTCGAACGTCAAACGGATTGCGGGCGTTCGTGCCGCATTCGAGGAAGCGTTCGAACGGTGTCGGTAATTCTGGTTTTGCTGCTAGCCTCACATCCAGCCCAATTAGCCCTCCAAAGCCCATAAAACACATCCCAATTTAAATAAATAAATATTAATTAAAACATTAACTAAATAATATAATAATTAAATGATTAAATAAAACATATACCAAACATAAAATAAACAATTACCAACTTAAACAAATCACATACTAAATCAAAATATAATCATGCCTAATTAAAATCAATCAACCAATTATATTCCCAATCTAATAAGATTATTCCCAAACTTAAAATATTGTATTCCTAATCCAAGCCAATCAAATATTCAACCTTCCCTATCTAGCCAAGATTTGTCCCCCCTCAATCTTTGACTTCCCTTAACCAAACCAAATCAAATCCCTTGCATTCCTAAACCAAACCAAATCAAATCCCTCTTTAATTAGCCAAATCCATTTCCTTGTCAAGACCAACCCTTTGCCTATAAAAAGAACCATTCACCAACCTTCTCAACCCTAGTCCTTAGCTACTAGCTAGTCCCTAACTCACACACAACACACATAAAAAATTACAGGAAGAAGACACCCAAAAACAGTAAGCAAAAGATAAAGAGGAAACGGCAGCGAAACCACAAGGAAACAATAGTAAAAACAGAGAACGACGACTCAAAACAGTAAAGACAACGAACGAGAACAGTGAACCAGTGAACCGGGAGAGTTGCGGAGCATCCACCCTTCCGACGATCGTGTACCGTACATCCGAGAGGTGATTTAAAAGGTTAGACCTGAGGGTACCTTTTCATTAGCTTATATTCGTTTTTTTATTTATTATTATTGAATTCTATTCGCATGAGAGTCGTTTATGGATGCATGTTGTGGTCTTTGAGTAGATAAATATGCATGAATTATGAGATGTAATATGTTGTGGGTATTGGATGAATGAGAGATGTGTCAACTCTCGCGGTATATCGGATGGAATCCCGGACATAAATTTCATAGCCGATTCCGAATGGACGGTAATATGATCTGTACTCGGGCCACAACTCCACGTACCGCTTGGGTAAACGGCACCATCTTTCTTTTGTTTTGTGTTGCTTTTGTTTATTTAGTTTTCTTTACTTGAATTCAATACGTTGTTTATTTATGCATGATTCAATCAAGCGCATGGGCTTAGTGAGTTAGTCCAAAGGTCCTCCCTTTGGAGACAAAGAGCCGAAAAGGCCACCTTTGTGACACTACTTCGCCGCGCCGGTTGATGTGTGTTCGGTTGGATGCGAGATACGTTCAATCGGGCATACTTAGTTTGATATTATTGAGTTTATCTTTTATGCATGGTTCAATCAAGCGCATGGGCTTAGTAAGTGGAATGAAAGATCCCTTATGGGGAGGGGTTAAAACCCGTTACCACGATGCTTTGCCGCGCCGGTTGATGTGTGTTCGGATTGGATGTAAGATGTGTTCAATCGGGCATACTTGGTTGATATGATTGGTTCTATTTATGCATGATGTGATGTGACGCGCATGGGCTTAGTATGATGGTCTAAAGGTCCTCTCTTTGAGAGATCAAGAGCCCCCAAAAGGCCACCTTTACGGCAGTACTTCGCCGCACCCCTTATTTTGTTGTTTATGTATTGCGTCTCATTTCACGCATCAGGTCTGTTCCCGTTCGAACGCGTTTACGAACGCAACTCGAACGCACATGCATTTTTGCCTTACCATGCATCAGGTCTCATTTCCGTTCGAACGCGTTTACGAACGCCATACGAACGTGAGCATTCTGTTTCATTTCCGTTCGAACGCGTTATTAAACGCCATACGAACGCGAGCATTCTGTTTCATTTCCGTTCGAACGCGTTATCAAACGCCATACGAACGCGAACTTTCTCTTTACCGTTCGAACGCGTTTACGAACGCTACACGAACGAACGCACACACTGAAATGAGTCTGCCTTATCATATTCATGCATAATTGCCTCTTGGTTGATCTTTCTTGTGTTATATAGCCAACTGTATTATTTGTATTCAAGCATGATTAGGCTGTTAGCATGTTATTTGGTTAATAGGTTCATGAGATAGTACTCAAGCATGATTATGTTGTTCTTAGTTTTTCATATCATAGGATTGAAATATGTTCATGAGATTGCCATGTGATGTTGCATGTTGTGATGAACTTGTTGATGTATGCACATGAATTTAGAAGCATGATATCTTTGGAAATAAATGTTATTTAAGCCTGGTTAAATTATCACATAAATCCTTTTATTACAAGTGACATAAGTAAGGGACCATTCCGAACCCAACGGTTTGAGGTCTTCCCTTGCGAGGGGTGAGTGCGGCCTTAAATCTTTGTCCCGGTTCACACCGGGTGGCGACTCCATGTTATTCAGTACTTCCCAAACTAGGCCGCGAGCCTAGGAACGGCGTCGCCCAGGTCCTGTGTCCCACAGTCTGGCGACTCCACTGGGGATGTATTTGGCCCCGAAATATTGTCTTGTAATGAGTGGATTTATGTTTTAATTGGCCATGTCTATAGTGGATAAGTGAGGGTTTAATCAAGGGCACCTTGAGGCTAGGTAATGGTTTGGTGTCTTCCTTCATTCACTACCTTTCTAGAAGGAAAAGCTGTGAGGACACATATATGGCCATCTACTTGTAGCCTTTGTGATGGACTAATTTGGAGGACTCGTGTTTTATTCCTGACAACAAGCGATAAGAGCCTAAGAGGCTTGGGTATTTAAGTGAGCCTCGCTCCACCTTCCCTCTGGGGGATCTACAACGGGAAATCCATTTGACAGTCCGTCACACACCATAGCTCATTGGCACGTACCTTAGTGTATAAAAAGGGATACGCTCACCTGGTCACTTGAACCCTTGAGTGGGGAGACCTAGTTGTGGGCTATCCTTCGCCAGTGAGAGCCTTTGTCCATACTCTTGCAAACCCACCCATAGACTGGTTTATATGGTTAAAGTAGCAATTATTTCCTTGAGTATGTGTTTGGGAACATCGTTGTTTGGATCCATTTGGACCATTTATCATGGGATATGGGCTTGTTGGGCCATTTAAACTGGGACAAGGACACATCTTATGACGATTGGGCCAAAAGGCTTCTAAATAACAATGGGCCATTTTATGATTGTGTTCGGAATTTTATCATTTGGATTTAGTTGGGCTCTTTGCCATGAGACATGAACTCGTTAGGCCATTTAAACTGGGACGGGTTCACTCTTATGACAGTTGTCCCAAAAGCTTCTAAAATGATAATAGGCCGATTTGTTTAAGCATTTTATTTGATTTAATATATGTTATATACTTCTTATGCACATCATGCATACATACATCATGTTAACCCTTGTGTTCTGAAAGCAATCATAGATTCCCGTTGGGTTAGGAAAAAAGGAAGACTCACCAAAATACCGAAAACAGACATGAGTGAATCAGATACTGAGGTATCCCGGATAGATCAGTTGGAAAATGGCTTCGCCAATATTACTGAACAGTTGCAAGCCTTGACTACTGCCATGACAAATATGGCCGTGCCCCGTGCCGGGGGAGATTCTGAGAATGTAAGGCGTGAGGAGCCTCCGAATGGGTTAGGGGATGATGTCCCCACTTTTGATGATGACATGGCAGAATATGCAACAGGCAGAGTGATTGGGTCTCAGGCAGAATTTCAGAAGCTTCGGGATCAGGTTGAAACAGTTACCCGTAAAATGAGGGGTAAAAATGAAGAATTGTTAGATTATGAGGCAATGACGTTCGGAGAACAGCTGCCCGCTCAGTTTAAAATGCCGGACATGGCCAAGTTTAATGGGAACGGAGACCCGAGGGTCCATCTGCGCAATATGTCTCAGTCATGAGTTCAATGGGCCTATCACAGCGCCAAGTCCAAAAGATGTTTGGGATGTCACTCGAGGGGGCACCTGTGGTTGGTATCATAGCCTTGAAAAGAAGGTTAAGGAAGATTGGAGGAACTAGCCGATGCTTTTCTGAAGCAGTATGTTACAGACTTGGAGATTGACTTGTCACTCCGTGATTTGGAGAACACTAAGCAGAAGCCAGAGGAAAGTTTCAAAGAGTATGTAGACCGCTGGAGAAGCCAGCTTCTGAAGATGCAGACTCGGCCCTCTGAGAAGGACCAGATTAAAATGATCATTAAGGGCACCAAGCCCTCGATCTATGGCAAGTTGAGGAGGATGACTTCAATGATTACGGATTTCCGACAACTAAGGGAAACTGTCATGGATATTGAGGAGGAGGAAGCCGAGAACAGAAAGTTTTATGGACAGAACAGAAGGAATATTGGGGGACATTCAGGGACTATGCCTGCTACTGCTGAAGTCACTGCCATTAAGAACAGACGATTTTCTAACCTTGGTAAGCCTCTTTCAAAGGTATTCGAAAAGCTGAAGGCGCATGGACTCTTAAAACCTTTGGAACCTAGGCCCATTCCAAATCCTGTGCCACCTCACATGAACTTAAACTTTTACTGTCACTTCCACCAAGAAAAAGGCCATGACACCGACAACTGCGCCCGCCTCAGACATGAAATCCAAAACCTCATCGATGCCCATACAATACCCGACCCAGAGAAAGAACAACCCAACGCATACGGAAATCCCCTACCCAACTACATGATCAACTCTGGCCTACCCGAAATCCTTGTCCTCCAAACTCTCAACCACTCAGCTTCATAGGAATAAGGGATAACAATGGTGAAGAACCATGGGCTGAAGAAGAAGGACTATTGTTTCTCCTAGTTTATCTTGCACTTTTAATAAAGACATTGATTTTGTTTACCTATTCGAACGTTTCCTCAACAATAATAAAGGCGATCATTTCATTTATCTGCCTAAGACTATTACTTTCAAACTTGCAACATGAGTGTGTTCAATCTTGGTAATGTGATACTCAGAATGTAGGGAATCCTCAGAATAAGAAAACAGAAAAGATAAGTTAGCCATTCAGGAATTGGGAAATGGAGACAGTGGGACTGTTAGACTTGGAAAGAAACGGGTTCCTAGAACAAATCAGTGAAGACATGTGGAAGTGGTACTTTCCCCAAAAGAAGAATGGTCATCAATGGAATTGACAGAAGACCTAACCCAACGGGATAGGAAACTCATTCACGCATGCATGCATACACGTAACATATTTTGCTTCCTTTTTGTGTTTTGTGTTTGTTTTGTGTTCACAGGTTTTAAAGAGAGAAAGCGGCAAATAAAAGCCAGTCCGAAGCATCAATATTAGCATCAGTATCAGCATGGGGGCGAGGCCCATATCAGTATCAGTCTTGGGGCGAGGCCCATATCAGTTCAGGGGAAGAAATCATCATGTCAGCACAGTTCGGGAATAAAGCCCACACTCAATACTTCCCAAACTAGGCCGCGAGCCTAGGAACGACGTCGCCCAGGTCCTGTGTCCCACAGCTATCACTCCGCAACTTTTCTGGTTCACTGGTTTGCATTTTACCTTGCTGTTCCGCTGCTCAAGCTACTGTTTTTTACTCCGTTTTGCTGATGTTTTGCTGCCGTTCTTTGGTCACTGTGTTTGGTAATTTAGGCTACTGTTTTGGCGATTTTTGGAGGCTAGGGGCTGCTGTTTTGGAAGGGTTCCATGGGCAGTTTTTTGTTCACTGGTGCGAGTATTTTAGGGGCTGTTTTTTTGGGCAGTATGTTGGGGCTTATGCGTGCAGTTTAGGGGTGTTTTCTGGACAGTGCAGTTTATGGGGTATGGGGACAGTGCAGTTTTGGTAATTAGGCAGTGCAGTTTCGGCTATTAACTAGGCAGTTTCAGAGGGGTTTTAGCGGCAGTTGAAGCGGTTTGTGTAGGGTTTATTTACATGGAAGGGCTATGCGTTGAAGGCAGATTTTTTGTGTGAGTGAGGGCTGATCTGTGGTGGCTTACTTAGCGTGAATTAAGTGGGGTATGTGGGCTGCTTTGGGGCGTGAAAAGCTTGTTACGTGTTGAGGGGGGTATGTGAAGGGACAACGCCTTGATGGGCTGCTTGGTGCAGGTTGCTAATAGGCGTGAATGGTGCTGTTCACGTGGGGAATCATTGAAGGGGTAATGGCTGCTTGAAGATTGTCGTGTGCTTGCTAGGGTTTATCTTATTTTTGTGTTTGTCGTTTTTTTGTGTTTTTGGTTTGCCGTGAATGGGAGTGCTAGGGGAGTGTCATGGAAAAGTGTTTCTTTTATAGACAAAGGCTAGGCTTGACAAGGAAAGGGATTTGGCTAATTAAAAAGGGATATGATTTGGTTTCAAGTAAGGTAAATACAAGATTGGGGGGGGGGAATTTGGTGAATTAGGAATGTTGAATATTTGATTGGTTTAGATTAGGATACAATATATTTAATTGGTTATGATTGATTTTAATTAGGCATAATATTTCTTTAATTTAGTATATGATTTTGTTTAGTTAGGAAGTTAATATATTTGATTTATCTAAATTAGGTAGGATTATATTTTATGTTTTATTTAATTGGTAAATGGTTTAATTATTTTATTTAATTCAATTACATTATTTAATTAATATTTAATTTAATTTGGGTGTAAGTTTTAGGGCTATAGGCGTGTGGGCCAAGTGTGATGGGCTAGGTATTGTATTGGTTTGGTGAGTGGGTTTGGGCCAAGGTTAAATGGTTCTGAGTTTTTTTAGGCTAAATGTGCTTTAAAACGGAGGTCCAACGAGCGAGCTTGGAGCTAAACATGAGGATAAAATTTAACGAAATACCGATTCCCTTCCGACAACTGTTTCCCGCAACTTCCTCGACTAAAAAGGTAGTGCCTCCAAATGAGACTCATCATAGGGACTCACATGCAAAACAATGCAATGCCTACAGCACTACGTTGTAAATTCTGGGTTTTTGTCTAGTATATACATATCATTAAATCAGATTTAGTTTCAATCTAATAGTTATTAGATCGAATACGTATATAAAAACAAGAGGTGTAACCATAAATAAGTAATATTATGGAATAAAGGTATTGTTCGTATTTATGAATCAAATATAAATACTATCCGGATTGGCGCTCCGAGCATCAACCCTAACACATAAGTTTCCATCAAACCACTGCTACATGCTTACATCTATTTCACTAGGTATTGATGATCTTTTAACGATACCTTCAAAGCGATGGCTAGTTCAAGATGCTGAAGAATAAAATTTTATTATGGAAAAACTCCATCATTATGGGAATGTACACGCGATAGAAAAACTTCGTCAATCTATTGAGATATGGTATGCTACAAGTGAATATTTACGATAAGAAATGAATCCTAATTTTAAGATGATTTATCTCTTTAATCCAACATATATAATGTCTTTTTCGAGAGCTAGAGGAAATGCATCTCAAGTACAGCAATTGGTGGATATGAGAGGATTAATGTCTGAACCCCAATGTCAAATGATTGATTTACCCATTCAAAGCAATTTACACGAAGGACTTTCTTTGACAGAATATATAATTTCTTGTTATGAAGCCCACGATGGAGTTGTAGATACCACTGTATGGACATCAAATGTTGGATATCTTACATCGGAAGTACACCGAAGTGCACTCTCATCATGCCTGTTAGGATCAAGACATTCAGAAGTTGATAGGAAGTCATATTGTTTCCTTACCCAAACTTTCTTATAAGTATCATTCACTTGAGAACTTATTGTCAGCAATGCAAGTTTCTCAATAATGAATTGCGTCTGTTTAGCTAACGCAGAAACTTAAGGACTAGATTCGATGAATCAAATGTAGGCAAAGCACGCTGATGCCTTTTATTTTATTTATGAAACATAAAACCCTTGGGCATAATATGTCTTGATTTGCCACAATGATGGCAAACAGACACAAACTTCGGACGAGAGCGAGGTTTACCAACAACATCTTTAGATTGAGGTTGGGTCATATGACAAGAAAAAAGAAGAGTATTTTTATGATATACATAGACAAGTTTCTTTCCTAAGTTACATGGATTATGTGTATGTACAATTTTAGACGATGACGCCTTATCACATTTTGAATCAACGTTAATCTCTAACATGCAGTCTAGTTTCTCAGTCTCATTAGAAAATACAAATATCTGGGTTCTAGCATTTTCAAGTTATGCTTCTAAGAATTTGACTATATCAACTAGTCTTTTATTCCTCTCCTCAAGGTCATCAATAACTAAAAGGCTGTTGTTAAACTTGGCTTGAACTTCATTCTTTTCTACCTCAATTTCTTTTAACCTCTACTGACCTCAACATTCGTCTATTTGATAGTTAGGCTCTCATTAAATAGATCAGTGTAGGCTACCTGAAGATCATCCACATCTACAAACTCATCATAAGAGAATTATGAACCAACATTAGTATAATAAAATTTAAATTCAAATAAATAATTTTTTTAAGTTCAAGCTCTTTACTTTATTTTTAATTTAAGTTTTTAATTTATTATAATAAAATTCAAATAAATAAATTTTTTATTATATTTATTTGATAATAATATCTAATTATAAATTTCTTTAAAATTAAATTTTCAATTTTAAATTTTTTTTTTAAAAAAAATAAATTGAACTGGAACCGTCCGATTCGGTTCCGATTATCGGTTTCACATTCTTGTGGAACCGGGAACCGGACAGTTCGGTTTTGGTTCGGAACCATAACCGAACCGGTGGCTAGGTCTACTCTATTTCCTTACTATGATTTTATCCCATTAGATTTTTCCTGAAAAGGTTATAATGGGGTAGTTTTCTATATAATGAACATCCAAATGAGAGAGTTATAAATAAATTAAAATGATGTGGATGTCCCGAGATATATATTATGATCCATGATCGTCCATTTTATTAAGCATTTTTTTGTGTTATGATCATGTAGATATAAAAATTGGAGCTTATCTCTTTATTTTTGCACACTTTGAAATGAATAAAATTTTATATAGTTTATGCTCTCAATTCCTTTGTTAGATGCCATCAAACAGATACCATATTATGTCAAATTTCTAAAAGACTTTTCCATTCCCAGGTAAGAAAGAAAGTTTTTCTAGCCGAATATGTAAGTTTCATTCTCTCAAACAATAATTTTTTAAAATACAAAGACCTTGGTTGTCCAACTATTTCATGTATTATTGGAAATCATAAAATTGAACATTCATGGCTTGATCTTATAGCTAGTGTCAATTTGCTTCCATTCTCGGTTTACCAACAACTTAATATTGGCGAGTTAAAACCAACTTCAACTACTCTTTTACTTGCCGATAGATCAGTCAAGGTACCGAAATGAATTTTGGAAGATGTGTTATTACAAGTTGATAAATTTATATATGCTATGAATTTTATTACCTTGGAAACACAACCTGAGCTAGGGGTGTTCACGGGTCGGGTCGGGTTTCTTAATTTTTTTTATGACCCGAAACCCGAAATTTAAGGAGGTGACCAGCGCTGGTCGGGTCGTAACGGGTCGCGTAAAAAAACAGCGGGTCGGGTCGGGTCGCATAATCTGCATCGAACATAATATATATATTTTATTGATACAAATTTCACAAGATATGTGTGTAGTTCAAATGGAAAAATATGAGATATATTTGTACCTAATCCCAAGTTCGAAACCCACCGGCAGCAGAAGTTTGTTTTTTGAAAAGAAGGAAAAAATAAAATTTTCAGAGTTGTCAATGGTGGGAATCGAACTTTGGACTACTTTAAGACTAAGGAAAAATTTTGTCATTCCAGCCACAAGTCTTTGTCATCAGTTAAATCATTAAAAATATATATTATAATTATAATATCATCTACTTTGGGTCGGGTCAGACCCGAGTTTTCTGTCAAAATTTATAAACCCGACCGGGTCAGGTCGGGTCGGGTTGGCTCAGGTCGGGTCGCGGGTCGACCCGACCCTATGAACACCCCTACCTGTAGCAGACAGTTATAAGCCAATTCATGTAATAATTGGTCGTCCATTTTTAGCAACAGCTAATGCTTTAATTAATTACAGAAATGAAATCATGAAATTTTCCTTTGGCAATATGATGTTGGAGCTTAATGTTTTTAACATTAGCAAACAACCATACGATGAAGACTGTGAAAACGAGAACATAAACTAATTGAACCAATTTTGGAGGAACATATTCATGGGAGTTTATTTGACCATATGGAAATTTGTACAGTTAATTTTCTTAAATCAAGTACACAATTAGATTCAGATATTTCTAATGATTTTTCTTTACTTGATTCTACACAGGTATTGGAAGACGATGGAGATAAATAAAATTTTGAAGAACTAAGAACACTAGAAGAAGAAAACATGAGAAAACACCCAAATTGGAATTAAAGACTTTGCTAGAATGATTAAAGTATGCATTTCTTGGAGATGACAAACTTACCCTATGGTAATTTCTTCCTCCCTCACAAGTGATCAAGAATGTTAAAATTATTGAGAGAACATAAACTAGTAATTGGATGGACTTTAAAAGATATAAAATGCATTAATCATTTGATTTGCACACACATAATACATTTAGAAGATAATGTCAGGACATACGTCAACCCTAAAGAAGATTAAACCCTCATATAAAAGAAGTGGTAAAAACAAAAATTCTTAAACTTATTGATGAAAGCATTATCTACCCTATCTCCGATAGTAAGTGGGTAAGTCCTATACAAGTTGTGACAAAAAAGTCTAGAATAATTGTCGTAAAAAATGATAAAGGAGAATCAATTCCAACTCGAATCTTATTTAGTTGGCATATGTGCATTAATTATAGAAAACTAAATGAAGTCATTAGAAAATATCATTTTCCTTTACCATTTCTCGACCAAATTTTGGAAAGAGTAGTATGACATACCTACTATTGCTTGCTTGATGATTACTCAGATATTATCAAATTCTCATTGCTTTAGAAGAACAAGAAATTACTACATTCACATGTCCCTTTTAAATTTTTATCATATTATTCTTGATATTTTTCTATTACATTCTTATTTGTATCATAATTTATATCATTCTCCAGGTATGCACACGATTCGGTTACGGTTGGAAACTGTAACCGAACCATACGATTTACGGTTCGGCTAAAACCGAAATCGTAAACCTTAATCGTAACTAAATCGAACTTAGGGTTTGGTTACACTTGAACCGTATTTTTTTATTTTTTTAAAAAAAAAATTATAAATAATTTTAAAAATCCGGTTCAACTTTAAAAAATCGAGTTCAACTGGATTTTTTTTTACTGTTGAACCAGATTTTTTCACGATTGAATCGGATTTGTTATGATTGAACTGTTCGGTTGAAAATGTACCAACTGCAACCGAACGGACCCATCTAATTCGATTATGATTTTCGGTCCGATTTAGATTCGGTTGGTCAACGATTCGGATTTTATGTCTACCATTCTCTACCCTAATAAGCCGGCCAGGCAACTCCACCATTCTCCCATCTCTGCAAATCAACTCTCTCTCCGCCACTAAAGTTCCAATCTTTACAGGGGAAAAAATCCCCAAATTTCATTATCACAAACCTAATTTAATTTGCCCCAACAGTCGGAGAAGATGACTGAAGACGTCGAGATGAAAGATAAAGAAATCCCCGCCAATTCCTTTTCCTCCGCCTCTATTCCCTCCACTCTCCACCGTACGATCCCATTAACTAATCAAATTTTCTTTTTTAAATTACATTTTCCGTTAAATTAATTTTGCTTTAACAAAAATTAATTTATGTTCAGATTTGAAGGAGATAGCGTCGCTGATCGAAACTGGCTCACACGCCCGGGAATTGCGGAGGATACTGCGTGCAGTGAGGCTGACGATGGCGCTGAGACGGAAACTCAAGTCTCCCGTGTTGTCGGCTTTCCTCAATTTCGCTCTGCCTCCGGGATCCGAAGCCCACAGTCGCCTGCTCTCGTTTTTGGGCAAGGTAATTTCATAAATTCTTGAAAACCTTGGTGGGTTTTAGTCAAAATTTAATTTTTGGTTTGTAAATAGGAAGATGAGTATGAAATGGAAGTTGATACGGCGTCGTCTGGAGCTCAAGCTCCTACGAAACATCCTTTGCCGGAGTTAGAGATTTACTGCTACTTGCTTGTGCTTATCTTTTTGATTGATAAGAAGAGATACAATGAGGTACTGCACTCAATTTTTTTTCCCTTTTTTATTGACGTAGTTCTGTTGTGTTTATTGAAGTTGTATTGTATTGGGATGTTTTAAGGCTAAAACATGTTTGTCGGCAAGCATTGCACGGTTGAAGAACGTGAATAGGAGAACGGTTGATGTTTTAGCTGCCAGGCTTTACTTCTATTACTCTCTTTGCTATGAACTGACTGGTGATCTTGCTGAAATTAGAGGGTGAGTTCTGTTTAACTGATAATTTAGTGATCTTGAGGTATTGGTGATTTGTGTTTGTGCACTTAACGTGAAATGGAGCGGAAGGTTAGAGGTTTGTGAATTAGGTCTAACTTTGGAGTTTATTTGTGCATAGGAACCTCCTTGCCCTGCACCGAATTGCAACATTGCGCCATGACGAGCTGGGTCAGGTAAATTTTTGGTTTTCATAGAAATGCTGTTTATATATCTGGGGTCTTATTTTTGGATAGAACTGCTGGGTATTTACACATTGTATGACAATGCTGATGCAGGAAACACTTCTCAACCTGCTACTTCGCAATTACCTCCATTACAACTTGTATGATCAAGCTGAGAAATTGAGGTCTAAGGCACCTCGATTTGAAGCTCACTCAAACCAGCAGGCAACTCCTAATTTTCTGAATTTTATTTCTTTTTTGACACTCTTTCATCAAGACAATTCTGCATTCTAAGATGTGTTTGTTGGAATACCCATTTTGTGGTTTGATTTATCTTGTTCCAAGAAATGCTAGTGTAAGAAACATGACATGAATTCTGTAATGGAATGTTTTTTCAGGGTCATGCATTGTTTTCCTCTTAACAGTCATCGTTCGTGCTTATTTGCTGTGGATTTGCTGGCACTAACTATTTTACTCTTGCAGTTTTGTCGGTACCTCTTTTACTTGGGAAAGATTAGGACAATACAACTGGAGTACACAGATGCAAAAGAATCTCTTCTTCAAGCTGCTCGGAAAGCTCCTGTCGCTGCCCTTGGCTTCCGAGTTCAATGCAACAAGTGGGCAATCATTGTGCGATTATTGCTAGGAGAAATTCCAGAAAGGACTGTATTTATGCAGAAAGGCATGGAGAAGGCATTGAGGCCATATTTTGAGCTTACGAATGTGAGTTTAAGTTTCTCAAAATTGAGTCATTGGATTTAATCTTTCCATTAGTAAAAAAAGGTGAAGGGCTAACAAATTTGGATTCAAAAATGACTTAATTCGACTATAAAAATAAGGGGATGCCTTGCACGTGCGTCTATAATATGATGGTGTGTGGTTTCTCAGGCGGTGCGGATTGGGGATTTGGAGCTATTTAAGTCAGTTGCTGAGAAGTTCGCAAGTTCTTTTAGCTCCGACCGAACCAATAACTTGATTGTTAGGCTGCGGCATAATGTCATTAGGACTGGGCTGCGGAACATCAGCATATCTTATTCTCGCATCTCACTGGCTGATGTTGCCAAGAAGCTAATGTTGGACTCTGCTAATCCTGTTGCTGATGCTGAGAGTATTGTTGCCAAGGCAATCCGAGATGGTGCAATTGATGCAACAGTGGATCATGCAAATGGCTGTATGGTGTCAAAGGAGACGGGAGATATCTACTCAACAAATGAACCTCAACTTGCATTCAATTCAAGGATTGCTTTCTGCCTCAATATGCATAACGAGGCAGTCCGTGCTCTTCGTTTCCCACCAAATTCCCACAAGGAAAAAGAAGGCGCTGAGAAGAGGAGGGAGAGACAACAACAGGAACAAGAGCTTGCAAAACACATTGCTGAGGAGGATGATGATGAGTTCTAATTTACTAATCTGCAAGTACATCTATTTTCCACATGGAATGCTTTTATCAAGATCAGCATCTTACTCAACAATACTTCTGTTATAGCATTCTGATTTGACTATCATATATGTGATAGTTGTTACTCTTAGTTCATGCCATAGGTTTCCATTGTTAGTTAAAACTTGAGCAACTGCTGCTGCATTACAATTTTGAACTAATCTGGGTTGCTCAATCCTTTTTTCATCAATTGCAGAATGTGATAGCCTATGGTGCCCATTATGTACTATGCTGTTAAAGGCGGTAGACAGGACAAGACGTTTTGGTAATTCAACCAGCCAAATCACCGTCTTTGACCGGAATTTTATTTAAAATATCAAGAGTCATAACTTAAGATTATGCATGTTTTCAGAGCATTATTATTTTATTTTATGTAGCAAATGATTTTCAAAGCAATGCTTTTGAAACTAATCTATCACTGTTGGCACAATCAAATATCTTGTATGAGTTGAACATGTCCTTTTGTTATGGAAATGGAAATCTTCTCAAGATTGTTTGTCAATGACATTGTGTCATTTGTCTTCCTTGCTTTTATATTTGGTACAAGTCAGGACTCTTTGAGTTCCTTGAGAAAAAACATAAATGATAAAAAAATTCTCTTCAATTCCCAAGTGAAGCTGAAAAAGAACAAAGGGAATGAATATAAATGTAGAGAGACCCAGAATCTTCAATCTTATACCAGCAACAATTACCTTGTCTCTTTGTTTTCACATCGAAAATTCTTTGTAGATGATGAGATATCAAAGGAGTTTTTTACTTCTCAATCAGATCCTCCTACATCTATATAAAAAAGTTGGTTTATTAAGAATATATCAGAAAAAACACTTTGAATCGTTGATTCATCGTCAGAGATGGCTTAGAACCAATAGTTCATTATCTAATGTACTTGAATATAATCTCGTATACTTGATAACTAATAGAATAATCAAGCACCCAACAATATAAGATAATATAATGAATACTGATAAATAAATAGATTACATGAAACTAATTATCATTTCACATTACACAGATGTTCCAATCGAATATTGAAAAATATATAGATTACATATCATTAGTATAAAATAATTGATTTAGTAAGAAATTATTTTGAATGCAAAAATAACACTTGCATTTCTCACATCTGCATTTCTCATATCTAAATCTGTGGTCACTAAGATAAATTTCACCATTATGTTGGTCAAATAGCTATATTTGAAGATAAGAGAAAACTTTTTATATATCGAGAGGTCAGTCGACCCCCTCAATTTTTTTTTCAATATGTAAATAATAAAAATAACCTCCTGACTTCGCCCCCTTAAAAGACACATAGTATGACAAATCAATATATTTACATAATCACAACCCAAGCATATCATAGTATGTTTGTCATACAACCAAGAATAACTTCTTGCACTTTATAGTTTTCAGTTGGGTAGAGCAGATTGTTAACTACACATATTCACATTCACAATCACACTCACACATCAAAATAGCGGAAATTATAACCAGGGGCGGCAAAAAAAATCTGAGGTGCGTCCGAGCCTGGCTCGGCCCGAGAGTAAAATTTTAATTTTAGGGTCCGGATCGGGCTTAAGCAAAAAATTCAGAACTTGATTTGGATCTGATTTTTATAGATTAAAATATATTTTTTTAATTATATAAATTAATTTTTAATTCCAAAATACATATATTTATAAATACAATCTAAAAATAAAGACTAAAAACTTTGATATTTTTAATTTTTTTTTTCCATTTTAAACTATTCGAAAATTCAAAAAAATTAATAATTCTTTTTTTAAAAAATAAAAAATTATTATTTTCAAAAGGCCCTGACTCAGCTAAGAGTGGTAATGGACCGGTCCGGCCCGAGCCCGACAAGGAAAATATTGGCCCGGACCCGGGAAAAGCCCGGCCCGAGCGTCTGTTGGGCCGGCCGGGCCCTGTCATGGGCTTTATCCGGCCCGTTTTTTTAAAAAAATATTGATAGAAATTTAAAAACATACAAATACAAAATATATTCACCAATTCACAAAATACATCAAAAGTTTCATCGATAATTTCGGGAATTAGGGCTATAAAACCGAAATCAATTGAAATATTCAATATATGATATTTAAATATATTCAAAAAAAAAAATTGTCAGCATTTGTATAATAAACCGGCTGAAATAATGGAAAAATATGTTGTATATTAAGTGTCATTAAACATCAAATAACATGCAAACAACCAAATCAAACCAGAAAATTGGATCTAACAAGCATAAACCATAGAAACCTTAAAAACTTGATAATTAAGAAAAACCTTACGAATCCAAGTCGAGATAATTCTCTGTCCTTAAGAACTTATTGACCCCGTCACAGGTGCTTTACGTATTCGTAATTGGCCTATGTTCTCACAGGATAACTTGGTTCCTTCTTATCCAAAGAGCACTATTTGACAAGTGTTTGAAACTGGGATCAATGGTGGAACTCTCTCTCTCAAAACAAATGTCTCCTTTTTTAAATTCGGATTGCTTTTTTTTCTCTCTCTCTCCCTTTGTATTGGATATAAAGCCTTCTTTTATAAGGCATGTAAGGGTGCCAATAGGGCACCCTTTGGGTGGGGTGCAACCCTTCAAAGGGTTGTACACCTCACAAGCACTCAATGATACAAATGACAGATTTACCCTTAATAAATATTTATAAGAATTTCCAACAATCCCCCACAATTCTTCAAATATTCATGGAGACACTTGAGAGAGTTACCATGAACTAAAGCTGCATCGAAATAGGTAGCTTTCGCCTTGAACATTTCCTAGTGAGTGACAATCATATTTACTTGGCAAACCAGTGACCCATAGTCTTGAACTGTTCTGCCGTTGGTGTAAACCAAGACAATTGCCAACACACAGCTTTAATTCGACCATTTTCCCGTACTACGGTTGTGTTCATTTCAGCCCTGAACAACGGTCATGGATTCATCAAGCACTTTAGGGTAACCCGCCTTTAAAGGTTCCCATGAAAGCAGCCTCACTTCTTACTTGAAATAGATGATCTACTATAAAGAGGTAATCTATCTTTACCCCCATTAGGACTCATCTCATAATATAGTGATCATTAAAAACCTTAGCTTATGCTAACCAATGACAGACAACACTCAGCTTCATTAACGGAATGGGAAAGAGTACAAAACTCTTCAGTGCTTGTTTTGAAGTGCACAAAGTTTATGTTGTCCCTTTTGAACCTAGATCTTGGGATCTCCAGTCAGCTAGTTTGGGTTTCCACAGTGACAATTCTTAGATTATAGGCTTCAAGCCCATTCCACTCGATGACTTCTCAACTTGCTCTCGAGGTAAACCTTTAGTTAGTGGATCCGCTAGGTTTTCCTTCGACTTAACATAATCGATCGTTATTATGCCACTTGAGAGCAGTTGACGTATGATATTATGTATCCGACGTATATGTCGAGACTTACCATTATACATTGTATTTTGGCCTCTCCCAATAGCCGATTGGCTATCACAATGTATACTAACCGCTGGCACCGGTTTGGGCCAACTAGGAATATCCTCCGGGAAGTTTCTAAGCCATTCTGCTTCTTCCGCTATTTTGTCTAACGCTATGAACTCTGATTCCATAGTAGACCGGACAATACATGTTTGCCTCGAGGATTTCCATGACACGGCTACATTACCAAGTGTGAAAACAAATCCACTCGTAGATTTGGAATCCACCGTATCAGATATCCAGTTAGCATCGCTGTATCCCTCTAGTACATCAGGATATCTCTCGTAATACAGGGGTTCTAGCCACATTTAGATCCCCTTTGATATATTTATCAAGTATCTTCTCAATATAATGAGTCTGAGATAATATATATCCGTCTGATGTCCTAGAAATCTTAATTCCTAGGATCATATCAGCTACTCCCAAATCTTTCAAATCAAATCTGATGGATAACACTTTTTTGGTAGACCGAATCATTTCATGATTACTACCAATTATCAGCATATCGTCTACATAGAGACACACAATGACATATTCTTTTTGAGTTGATTTGGTGTACACACACTTATCACACTCATTAGTTTTGAACCCACTTGACAACATTTATTTGTCAAATTTCTCATGTCATTGTTTAGGTGATTGTTTTAATCCGTACAAGGATTTTACAAGTTTACACACCTTCTGTTCTTGTCCAGGAACACTAAACCCTTCTGGTTGTTCCATGTAAATCTCTTAATCCAATTCACCATTCAAGAATGTTGTATTTACATCCATTTGATGTATTTCAAGACCAAATATAACTGCTATGTCTATGAGCATTCTTATCGATGTGATACGAGTCACTGGTGAATATGTGTCAAAGTAATCAAGGCATTTCTTTTGTCTATAACCTTTTATGACAAGTCTCGCATTGTACTTATCTATTGATCCATCCGTTTTCATCTTCCTTTTGAATATCCATTTGTAGCCCAGCGGCTTACAACCTGATGGAAGATCAACCAACTCCCAAGTATTGTTCTGTAGGATTGAATCAATCTCACTGTTAATAGCCTCTTTCCAAAGAGGTGCCTCCGGAGAAGCCATAGCTTCTTTATAGCTTTGATGCTCATTTTCTAACAAGTACGTCAGAAAATCGGGACCAAGCGACTTAGACGTTCTAACTCTATTGCTACGTCTAGGCTCGATTGTCTCAGCATTTACACGTTGATCTGATTCTTCGTCAACCTGATCACTGTTCTTGACAGTATCAAATGTTCTTTTGAGTGACTATGTACTCTGTCTTTCCTTGCAAGGAAGCGTCTCTTAAAAAAATGTCGCATTCATTGACTCAATTATCATGTTCGGATTGATGTCATGAATCTCTGACTTGTGTACCAAGAATCGATACGCACTACTGTTGCGAGCATATCCAATGAATATACAATCAACAGTTTTTGGTCCTATTCTAACCTTATTAGGTTTAGGAACCATTACTTTGGCAAGACACCCCCACACTTTTAGGTATTTGTAGGAAGGTACGAAACTTTTTCACAACTCATATGATGTCTTGTCCAACCTCATGTGAGGAAGCTTGTTTAGAACGTAGTTCGCGGAAAGCAAGGCTTCCCCCCACAAGTTCTGGGGTAGACCCGAACTCGTCAACATGGCGTTCATCATTTCCTTCAACGTTCGGTTTTTGCGTTCCGCAATTCCGTTCTGTTGAGGAGAATAATGAACAGTGGTTTCGTGAATAATTCTGTGCACAGAACAATATTCACCGAATGGTGAAACGTATTCACCACCTCTATCACTCCTGATTCTTTTGATTTTCTTGCCAAGTTGATTTTCAACTTCGCTCTTATAGTGTACAAAGCTCTCAATAGCTTCTGCTTTGCTTCTCAGCAAGTACACATAGCATAATCTTGTGCTGTCATCGATAAAAGTGACAAAGTACTTTTTATCGTCTATTGTTTGCACAATGTTCATGTCACACACGTCAGTATATACAAGTTCTAAAGGTTCAGAACTGCGTTCAACATAATGAAATGATGTTCGATGCATTTTTGCTTCAACGCATGCCTCATACTTATGTTGGCTATCAATTGCAATTTTAGGTATAAGGTCCATGTTAATTAATTTACGCATGGTATCATAATTAACATGTCCTAACCTCCCATGCCATACATTTTGTGACTCAATAATATAAGCAGAAGTACTAGCTTTATTATTCGCACGATTAACAGTCATTACATTTAGTTTGAAAATGCCCCCAGTTAGGTAACTTTTTCCTACATACATATCATTTTTTGTCATTACAAACTTATCAGAAACAAATACTAGCTTAAAACCAGCCTTACTAAGAAGAGAACCCGAGACCAAGTTCTTCCGAATATCCGGAACGTGCAATATATTTCTCAATGTTAGCTCATTTCCTGATGTCATCTTCAGAACCACTGTGCCTTGTCCAACCACATGAGAGGTAGACAAGTTTACCATTGTTAGATGATCGCCGCCATCGACCTTCTGGTACATGGAAAACATCTTGATATCTGCACATATATGACGAGTAGCCTCAGTGTCTACCCATCATTCCATCGGATTCCTAACTATGTTGGCTTCGGTTACCACTGCTGATAGTTCCATCTCTGAGATATCATCAGTCAGCTGCCCACCCTCAGTGACATGGGCCTCATTTTTCTTTTTCTTGCCCTTGTCCTGAGACTTCTTGTTTCTGCAGTCCTTTGATATATGATCGCTCTTTCCACAATTGTAGCATTTCTCATTGAACTTCTTGTTTGAAGAATCAGCTCCACTGTTCTTTCTTTTCTTGCTACCCATTCACACCCTCAATGATATTGGCCTTAGACTCCATAGTCTTGTAGCTGGCCTTCTCAGACATCCTGTTATCCTCCTCGATTCTCAATCGAGCACTAAGGTCTTCAAGACTCATCTGCTTCTTTTTATTGTTTCAGATAGCTCCTGAAGTCCTTCCATGAT
This sequence comes from Zanthoxylum bungeanum, assembly GCA_019454045.1. Taxonomy (NCBI): domain Eukaryota; kingdom Viridiplantae; phylum Streptophyta; class Magnoliopsida; order Sapindales; family Rutaceae; genus Zanthoxylum; species Zanthoxylum bungeanum. The sequence continues at coordinate 186,227 of SKCR01027637.1, forward strand.
GGAGGCAACTTTTCAATTATGGCGGCAACTTGAAACATCTCACAGAGTTTCATACCCTCATCCAGTATTTCATGAATGATTAATTGCAGTTCACCCAACTGAGACATCATCGTCCTTGAATCTACCATCTTGTAGTCCAGAAACCCACCCACAACAAATTTCTTTTTGTCCGGCATCCTCGATTTTATACTTCTTCTCGAGAGATTCCCAGAGAATCTTCGCAGAAGTCATGCATTGATACACATTGTATAAGGTATTATCAAGACCACCCAAAAGGTAGTTCTTGCATAAGAAGTCTCCAGACATCCAAGTTTGTTCTCGCTCTTCCTTGGCCATTCCAGATTCACCATCCACAAGACCCAAAGGATCTTTGAGGAATTTAGCCAACTGGAGAGTTGTCAGGTAGAACAACATTTTGCTCTGCCACTGCTTGAAATTTTCCCCACCAAATTTCTTCGGCTTTTCTCCACGAGAGACCGGTACTGTGATATTTCCGCTAGCCATTTGTAACTGGAAAATCCAATAGGGGTCAATTAGTCTACAAAATACAAATTGCATGACGATCAACGAATGATCTTGTTCAAAGTGATGTACTAGGTAACCACTTGTTGTTCTATTGGACGGTGGTTCCAATAAACACAAGTCATTGAATTTCAACTAAAGATTATTTTAGAAAAGTGAATAAACGAATATCGCCTTTTAGACAGAATATTCTTTAAACACTTTTTCAATAGAATCATTTAGCAATTCAAACCCAGAACTACACTTTATATAACGGTACAATATACAATATGTGTAGATATGTGTAAGTGTCAATCAAGATTGGATGAAATTTCTTGTGTATGATTACACTTTAAATTCTCAACCAAGTATGCAACACTCAATCAATTTCAACTTTATCACTATGTGTATGTTGTGATAATTGAACAACCTAATAATAACTTAAATCTATACTACCAAGATTAATGTGTTACAGTATATGATTTACTAAGTTAATATTAATTTCAGTTTGCAGTTTATAATAATTACAGGACTATCTCGTTAGTGTCACGTTCGTATGTACGTCCGAACGAGACTGGCAGTGTGGGTGCGTTCGTGTTGCGTTTGACAACGCGTTCGAACGATGTGTTTCCAGAGAGTTCACATTCGAGTAGCGTTTGATAACGCGTTCGAACGGAATGATTCTAGAGAGTTCACATTCATATAGCGTTCGAGAACGCGTTCGAACAGAATGATTCCAGAGAGTTTGCGTTCGAGTTACGTTAGTACGCGTTCGAACGTTCTTATGCAGAAGGCTTGCGTTCGAGTTGCGTTTGAAGACGCGTTCAAACGTTCTTACGAATTTTTCAGATTTTTGCCTTCGCGTGCGTCGGGCGTTCGAACGCCCTACGGGTTTACATGCACATTTCGTATTTTTTCCAGACAACTTCTACCCTAGCATGCAAATTTATAGTCTAACAACACTAGAATGCGATAAGTTCTTAAGATTGTTGTATATTAAGTGTCATTAAACATCAAATAACATGCAAACAACCAAATCAAACTAGAAAATTGGATCTAACATGCATAAACCCTAGAAACCTTAAAAACTTGATAATTAAGAAAAACCTTACGAATCCAAGTCGAGATAATTCTCTGTCCTTAAGAACTTATTGGCCCCGTCACAGGTGCTTTACGGATTCGCAATTGGCCAATGTTCTCCCAGGATAACTTGGTTCCTTCTTGTCCAAAGAGCACTCTTTGATAATTGTTTGAAACTGGGATCAATGGTGGAACTCTCTCTCTCAATACAAATAAACAAATCAAATGTCTCATTTTTTAAATTCGGATTGTTTTTTTTTTCTCTCTCACTGCCTTTGTATTGGATATAAAGCCTTCTTTTATAAGGCATGTAAGAGTGCCAATAGGGCACCCTTTGGGTGGGGTGCAACCCTTCAAAGGGTTGTACCTCTCACAAGCACCCAATGCTACAAAGGACATATTTACCCTTAATGAATATTTATAAGAATTTCCAACAAAATAAATGAAAAATTAGAAATATGTTAACCGATATAGAATATTTGATATTAGAAAATTTTAAAATATAATTTTTGGTTTTATTTTTATTGTTATATTTATTTTATTTTTTGATCTGATATTGGAAAACTATTAATAACAATAATCGACCGAAATTCATTTCGATCAATTTCAAAATTGAAATTTAATCATGATCCATTAAACTTTAGATATTAGATAATTTTTTTCGGTTAAATAATATAGAGTATCAAAAAATAACTAACAAAATTAGCTTCCTTGTAACACACACACAAACCTCCCTCAGCATTGAATTTGTTTGGTTAGTTGGGAACCAAAGCAAACTTAACAAGCAAACAGATAATTACAGAGACAAGAGTTTACGTGGTTCGGCGAAGAATGGCTCCAACCTACGTCCATGAGGGTACATAAGGGGATTTTATTACCTGTTCGGGGGTCAAAAACCAACCCGAGCTACAAATATGGTAAGCTTTCGAAGGATTTACAAATCTCTCAGATGATCGAGTACCGACTAACTTTCTCTCTCTATCACTGGGTTTTAGAGTTCTTTTTGCAAGTAGTAAGATGTGAAAATTGCTATCCATTGAATTTGTGGCTTCAACCCCTTTATATAAACTTCTAAATTCATTATTCCACTGTCGTTAACGTCATCTCATTGCCATCATTACAGTAACAACTCTCCTTAACCACTTTAATTCGGTCAATCATAATGCTTCATTTTCACTGTCATTGTACCGGTCTATGGCGGCCTACAGTGACTCTGCTCTGCCACTCTTCTGCCACAGCACCATTCCATGGCAGTTGACAGTGGCTACTTTCAATAAGAATCGATGTTTTCTCGTAGTCATCATTAGTCTTATATCTTTTCTTCTAGGACATACGTCACATACTTTTCGAGCATGAGACTTATGGTCCCATACCCCGCTCTTCGAGTCGGCTTACTGAGGTGATTGATAATTGATCGAATACTGTCAAATCTTATACTTTTTTCTCTGGGTCGGGTCGGTATCCCAAATGTGTTTCATCAAACCAATTATGTCATCGGGAGAACTCTTCCGTATATTGGGCTCAGACCTCTCTACCTTACCTCATCCTCTTTAGACCTTTGGACATTCATTCTCCGCTTATGTCCAAGTAAAAATTTCATTCTACCCATCCTTAATATTCGAACTTTCTCGAGATAAAAAACCACCATCAACATAAATCAATGTCATTGATAGTTTTTAAGCAAATTTATATATGCATTTTGAAGTTGTTACATTATTAGACAAAATTTAGCAAAAAAAAGAAGAAGAAGAAGATGAAAGTGTTTTACTCCTTTGTTTTTCAACATAAGTCGGCCAATTTAAGGTTGTACCCTACACCATCCAACATGAAAAATAAAGCAATAATATTATAAAATTGTCACTTAAGTCCAATCAATTTAGACACAATGCGTTTCAAGGGGTATAGTTTGATGACAAAATATTTAAGACGTGTTTGTCAGGTCTTGAATTCGAATTCTAAAAATGCATTTCTGGTAAGAATTAGGGGTGTTCGCGGTGCGGTTCGGGGCGGTTTTTTCGTTTTTTACTTCAAACCGCGCGGGTTGGCGGTTTGAGAAATTAGAAAATGAAACCGCAAATTTGATAAGGAAAACCACGATGGTTCGGGTTGGCGGTTTAGCGGTTTGGGCGGTTCGGGTCGGCGGTTTGGATTATAAATTTTTTAAGAAAATTTTGTGTGTTTTCACATTATAATTGAAGAATAAATTACATAATTTTTATTTATTCATTATATATTGTTATATGATCATTAAATATATTAATTTTCATAGTTAAAGAATAAGAAAAATATAAAATAATATTTAATTTGAACGCGGGTCGGCGGTTTAGGCAGTTCGGGTCACGGTTCGAGTCAAAATTTACGGTTTGGGCGGTTCGCGGTTTGACATGGGTCAAAATCTCACACCGATCCGAAATTTGCGGTTCGATTCGGTGCGGTTCAAAATCTTTTTAAATTTTTTTTCAAACCGCGCGGTTCGGTTCGGTTCGGTGCGGTTCGCGGTTTGACCCGAAATTGTGTTCACCCCTAGTAAGAATGTAGGACAGCCGAAGATTTTACATGTTCCGATTAAGTCTGGATCGGATAGTATGACGGCGGGTTTCCAGAGACAATCCATTTTTCACACATTTTTATCATTTTATGCATTTATAATAATAATATATAATATATAATATAAGGTGATCTAGTTGGACCGCTACCGACCAAAAATGTCATTTTTTTTCTTAAATTTATTTTTTTTGTCAAAAGTAATCTTCACCAAATTACATACTTTGACATATGACATGTCCAATATTGGTGTAATCTAAGATAAAAGGGTGCCATAACCTTTTATAAACACTTGCAAAATTTATATTTCTTTTAAAATATATGATTATATCATGTAATGAGCTTTGTGTAAAATAATTATTTTGGCCCATGTATATTATTTTAATTTATCATTTTGCTCCTTTAGAGTTAAATTCATAAATATATAGAAGTTTATTAATTCTCACTTTGTTGTTAAGAAACACAACGTGTTTCAAAATAAAAAATTTGGGTATTTGAATGATTACAAAATATCATATATTCACTATTTTTTTTTTTTAAATCGTTGGAAATTCCGTTGTCAAACCACTCCTTCCATACTTAAGCGGAGCAAGTAAAATCTCTGACGATCCCAGATTCTTACAAGAAACGCACTCTCTAGATTCGAACCCAAAACCTGAATGTCAAATCCTGAACTCTATACCACCAAGTCACGCCCCTTAAATACTATATATTCACTATAACAAATATAATATCATATATTCACTATAACAAATATAATATTGGTTGGCATTGACAAGTTTATTTTATCCTCTTATTTTTGTCAACTAATATTATTCCACAAAGTAAAATTGATCATATTTAATTCTAATAAAGAAAATATCTTAATGTATTATTGCTTTCACATGTATATTAATGCTTCAAAAACAATGTTAGAATATCCTATACATATATTTTTCATATATAAAAATATCAAAATATAATGTGGGTGTCATTGTCAATCAATTCATTTGTAATTATTTTTAATAAAATTATAAGATATGATATTCGAATTTCCTTCATATTAGTGAAAAATGAATAGGATTGTCATAAAACTAAATAATAATAATAATAATGTTTTTTAATAAATTTTTATAAAATTGAATAACCTAACCAACTACTTTCCCATTTCAAAATAATATTTTTCTTTTTGTAGATTCTAAATCTAAAATTGTGTGGTCATTATTTGATTTTGAGTCCAAAAAGTCAATGTAGTTGAAATACAAGCCTCTGTTGTTCCCACGTGATTTGCAATAATTTACTTTTTCACCAAATACTTATGAAATAAAAACATTTTAAAATAGCACATTATTTTAACTTAATTTTTGGTTAAAATTTTAACATAAATTTTAGGATATTAATTTTATATAATCCAATAGTAGATGAAATAATTTTTTTTTACCATCACAATAATTCTGAAAAAAAAAAAACACTTCAACAATCAAGTCACGATTTCAGTTGCAGAGAAAAAGAATTGCTAGTATTCCAGAGAATTTAAAGAACAAAAATATAGTTCTCTAAATTTCAATTTCTGTATTTGTGAGGTCGATTATAAAATCCTAATTATCTCTCACATGCGCTTATGATAAATCTGGTCATACCTGAACATCGTGGTATGAATTATTCTCAAGATATTTCTAGGATGTTAGGTTTCTGAATTATCATGTGATATGACTCATCAGTCACGGAAGGAGGGAGCAAATTAACCGAATTTTTCGGTTCGATTTTTAGATTAATGTTTGAGTTAAATCAATCAGTTTAGTTCGATTTGGTTTGAATCGTGAATCGAACCCCTGAACCAAACCGATCGAACCGATCAGCTTGAAGGTTAATTCTTCTAAAAAACTGATTTGGTTCGATTTTGAACCAAACCCAAATATTAAAAACAAATCAAATCGATTCAATTTAATATGTTCTGTTCTTAAGTTATTGAACTGATCTTTTTTCGAATCGAACCGAACCGACCTTTGCCCACCGTGAAAATGGACACGTCACTAAGTTATAAGGAATACGTTATCAAGTAAAAGACACACGTTGTAATGTATGTGAGTTGCTATTTTGGAGTTTGGACACCCATAGTAGAGATTAGCCACAGTTAAAGTAGTTTATAATAGAAATCTGTAGATTAAAATTTGTAAACTCATAATTGAACTCAAAATTGCCGACTGATGGACATTTAGTGTCATTATACAGTAAATTAACATGTAACAAATAAATCAAATTCAGAAAATCAAAAGTAGATCTAGTAAGATATGCATAAATCCTAAAACTTTTAAAACAAGAAAAACCTGGTACAGTGATGAAATCTTTGATCCGAGTCGAGATAAATCTATGTCCTTAAGAACTTATCAGCCCCGTCTCGGTGCTCTACGGATTTGTGGCTAATGTTCTCCCAGGATAACCCGGATTCCTCTTGTTCAAGGGGCACACCTTAAAAAGATCTTGAACTTGGAATATGGTGGAATAATCTCTGACTCAAGAAAGCAATTAAGACTCTCACTTATGAGATGGAATTCGGATTTCATTTGTGTGTCTTTAAAGGAACAAAAAAGCTTCCTTTTATAAGCATGAAAAGGTGTCTCAAGAACACCATTTGGGTTATAGTGCAACCCTCCAAAGGGTTGCACCCCTCCTATGCATCCCTTGAGCATAGGACCATGTTACACATAAATGGAGGACATATCCCTAAGAGGTACCATCCAAAGGATATGTCCCTCATCCATCCAATATAAAATATTTGAATATTTGAAGAATTTACAACACCGACCTCTACATTCAGATATATTAAAATTATGAAGATTCGGATAAAGTTGAGATATAAAATTTACATATCAAATAAGTATAATATATACATGGTGTCAGTGATATAGAAATGATTATAAATTATTAATTTACAATTTATAATCCTCTGACATTATGGATCTATTACTGATATTTTATTTTTTTAGAAAATTATTAGAAGTTTCACCGTTAAATCACTCATTTCGAGCTTAAGTGAAGCAGTTAAAACTCCCCACTGTTCCACACTCTTATAAAAACCGCATTTATTGGATTCGAACTCAGAATTCAAGATCAGATCCCGAATCCTAAGACCTATTACTGAAATTATGGATCTGTCAACATCTAAATTTATATAAAAAATATAATATAATTAGGAGTATTGCCAAAATAAACTCACAAATTTGCGGGAAACACGAGGGTGATGTTACAAGTTCTATAAGCAGCATTAATATTATGCGGTGGGATTTACATACAAATGGAGAAATATGTAAATATAATTGTCAATCACCTTTTGCAGTTTTAATACATTAATGTTGAGTTGAGAGTTGGATTAGTAATTGGACGACTCACAAAAAGGAAGCTTCGATTTCTTTACTCAAGCTTATGGTCAACAAATGTGAAAGATCCAAAGTGCTTTGATGACAAATGAATGGTGAATAATCTTTAAATACAGCCATGCCTTTCTTTGGTCAATAAAATGCTGCTGCTGCATCTAGAAACTGGGGTGGTTTGTCAGAGAGATATTTGCATTTTCACTGCCTGCAGAATCAAAAACTTGGGGGAAAAAAGCATTCAAAACTAGGCGGCCTTGTATCAACAGCAGCCAAGGAAGAAGCTTGCCAAAAGCTCATCTGGGTATGTTTTTTATTTGGGTTTGTTTGTTTTTCTTTGATGGGCTTGTTGCTGTTTATGATTTGTTAATGTTAGTTGATTCTGATATCTCTCTGATGGTTTCTGCAATTAATCAAGAATTTGTAACTTCTAATGTATCTTCAAGATAATTGATTCTGTTGTATTTCTATTTTAAGTTTTGTAGGGAAGAATGAATTTGAACCTAAAATAAAAAAAAGTGAAGATGCTATAACAATTTTATTAGTAGTACAGTTGGTTTGGCACTTGCAGTGTAGGCAATGGGTTAAAGCTCAAATTCATTTTGGATTCGTTTAATAAACGAATTAAATCGAATTGATCTATTTAATAAACGAATCCATTTTTCCAAATCCATATTCGCTTTCAAGTAAATTGAATCGAACGAATGAATGAATCCTGATTCCTGACCCATATTGCCAACCCTAATAAATGTTTATTGGCTTGCCTGCAGGTTCTGTTAATCCTTCTTTGAATAAGCAGTGGTTAGGGTGAACTCAAAGGAGATATGGCTGCTGAAAATGGAAGAGCACACCCAAACTGTGTTAACGCTTCCAATCCATATCATGAATGCGGTATGGCTTGCTTTGAAAAGATGGGTAAAGGACAAGGACAAGGACAAGGACGTAAGGATATCCAAAGCAAGAAATTAGGTAATTGTGTTGTTGGAATTGTGGTATGTTTAGCATATTGAAGTTGAATGAATGAGAGTGTGACACCTTGTTCTGTTTGTATTCTATATCAATTGAGTAATCTTGCTAGGGTTTATAATTGATTAATTTCTTCAAGTTCCTTACATTTGTCGTGGTGCTACCTCCTGCATGATCAGAAACTTTACTTCCGTAATATTAGTTTCGTGCAAAACTGAAATCCCAATTAATTCTCCGCCATTATATTGATGTTTATGAGCTTTGTTGTTGTTAATCTCTCAAGTGTTTATTGTACTTCTTATGAAAAAGTAGAATGTCGTCCCCCGTATTTTTCTTATCCTATCTGATACACTGGACAAGCTGCATATTTTTTTGGGGGAATAACCCTACCAGCAGGGCCGCCTTCTATAAGCTTCCAGAACGGTCAAATTGTGATCCAGATATGATTGGTGTTCTCTTAAACTAGAAAGTGAAATTCTGACACCAGTCGAGTTCTTGCTTATCATATTCAATAAAGTTGTAGCTGAAAGATTGTTTTTCTGTTATAAATCATTTCTTAAACCATGAACTTCTTTGTGATTGATCAGGTTTATATTTAGTTTTGGTGATTTTGACATGTTGGTTAAGTCATACATAATATTTGTAGTGTTTTCTTTCAAGATTCTGGATGGGTATCAAATTGATAACGATCTAAAAAGTACAGTGAGGCCAGATCAGGTGTTTGAATCTTTATGGCTTCATTGGACTATTGCTGAAAGTAGGTGTCGATTTTTCCATTTCTTTTAGATTATCGCAATGGTGTAAAAGAAGGTGTAATTAGCAAAAAGAAGAATGAAGAGAGGAAAGTGAACCCAAATTGCATTAAAGCATCTAATCCTTACCATCAATGTGGTGAACATTGCTCCAAAAGAAATGGCGAGGCGAATGCTCAGGGTGTTAATAAAGATTCAGGTTTTCTTTTCTTTATGCTTATGTGTTCTGTTTCCTATCAACTTGTTTAATCTCACTTATTCTTTTTACTCATTTACAGTCTTCTTCTTCTTCTTCCGCTTCTGCTTTTTCATTTGGAGAAAGAGCTTCTCCCTTCTTCTTCTTCTTCTTCTTCTTCTTCTTCTTCGTTTTCTTCTCTCCTCCTCCTTCTTCTGTCCCAGTTCGTGGGGGAGGTTAGCCTTCTACACTGTGAGGAAAATTAATCGGTGATAGGAGCAGAAAGGAGAGTGAGAAGCCTCCTTAATCCCAAAAGTCTAATTCCTTGTCTGTTTTATGAACCCCAGAGAATCATGTAATGTGGTGATATGTAATGTGATCAACCTTCTAACAATGGAGGAAATCCAATTAGTACTCGCAGTTGCAGATTTAGGCACATTGTTGTGTATTATGGCACAATTTTGCAGATTGTTTTTGTTTTTGACTACAGTCGATGACAGTTGAAGAATCCACCTTGGGAACAATCTTACATACCTGGATCTGTCACCACTTTGATGCTCGATTCCTTGCAGTCATTTTTTTTTTTTCCAATTACAGGATCCTGGAGCTTTGGCAGGAAAAAGAAGGAATCTGATTCTCAGCCAGATTCTCCTCAAGCCACTCGATCCCCTCGAGTTGTTGACAAGGTTGCTGTTGGAGGTCAGAAAGCTGATGCTCAACGTGCTAGATCTGAATATTATCCTAAGAAAAAGGTGGAATCTGAGAATGGCAAGGCTCTTACTTCTTCCGAACACTTTTCTCGAGAAATTCATCCTGACGACCGTTCTTTCAACAAGGAGAAAGTTCGATCCACTCAGGTAGTGTTTCCATTTGAGAATGTCAAGATGGTGCCCTCTCTCTCCCACTCTTAATGTATTTCCGCTATTTTTTACATTCATTTGACTCACTCACATGCTCTTTTTCTGACAGAATGATAGGTCCCAAGGCGCTCCTAGGGAGAGTCTTACCTCCCTGACTGGTGCATCCGCATCCATGAATGGAAAGGATGACAAGGTTCAAAAGAATGATAGGTCCAAAGACCCTCCTAAGGCAAATGTTACCTCCCTGACTGGTGCATCCCCATCCATGAATGGGAAGGATGACAAGATTCAAGCTTCCCATCATGAGATATATCATAGTACTGAGGATATTGGAGAATACATTCCAGGTCCAACTGATCAGTCTATGAACTTTAGTTTCTCAGGAATTGACCAGATTACTCCACGAGACAGTGATGATGAAGAGGCCCAATCTGTTGTTTCTGATTGTGTGTCGGTGGGGAAATACCATGTGAGAGCAAGCATTTCTTCGATTCTGCAATCAATCATCAACAAATATGGAGATATAGCAGCAAACTGCAACCTTGGATCAAATTCCATGCGCTCTTACTATTTAGAGTGCCTTTGCTCAGTGGTTCAAGAGTTGCAATCCACTTCACTCATGCAGATGACCAAAGCCAAAGTTAAAGAAATGCTGGCTGTCCTTAAAGACGTCGAATCTGCACAAATTGATGTCAGTTGGCTGCAAAATATCCTCAATGAAATCTCAGAAGCCATTGAGCTCAGTACTCAGCATCAAACAATTGATGCAGCAAAAGCCAACTGCGATAACCTTCTGAAATCGACAAGGAAGGAACTTGAATCCCAGATGCAAGAATTAGCTCTCAAGGAAAAGGAGGTTTCCAATCTCAAGGAACGTGTTGCCGAAACCAAATCTCGCTTGAGTAACCTCGAATTCGAATCTAATCAGTTGGAGCAGACTATTCAGGCTACACAATCCAATGTCAACAAATTTAGCCGCAAATCCGTGGCTGATGAGATCTTGTAATGGAATTTGCAAAGTAAGCATCTTGGTTCTTTATTGCTATATAGTTGTTGATGTAATAAGGCATTATGTAATTTGATTGATAGTAGGCTTTTGCTTCATTATTGAACTGGTAAAAGATCGTGTAGTTTGAACTTGATATTGGCTAGAATGCTGATAAATGTCAAGGCATTGGGTTAAATATTATATAAAATCAATGTTTTATGAACTAGCCATTTGGGTTTCTTTCTTTCTTTCTTTCTTTCTTTTGTTCTCAGAGGTGGTCTTGCGACAGTTGACACGGTGACTGGTTAGGTATTTTTTAAGATTTCGCTTAGAATCATAAAATTTAGGGCAAATGAGTGCAGCCCCTACATGCTCTCGGCTCTATTGCTACCTAAAAAGTTATATTATATGCGGAAATTATAATATGTAACGGTGATATCATGTCGTCATTAAATTATTATTAAGTTGGCTTAACTCTTGCAGTGAAAATAAGAAGTCATGAGTTTAAATCCAAAGGGATGGATATGTGTGTGAGTAATACTATTATCAAGAATGAAATATTAATAAACTATTGTTTTTTTTTAAAAAAAAAAAAAATTTAAATACAAGAAAAATAACTTTTTTTTTTAACAAACAGATGTGTAAATAAGAAAAGAATTTGGTGTTATTGTGCATTACTATTAAATCATGCGTGGCAGAAAATTTTGAAAAATTTAACACTGCTCAATTTAATACTGAATTCAAATTCAATAGGAGAATACAATCATAAATTTTGTTCAATAAAGTAACGTTACTTTCTTGTATAAAACATGTATCCGGATCATCCGAAAGTCCGAATTTGAAGATTATCATATATATATTTATATTATAACGCACAATGGTGTGAGAGGAAAGAGAGTGTAACAGATGGTTAGAATTAAGAGAGATAATGAATCCAATGGCTATCTTTATGTGGCTTAATTGGTGGTTCAGATCATTTCATTATAATCTAATGGCTGATAAATAATCTTTTCATTATAGAATCTCTATATAAAAATGGAAAATGAAAACTACCAAATAAATTAAAGAATAAAATCATTTATTAATAGAAAATGAAAACTACCAAATAAATTAAAAAATAAAATCATTTCATGATAAATAAATTAAATAACAGAATCTTAATCTCTCTATAAATTTTGTAACACCGTGCCGTAGGCATGAACACGCACTAATATATATATATATATGAGGGAAAAAACTTTAATCACAAAACCTATTACAATTATCCACGTGTCACTTTTTATTCACTACGATATTCCGCATTGCATTTTCAAATTTAATAATCCGGATTCCCGACCCGACTTCAAATAGTATTTAATCCGGCCCAAGACAAAAAATTGAAAAGAATTAAAAAAAAAAAACATTAATACAATAATAAAATAAAATCCCCAAATCTGATTCGCCTACACTTCGATCATTTTTCATATCAATCAAAAGCTTTGAGGGAGAGGATAGCAATCAAAGCTATTTGTTCGCAGGTTAGTTTACGAACTCTTTTAGTTTTTATTTCTTCGTTTAATTTTCAGATTCAAAGAGCTGTTATGTTATTCGGCTGGTTAAGGGAAAAAAAAATAATCAAATTTTAGGGTTACGAATTGTTGGATTTGAATTGATATTGATTGATTTGGGTGTTTTTAATCATCTTTTAGTGTACAAAAAATGGGAAATAGTTTTAACAACTTGGCATGCTTAAAATAATCGCCTTTACTTGCATTTTTGTGGTGAGAATTAAAATTAATTGGGCAAGAAAGCAAAATTAGTTTTTTTTTTTTAATTTCTCTGTTATGCTTTTCGTTTCTGAGTCCCGGATGAAGGGTTTAATTATTGAAGTGTGTATTCAGGAAACTGAAGTTTTATTAGAAGAAAGAGGTGAGATTATGGAAGAGAGAAGAGTGCATCCTGATTGTATAAACGCGTCGAATCCTTACCACGAATGTGTTGAATATTGCTTCAGAAAGATTGCTGAAGCAAAATGGCGAATGGTTGGAGAAGAAACAGGTAATTCTTCTATCCTATGGTTGTTTTTTTGTTGGTTATAGATTTTAGAATAACATATAGTGTTGGATAATTCTATGATGTATTCTAGTATTCTTGCTCCAATTAGATTTATATTTACATACCTAAAATCTGAAATTTTACACAATTTTAGAAGCTGGTCATGCTGGTGGCGGCGCTGGTCAGTCCAACACATCTGCTCCAGATGTGGTTGAAGACGTACATGATGAGAGACCTGATGTCGAGGAAGATTCAGATAGTGGCAATGACAAACCAGCTGAGGAGAATGTGGATGGAGATTTTACAAAGCTTACTGGAAGACAGAAAAAATTGTTCGAGCTAAGGCTTAAGATGGTGAGTTTTCATTGAATAAGTGGCATTGGCATGCTTTTAAGTTATTTGGAACTTCTCTCTTTGTTTTATTATTTTTTCCTTTTTCCTTCTAAATTAATTTGTTATTAATGGGGCTGTTGCCTGTGTACTTACAGAATGAGGCAAGAAAAGCGAATCAAACAGCAATGGTCGCTGAAAAGAAAAGAATGGAACCTTCACAAGAGTCTAGGGGCATCTCTAAACAGAAGTGGCTTGAGGAAAGGAAGAAAAAGATCGGAAAACTTCTAGATGCAAACGGTTTGGATATGACGAAGGCATATATGCTAGACACACAAGAGGCAGCAGAGGGAAAATATAAAAAATGGGAGAAGGATCCTGCTCCACTTGGTTGGGATGGTAAGCTTGTATCTGTGCTTATTTGACTTCATTTCATTTTACATACTTGCTTGTACCTTCTGGTTCTTTCCTTAATTCCTTATCTTTGAGTTTGTTGTATGCTTCTGCTAATAATATTTCATTTTTCCTGTTGTAATCACAAATGAATAAATATATTAGAATTATATCCAATATCCAGAACAACCTAACCTTTATTGAATTTACACTTTTGGATTAGTGGTTTATCCAATCCAAGTCCACTTTAATTGTTCATGGAATTAGATTGTAGGAATATCAACTATTTATATCATGGACAGGCAGAGGAATATATTAGAAATGGTCAACATTAACATGGCATGTAAGCTAGAGCGTGCATGCGTGTGGATAAACATGTATCGATATTTCATTGGTGATTATAGATATGTTATGTTTGGAATTGATTCCCAAAAATTTCACTGCTTAGCTTGTAGAATTAAAGATTTCTCATTGCTGCATGAATGATTTTGTTGACTTTTTGAGATGGACGACAGTGCCATTTTATATTTTTCTCTCGTGCCTGTTTTGCTTACTTCGATTTTTGAAATAAGTGTATTGTTAAATGTGCTATTGAAAAAATGGAACTTTTACGTATCCTAAATCAAAGATTTAATGAGTATAAAGCTTAACCTTATTGTTTCAACAGTTTTCAATCAGAAGACATTGTACAACGCATACAAAAAGCGAACAAAGAATATCGAGGTTGACTTAGAGGAATATAACAAAATGAAAGAAGCTGATCCAGAGTTCTACCGTGACGCATCAAGCCTCCAATATGGGAAGGTACACTTCAGTTTGCAAAATTTGGTGCATTTTCGAATATTTTGCTCAAGTTTAAGTGACTTAATTCACACATTTTTTTGGTTGTTTTATTTGTTTAGGCACCGAAGATCTCTGAGGATAAACTTGACAGGATGGTGAAGGAACTCAAAGACAGGGAGGAGAAACGCAATTCCTTTAGCCGAAGGAGGAGGTTCCATGAAGAGAAAGACATTGACTCAATCAATGACCGTAACGAGCATTTCAACAAGAAAATCGAGCGAGCATTTGGCAAATACACACTTGAGATCAAAAACAATCTCGAACGAGGAACTGCCTTGCCGGACTGAGGTACTCGGCAGTTGTTACACTTTCATTGTGTTTTGCACTTGAAAATCTTTTGCTTGCTTGAAGAAATCTGTCATATGGGGGGACTATTATGGAATTTCCGTAACATCTCTTGCTTATCTTTGTAGATGTACAAGTTTGTATGGTTATTTAGTTGTCAAGACTTATTTTTCAGTTTTATTTTAGACAAGTTAAGGTGAATTTGAATTGTGGATTCATATAATAGAAGCTTTCATTGTTTTTATTAATTTAACTTCTGCTTTATTTCAAGTTCCTAATTGTCTCACAATCATATATAAGATAAAGGAGGGGTGCGTAGAATTTCTGTAAAATCAGTCTTTCGGAGATTTTAGAAAAAAATACGTATTTGATTTTCAAAGACCTAAAAAGCATTTTCAAAATCACGTTATCAAAATACAAACTCTTGATCGACGTCCTCAACGCCTTTCTAACATAAACAACGGCAAAACGGACCAATGCTGTGAGTTGTTGTTGTTTGATTGGTACATTGACTATCGTGTAAACGTGTGCACAGAAATATTTGTGGCACTTTGTGAGTATTTAAAATTATATTAAAAATATATATTTTTTAAGATTAAAATTATTTGAAGTCTCTTAATAAGTGAAAAATAAACTCGAAATTTTCTAATGATTCCATTGAAGTTTTACTACCTTTCACCTCAAGTCAATCTTCTGACATTACACTGGAAATTTATCATAATGATATTTTAATTTCTATAATTTTAAAAATATAATCTTTAATATCCTTATAATAATTTATAGGATAATTATGTGTTATTTTCTTATATTTTATACATTACTCTATTATCTTTAAAAAAAAAAAAAATTTGAGATACTTTTAAAAAAATAAGGAGTCTAAATTTATTTTTTATTCCTTTATCTCTTCATATTTGAACTCATGTTAATCAAAATTAATTAAAATAAAACCTGATCGTTTGACTTCCCACTTAAAAAGTACTCAATTCATTAAGCTTTGAGAACCAGTCTATCCACAATCTTTTTTCTAATCAAGCTTTTTGATAATTTTGTTTTAATCTAATTATTTTTTTCGAATTGCTCCATGGAACGATGTAAAAAATTATAGTATGATTAAACAATAATCAAATTCCAATTCAAAAAAATTCTAAGAAACGTTCAATTTTTTTTTTTGCACAATATGATAAATCAATGGAACGATGTAAATTCATGTTGCTAACGTGGCACTAATCAATTGGCTTAACCTCGCCACTTATGATAAATCTCACTTCACTAAAATCGTGCCCTAATAATGATAACTATGATATGCATGCATGAATTAATTCTTTATTACAGTTTCTAAATACATTTATTATATAATGTATTTAGTTGTATAATACTAATATTTTCGAATAAAACTTTATTACGAATGGTGGTATATATGTTGTCCGTGCACTAAATCAATATTATCTTATCATGCATGAACGTTAAATAAATGATAACTATGATATGCATGCATGAATTAATTCTTTATTACAGTTTCTAATAAATTTATTATATAATGTATTTAGTTGTATAATACTAATACTTTCGAATAAAACTTTATTACGAATGGTGGTATTACGTTGTCCGTGCACTAAATCAATATTATCTTATCATGCATGAATTAACGTTAAATAAATGATAATTATGATATGCATGCATGAATTAATTCTTTATTACAGTTTCTAAATACATTTATTATATAATGTATTTAGTTGTATAATACTAATATTTTCGAATAAAACTTTAATACGAATGGTGGTACGTTGTTCGTGCACTAAATCAATATATTATTTTATCATGCATGAACGTTAAATAAATGATAACTATATTTAATATAATTTCATGGGATTGATTTATGATATTAAGTTATACGTACAATTCTAATACTAAATAATTACTTCTCCAAATACTAATTAGAAACAAAAACAAAATCCTAATCAAACACTACATCGATTCTAATCATATCTATCTACAAATAAAGAGAAACCCCACTTGAAAAAAAAAATCATATCATATTTTCATTACTCTTCGACCATCCTTTATCAAAATCAACAATGGCAGAAGCAGAAGAGATCATTAATGCTAATAAATATAAGAAAGAATTACAAACAGATGATGATCAAGAAGAAGATGAAGAATTAATTAAAGAATTTTTAAAAACTGAAGATGTAGTTGCGTTTGTGACACTTGTCTCATGGATAGAGCGAGTCCCGATTCTATGTGTAATTTTTTTACATCGTTTCCCGATTTGTCTCCAATTTGCAGCTGATATTCTCATTGCCACCAACCTTATTTTCGCTGTCTTCTTCATAGGCCGGTTTATCTTCTACTTTTACCCTTCTGCTATTGTAAGTACTGTTGCTTACTTTTTAGCTAGGGTTTTGTTCCTGATTAAAACTGAAAGTGCTTTGAATATGTATTTGCTTTTAGGGTTTGTTTGAATTGAAGTGTTTTTGTTTCATAAAAAATAATTAAAGGGGCTTATTTATTTTCTCTTTAGGGTTTGTTTAGATGTGTTTTTCGTTAGGGTTTGGTTTTTCTCGTAGGTGTTTTTTCTTGATCAAAACTTGTGGAATTTTTTCTATAATAATGTTTGATAATTTATTTTTCAATGAGGAAACTAATCAATCCAATGCAATGCTTTTCTTTTTTAAGGTTAATAATTGGTTGTGCAACCGCGAGGAATCTGAGGATCAAGAATCAGATTCTGAATCTAGTGATGATGATGAAGAGGAAGCCAAAAGCAATATTGAAGAAGAAGAAGAAGAAAATCATTATGGAGTAGATTTCTTGCGTGACAAGAAATGTCTCAAATTGGATGAAGAGAATTATATGCTCAGTCTCAAGCTTTATGAAGCCACTGAGGCTCTTAATAAACATAACCAGGGAATCGAAAAGAGTTTTGCTGAGAATCGCGTCAAGTGGGACGAAGAGAAGAAAGATCTTGCTGCGAAGCTTGATGAATCTATTGAAACACTGAGACATTGCCAACAAGAGAAGAAAGATCTTGCGGCGAAGCTTGATCATTTTAAAGATCAGAGGAGGTGGGAAAAAGAGACTGAAACTATTTGGTATCAGCTTGATGCTTGCAATTCATACCCACCACAAAATGTTACCAATGCTGCCGCCGCCGCCAATTCATCCTATCAATACAACCCGCCAAGCACAGATGCTGCTGCTATTCAGAATGCTGCTAATTGGGAACAAGAAAGGAATGATCTGACAGCAAAGGTGACAGCAACAAATGCTTGGTACCAACATTATGTACACGTAGCATATGATTACCAGTTACAGAACCACAATTTGCTAGTACAAAGAAACGATCTATCAGTCAGGCTTCAATCTGCAAACACATCTGCAGAGTTTTACAAAACTCGCATGGATGATTCTGATGGCGAATGTCGCAAGCTCAGGGAAGAGATTAACAATCTTACTGCTATGCTTTTTGCTGAAACTTTATCTGCTGAACATTACCATAAGCTTGTGGATGAGATGGAGGAGAAGTGCAGAAAGTTCCAGGAAGAGAAAAATGAACTTGTGACTAAGCTTTGTGCTGCAAAGGCAACCTCTCAGCTTTACCGTAGCTATTTACATGATGTTGGTTCTTTAGGTGTTTGATATTTCTTTTTCTTTCTCTCTCTTTTTTTTTTTTTTTTTTTTTTTTTCATGAACTTTTGATTTGTTGGTTGCCTTTTGGTCATCTTTATAATGATGCTAATTATTTTCTAACAGTTTTAATTAAGTTCTGTTTTATCTTTTCCCTGTGTTCAAGAAATTTTGCTTCCAATTTTACATACATTCAAGAAAAGAACATAATGGCACCATCTAATGAGTAAATACCGTGTGTTAATTAATAAAATTATCTCTCCATTATTATTGGTTAATTATAAATTATTTATACTTGTCGAATCATTAGTGGCTAATCATTAATAATTGATCGTATCACGTCATCCATACATCCGTTCCACGCAAGTCTTTCTCAACATTGATATACCATCTCTATATAATCTTGGTAAAAGATATATGAATGTGAACAAATGCAAGTCTTTAGGCTTCATTGCGCTTGGATACAGATTATGCCTTACATGAATCAATTTAAAGGTAATGATGAACATTGAGAAAGAGAGTGCTTAGCAGATGGAAATTGGATGGATGTGGTGTTTCTAATAATCGACGGATGAGTAACGCGTATCAAAATTTCACATAAGTTGAATAGATCAATATAAATGATATTATAAGCTTGGTCAGAGATGATAATAGATCGAATATGATATAGAGATATTAATATTCATATTTGACCCGTTCAACCAACGAATGTAAAAGATTTTATCCGTACATAAAATTATTTTCTTAGGAATGTCGATAATAGCCCAGAATTTTTCTATGGTGGAACCCAGCACCCTCGGAATAACACTTTTCACAACTCAAAAAGCTCTTCATTTTCGGAGGAAAACCAAGCTGCTGGTCATAGCCCTTCCGAATTAAATTAAGAAAATTTCTCCAAGGCAAGAAAAGAATTACAAAATATGACATTTAGATATATTTAAATGTTTAATGACCTCCAAAAGGAGGTAAGAGCATTCACAAAGAAAAGCCAGACAAGGTTCATCACTACTAGATACCTACTAGCAACCATAATCATTATATCGACATTCCTACGATAATTATTTAGTAGATACCAAGCCTTCAGTCTCTCTTTCACTCAAATGCCCATTGGTTCTCCCTTCGAATCTCCTCTTCTTCCTCTGGAGTGAAGTCATTCTTGATTTGGAAGAGTTTACGGATCTCCTCCGGAGTCTTCCCCTTAATCATGTCTGCCACAGTTTGGCAGGTCAAGTCCAGCAAGTCCTTGATGTTGAGATAGTTGGCAGCCTGAAATTCCACGATTAAAAATAGAACATCAGCAACTATAGAGTCACAATTTATACACTAACTGCAGATTTGTTCAAACTTCAAAGTTCAAACAAACGAATGCATTATGCACAGAGACAGCAACTGAAGTTTCATACAATAGAAATAACGTAGGAAGTACATTTAGTTATCATGCTGTCCGGTGAACAGTCACTATCCACAACCCAAACCAATTTAAATGAAATTTAAATAGCAGCAAGTAGGATAAACTAATACGGAACAAATACAAAAACATAACCCTATACATGTAGACCCAAAAATACATGACCCATATCTTTATTAAAAATGATAGACGTACACGTACAAACACTTTTACTTAAAATAAATACACAACTCTCACTGTAGCAGTGTAGCTACCGTGAGAAGGGTGTATTTATTTTCGGTAAGAATATTTGTGGGTGTATCAATTCAATATCTTTATTCTCTTTACTTATCCTCTGTTTTCTCACCAACCAAACACTACAAAACTTCTACATACCATTATCATAATAATCCTTCTCCAAAAATCCCCCAAACAAGGGGTTTCAATAACCAACCCCCACAAAACCCCACAAAACCCATTAACAAATACTAAACAAAAAGCCACAAACAACGCCCAAAACCAAATCAAAATCCCCTTTTTCTAAGAAACAAAAACCCTAAATTCCTTAAAAATAATGAAAATATTAATAATAATAATAACTTCCTTTAATAACACCCATATTATCAAATTGACAAACATTAATAAGAACCCAACAGCAAAACCAAATCAAAATCCTAGACTATCAATTCCAAAAACCCTAACAAGGAAAAAAAACAAAACTTTCTCGCAGGATCACCAAATAGAATAAAAAAAATTAGTGGCAAAAAGCGTAAATAGAGAGAGAGAGAGATGATATACCAAGATAAGGTCAAAGAGGATATGTTGGTCAACCTTGACGAAATCAAGGTCCCAGGTCTTGAGATCATCCTGAAGCAACTTATCCTCCTTATTTTCCCCTTCCCTAGCGTCGACATGCCGCTTGCAGTACTCGATAACCATCGAGAGAATCGTGCTCGTCACGTTCGGCAGCGGGATCACGGTGTCGGCGCAGTCGTCCTCCACCATGTGCTTGATCGTCTGCGACTCGAGCGCCACCCTCTCCTCCACCTCGAACGTCTCGCCGTCCGAACTCTTTAGGGTGATCTTCTTGTCAGACGACATCGTTTCAAAGAGTTAGTTAAAAGTGGTTGGTTATTTGAAAAGTGACTGTGAAAGTGATTAGCGAATGAATTTGGTTAGGGTTTTATTATATAGGTACGTTTTTGGGGTCTGTAATACGACACCGTATTGGAGAAGGATTCGGGGGATTGCAAAAAAGGATACCTTTCCGGATTAGGATTATATGTTATATCCATCCATCGGTCCCATTTTTTGAGCTCTCTCCATAATCTTCCTTGTGCTCCACTAAATTTTAGGTGCACCTGTATTGTCAAGTAGAGTAGTGATGGAAATGGGTCGGGTTTGAGACAGAGATCATGATCTCTGAATTCGAATCTGAATTATTGAGAAATTTCTAAATCTGTCTCGAATTTAGAATTCTCTGAATGATGATATTTCTAATTATCCTCGAATAGGGATGAGAAATAAGTGGAGACCCCATCCACACTTATTTTATTGTTAATTTTCAATTTTTATTCAGAAATTTATTCGGATTTTTGTATGTTTTGGGACCGTGAACCTGAATCAATTCGAATTTTTACATGTTTTGGGACCCCAAACCCTCCCCAATTGGGACGGATCCCCACGGGGCCCTGAACCCGTGGGGATTTTTGTCATCCATATTCTCAGTCCCACCTAATAGTCAGACTCACCTCCATTTTTCAACTTGACCTGAAGATTAAGGGCGGGCAAAATAACCGAACTGAACTAAAAACATTCGGTTCGGTTCAGTTTTTCGATTTGTGTTTGAGTTAAATCGATCGGTTTGGTTCGGTTCTATAACACCCTTGTCTCCCCGCGCGACCCCGGTAATTTTACAACCTTTAATATTTTGACCATAACTTGAGCTACCAATTTCTGTTTTTTGAGATCTTTCTGTTTTGAATATTTTTCCAATTTTGACTTGAATAGGGCCAAAAACGCACATTTTATGGTTGTACTGTTCAATTTCGAACGGCCCTTACATTTTAAGCACGTGCCCAATTGTAAAATTAATATTTTATTACAAAAATCAGTCTCTTTGTGATAAAAACGTCCAACCACTATTTGCCATTCTTCTTCTTCAAGCTTTAATACATGAAATCTCTAGACTCCTCTACATAAAATTTTGCTTCATCATTATTTACGATTAAGACAGCCACAAGAGTGGATTTCATGTGCTTCTTCAAGCTATTCTCAATACAAGTAAGCTTCAAACCATATTCCCTCCATTTTCGAATTTCCTTGCATGTATTATTTACTTACAAATTCGAATCAGGGATGGAAATGAGTTGATTTTGCATGATTAGGCTAGGCTAAGTGTGTCATGAGGCTTTAGGTGGTGAATTAACATTAGTTATGTATTGATCTTGGTTGGATTGTCAAAAAATTACAATGGGTCTTCACATGGCCGAAAATGAAAGGGGTTGTTGGGATTTTGATTGTGTTTTTTTTTTTTTTGTGATGATATAATTTATGCAATTTTGAATTTAGTATAAGGATTGATTTTGTGTTTGAAAATGTAGAATGAAATAAAAAAATTCACAAACTTAGAAATGGTGTTGTTGTGTTGTGTTGTATGGTGTTAAGAATGGAATAAATGTGTTATGTGGTGATTATGAACATGTGTGTGTGTGTTGTGGCCAAGGGGATGTTGATGTGTTATGTTGAGCTTGATAATGGGCATGTAGGGCAAATGGTATGTGTTTGATTAATGTTGCAGTGATGAACCTTGATATTTGTTGACACGCTAAAAAAGTGGTTCTTTACTCCAAAATATAATAATATCGAAGTAATAAAATATCCCAGTAAGTCCGGGGTGGATCCACAGGGAATAGATTTTTAGTATGATAAAATAATAATTAAAACAAAAGGAAAAAGATTGATTTATTTGAAGTTGTTTGGAGAATTTGAATTAAATGACAACAATAAAATAAAATAATGGGGGTTATGAGATCCACTTTTAATATTTTATATTTATATTAAAATTTCATGTAGCATCCATCCACTTTTAATATTTTATATTTAGAAATCTCATTTTTTATAATATATATATAAATGATCATTATAACTCAATTAATTTACTTCCAGAATTAACTATGCTAAAACATATAAAACCGGCCATAAAGACGGTAATCATTTCTGTCGATAATTAGTCTTGCCAAGGTACTAAATATGCCAAATCATAAAACCAGCCATAAAGGCGGTGATACCGTTCGTCTATGACAAGTCCAGTTAGGTATTAAATTATTCTGAAATCGTATAAAACCAGTTATATAGGCGGTATAACAGTTTGTCAATAATTAGTCCAAATCTCAATTAATTATTATTCATTACTATTTATATATTATAATATAAGTGAGATTAATCTAAACTTTAAATAATAAAAGTTTCACCCATTTCCCCAACGAAAAGTAATTAGCTACTCATATTATAATTAAAAACATATATAATTTTATTACTAAAATTAAAAGACATTATAAGAAATTAAACACACAAGATACAATATTCAATTCCTTAAGAGAAATCAAAGAAAATGAAATTATGGTTTCAATTTATAGGCAAAGAAAAGGCTTCCGTAATTTTTCCACAAATTTCTCCACCAAACACTCCACAAAACACTTCACAAAATACTCCACCAAATATTAGATTTGATGTTTAAGACACTTTAGATTCTTCATCAATTTCGGTCTTGAAAACTTCATAATTCAAAAATCTTATGAACATAAAAGTTGTAGATATTTGAGTCGTCTTTTATCTGGAACTTGAATCACCTTAATCCTATATCGGAGTAAACAGTTATGGCCAAAATACGAACATTGTACAAGGCTAAAATTTCCGAAATTGTACAATGTTAGAACACCCTATTGAATTTCTGGCCTCCAAAATCCAAATGTCAAGTCCATTTTTCTAGATATGCATCAAAGTATTATTTCACCTACATAAAAGATAAAAATCACAATAAAAAATGTAAACATAAATTTAAATATTATTACATAAACGTGTTAAATTAAGGGGATTAGTGAAACCATAAGTGTAAAATGATATTTTATTCTCTCAATAAATATGTACTTTTTAGTCCCAATCATTTATCTGTGTAAGGCGTTGAAGGCTATTGGTTTGTGATTTGTTTGGTCGGTGATGAGGGGCTGGTTAAGAGAGCCGAGAAGGTGCAGGTCTGGTGCATGTAAGGGTTTCGGTTGTTCTGTGTATGAAGAGGGACGTGAAAGGTTTCTTTGTAGTGATTATGGTTCACGGCTAAGGGTCTTCATCCAGGTCGTGCGAGAGGTCTGTTTATTGTGAGGGTTTGGCTGGGCGCAAAGGCTTCGACATGAGTTAGGTGAGAGAGGGCGTGTGTGGGTTCTGTTCAGGGTTTGCTGGTCAGTGAGTGGCGTGAAGGGAGCTAGTGAGGGTGGTGGCTATTATCGTGCATGAGGGCTAATGCTTGTGAGGGTTGTCAGGGGGTTGTGAGGGGTGTTGTTTGATTTTGTTCTCGTTGGAAGTGGCTGTGAGTGATCAAAGATGAAGGGAGCGGTTGCAGGTCATTGATGGTGGAGTGCTGCTTCGTTTGTTGGACGGTAAGGGAGTCGGTGGATGTTGATTTGTGAGGTCAATCAGAGGAGCCAAGGCTTTAGGGTTTCATTGTTCTTGTCGTTTTGCCGTGAAAGGGAGAGGGAAGATGGAGAGAGGGGTCCCTAGGGTTTTGAGATGGAGGCCAGCCGTGAATACGTTTTGGGTTTTTTTAGGATTATTTTTTTGTGTTGTTCCGTCAGTGAGAGAGAGAGACCCGTGAGAGTTTAGTTTATGTCATCTTTTATAGTAGCAGGTTAAGGTTTGAGTTATTAGGGTTGTGCATGGGTTTAAAATTGAAAGAAATCAAATTGAATGTGAGAGATTTGATTAGTTATTTTAGGCAAGAAATATGTAATTTGGGTGGGAATTTCTTAAATTAGGGGAGTGATTTAATTAAATTGTATTTTAGATTAATTTTAATTAGCTTTAATTAATTTCACTTTAATTTGTTTTAATTAATTTGGTTTAATTATTAGATTTAGTTTTAATTAAATTTCAATTTAGTTATTTAATTGGTATTGATTTAATTTAATTAGCTTTAATTTGTGAATGCGTTTTAATTTAATTTAATTTAAGTTTAATTTGTGACATATATTTTAAATGTTTTAATTATTTAATTTGTGAGATGTGTTTTAAATGTTTTAATTATTTAATAGGTTTGGTGTGTTTTAAAATAGAGGTCCAACAAGCGAACCCGAAGCGAAACACGTGAGTTAAATCCGACCAAATGCTAATTTCCAACTTTACCCTTCCAACGTCCGTTTCCCGCGGCTTTCACAATCAAAGAGGTAGTGTCTCCATACGAGACTCATCATCGGGACTTATATGTAAAAATGCAGTGTCTATAGTCGCCCCCACTTTGATGGGACTTGTGTAATGTGTAACAGTGACAATCCTATCAAAGTTATGCAATGCATTTTTACTTACATGGCTTTCCAGCTGCCACCTGACTCGCCTGTTGCCTCGAACTGAGGTGATGATGCAGTGGACCTCGATCCTGGGACGCATCCCAATAACTGCAACCGATAACGGGGGCCTCGACCCTGGGACGCTTCCCAATACCGCTGACAATGTGGGCCTCGACCCTGGGACGCATCCCAAAAACCAATGATGCAGTGGACCTCGATCCGGGGACGCATCCCAATAGCTGCAACCGACAACGGGGGCCTCGACCCTAGGACGCATCCCAATACCGCTGACAAAAGGTGGGCCTCGACCCTGGGACGCATCCCGAAACTAATGATGCAGTGGACCTCGATCCTGGGACGCATCCCAATAGCTGCAACCGACAACGGGGGCCTCGACCCTGGGACGCATCCCAATACCGCTGACAAAATGGGCCTCGACCCTGGAACGCATCCTGAAACTAATGATGCAGTGGACCTCGATCCTGGGACGCATCCCAATGGCTGCAACCGACAACGGGGGCCTCGACCCTGGGACGCATCCCAATACCGCTGAAAAAATGGGCCTCGACCCTGGAACTGATGATGTAGTGGGCACCTCTACCCTGGGCACCTCGACCCGGAACTACAACCGACAACGGGGGCACCTCGACCCAACACCGCTGACAATAGGGACCTCGCCCTCGAACTGAAGATGTAGTGGGCACCTCGACCCGGAACTACAACCAACAACGGGGGCACCTCGCCCTGGGTACCTCGACCCAACACTGCTGACAATAGGGACCTCGCCCTCGAACTGATGATGTAGTGGGCACCTCGACCCGGAACTACAACCGACAACGGGGGCACCTCGACCCTGGGCACCTCGACCCAACACCGCTGACAATAGGGACATCGCCCTCGAACTGATGATGTAGTGGGTCTTCGACCCTAAAATGGTACTGATGTGAGCCTCGCCCTCAAAACTGATTCTGATGTGGGCCTCGCCCCCAGACTGGTACTGATGTGGGCCTCGCCCCAAACTGATATGGGCTTCGCCCCAAACTGATACTTATGTGGGCCTCGCCTCAAACTGATATGAGCCTTGCCCCAAACTGACATTAATGTGGGCCTCGCCACAAACTGATGCTGACATGGGCCTCGCCCCCAAACTGATATGGGCATCGCCCCAGACTGACACTGTTGTGGGCCTCGCCCCAAACTGACATTGATGTGGGCTTCGCCCCCAAGCTGATACTGATGTTGATATGGGCCTCGACCCTGGGACTCATCCCCAAAACTGATACTAACGTGGGCCTCGACCTTGGGACTCATCCCCAAAACTGATATTGATGTGGACTTCAACCCTGGGACTCATCCCCAAGCTGATACTAATGTGGGCCTCGACCCTGGGACTCATCCCCAAAACTGATACTAACGTGGACCTCGACCCTGGGACTCATCCTCAAACTGATACTGTTTTGGGCCTGTAGGCATTGCATTTTCGCATGTGAAACCCGATGATGAGTCTCAATTGGAGGCACTACCTTTTTAGCTAAGGATATTGTGGGAAACGGAGGTCGGAAGGGGAAATTCGGAGTAAGTATGTCATCAAGTTCATTCCACAAGTTCACTGTCTTCGTTGGTGCTGTTTCGTTACTTCGTTCAAACCTCGTGCAGATTGCGGACGTTCGTGCCGCGTTCGAGTAGGCGTTCGAACGGCCCGGTATTTCTTTCTTGTTTTGCTGCTAGCCTCGCACCCCAGCCCATTTAGCCCCCCAAAGCCCATAAAACACACAATCCCAATTAAATAATTATTAATTAAATTAAAAAATGATACACCTAATTAAAATCAATATACCAATTAAAGCCATCATATATCTGACTTCCTAATCTAATAAGATAATTACCAATCTAAATATTTGTATTCCTAAACCAACACAAATTAAATATTACAACTTCCTAACTTAATATTTTGTCCCCCCTCAATCTTGTGTATACCTTTCCATCTCTCCTAATTTGGAAGCAAATCTCTTCCTTGTGAGACAAGTGAAGCCCTAGCCCTTCTCTATATAAACAACCCCTAACCTAGCCATCCCTCCTCTCCAATCTCTCTAGCTCATACACAGATTCATCACACAAGAATTATAGCAAAAATACTAGACATCACAAGCATATCACTCCCTTGATCCTTACCCTCACACCACCGAAAATTACATAAACCAAAACAACCCCTAACCACCACCGAAAATCACACAAAACACAGCAGCCTAAACCACACCAAAACAGTCCTTAAAATCCCTTAAAACAGTAACATAAAAGACACTTACAATCCTTGAAATAACCACACAAAACCACACCAAAAAGAACATCAAGACAGTCCCAACAGTATAGCAGAAAACACAGAGGGAACGGTAGCAAACCATAAGGAAACAGCAGTAAAACAGAGTCGGAACAGTAGCTCGAGTGGCCGAACAGCGAAGGAAGAAGCAAACCGGTGAACCAGAAGAGTTGCGGAGCTTACCAACCCCTCCGATCTTCGTGGAACGCGAGTCCGAGAGACAGCTTAAAAGGTTAGACCTGAGGGTATCTTTCACACTTATTCTTATTTAATTTCTGGTCATTTATTTTTGATTATATTTCCTGTATTTGTGGCATTCGTTGTGTGTATGATGTGTATTGTGGGTATTGGATGAATGGAAGAGTGTTGTCTCTTGTGGTATATAGGATGGAAACCCAGACGTAAATTCCGTAGCCGAATCCGAATGGACGGTAGTGCGGTCTGTACTTGGGACACAACTCCACGTACCACTTGAGTAAACGGCACATTTTCTTGTCTTGTGTTGCTTTGGTCTATTTAATTCTTGTCATTTAAATTCTGCATGTTGTTTATTCCCGTATGATACGATCGAGTGCATGGGCTTAGTAAGTGCGATGAAAGGTTCCCCAATTGGAGGGTTAAAATCCTTCACCACGATGCTCTGCCGCACCGATTGATGTGTGTTCGGTTGAATGCGAAATACGTTCAATCGGACATACTTAGTTTGATATGATTGTCTTTATTTTCGTATGCATGGTTCAACCGAGTGCATGGGCTTAGTAAGTGCGATGTGAGATCCCCTATGGGGAGGGGCTAAAGCCCTTTACCACGAGGCTTCGCCGCGCCGGTTGATGTGTGTTCGGTTGGATACAAGATACGTTCAATCGGGCACACTATGTTTAATATTATTGATTTCATCTATGTATGCATGATTCAGTCGAGCGCATGGCTTAGTATGTTGGTCTAAAGTCCTCTCTTTGAGAGATCAAGAGCCCCAAAAGGCCACCTTTACGGCAGTACTTCGCCGCGCCCCCTCCTTTTATTTTGTCGTTTATTATTGCGTCCCATTTCATGCATCTGGTCTGTTCCCGTTCGAACGCGTTTACGAACGCAACTCGAACGCGCATGTATTTTGCCTTGTCATGCATCAGGTCTTACTTTTGTTCGAACCGCGTTCACGAACGCCATACGAACGTGAACATTCTGTTTCATTTCCGTTCGAACTCGTTCACGAACGCATACGAACGCGAACATTATGTTTCATTTCCATTCGAACCGCGTTAAATAACGCCCACGAACGAGAAGCATTCTGTTTCATTTATGTTCGAACGCGTTATCAAACGCCACGAACGCGAACCTTCTGTTTACCGTTCGAACGCGTTTACGACGCTACGCTACCCGAACGCACAAGCACTTTCTAGTTTCATAATGTATCAGGTCTGGTTCCGTTCGAACGCGTTCCTCGGACGCTACAAACGAACGCGAACCTTCTGTTTACCTTCGCACGCGTTCCCGAACGCTACGCGAACGCGCACCCACTGAGCTGAGTCCTCTTCATTAGATTCCATGCATAGTTTTCCTAGTAGCTACCCCCCCATGTATGAATACAAATATATTAATGTATTACAATTCATATGCTTATGTCGTGATAACATTTGAGTATTATTTCTTGCGGTATATCGGATGGAAACCAGACGTAAATTCCGTAGCCGATTCCGAATGGACGGTAGTGCGGTCTGTACTTGGGATAAAATTCCCGTACCACCTGGAAAAGTGCCCATATGTGTGTTTGTATGGTTAATATCTTGTCTTGTGTTTTCCTGAATGTAATATGCAAATGAATTGTATGTTCGTGGCTATTTTGATATATGTTAAGCATGCAATTTTAAATGTAAGATATATGTGAAATGTGTACATAAGTTTTATTTTTGCATATGAAAATTTAGAAGCATGATACTCTTGGAAATAAGTGTTACTTAAGCTTGATTAAATTATTACATAAATCTTTTCATTACAAGTGACATAAGTAAGGGACCATTCCGAACCCAATGGTTTGAGGTCTTCCCTTGCGAGGGGTGAGTGCGGCCTTAATCTTTGTCCCTCCGGTTCACACCGGGTGGCGACTCCATATTATTTAGTATTTCCCAACTAGTGCCGCGAGCCTAGAAACGGCGTCGCCCAGGTCCTGTGTCCTACAGGGCCTCTCCCCAAACTGATACTGATTGGGCATCGCCCCATGCTGATATTGATATGGGCCTCGCCCCCAAGTTGATACTGATACTGATGTGGGCCTCGCCCCCATACTGATACTGATGTGGGCCTAGCCCCAATCTGATACTGATGTGGGCCTCGCCCCAGATGCTGATACTGATATGGGCCTCGCCCCAAACTGATACTGACATAGGCCTCGCCCCATACTGATACTGATATGGGCCTCGCCCTAAACTGGTACTGATGTGGGCGAGGGATACTGATGTGGGCCTCGCCCCCATGCTGATACTGATATGGGCCTCGCCCCAAACTGATACTGATGTGGGCCTCGCCCCCAAAATGATACTGATGATGTTATGTTGTTGTTTCTGGTGGGCTTGTCTTTGCCGCTTTCTCTTTTTCTTCTTTTGAGACCTGTGAATACAAAACAAAACAAACACAAAAATGGAATGTAAAATATGTTACGTGTATGCATGCATGCATAAATGAATTTCCTATTCCGTTGGGTTAGGTCTTCCACCAGTTCTCCAGGTGATTGCTCAGTCTTCTCTCTGGTCTCATGACTCAATATCTTGTTATGTCCTTGATTCGCGATGTGGGAGACTGGTCGCCCCCAGTCTTGGTTTACCTTTCTGCTCTCCGCTGTTTGTACTCGGTCAAGATGAACCACATGGTGGGGCCTTCCATATCATCATACTATATCACATGCTACGAAATAGTCCCAATAGTTATACATATTATCGTCCTCAAGGAATGCCCAGTAATGAAACCAGAGAACATTCAAAACACTCAATGCAACTCAAATCTGAGTTTTTGAATAAATGATCTATGTCAGTCTCAAAGTGTGTGTGTGCAAAGGTTCTTTCACAGCTTGATCCTTAAGCAAGCCAACTCGATGATTTCGTTTCAAAATCGAGATCGGTGGGTCAAACCAACCTATGTCTCAATTATATTCGCAATTGCTTTTCCATGCTCAATGTAGTATGACTTTATCTCTCTTTTCCTTGTCTCTTTCTTTTTTTCTTTCATTTTGAACTTCTTTTTTTCTTTTCTTTTCTTTTTTCTTTTTTTTTTTTTTTTTTTTCTTTCTCTTTTTTTTTCAACACACCTACCCTTTAAGGTAGCATTTCTCCTCATGGTGGTCCTAATACTCGCCCATGGGTAGCTTCACGCTTATCGGTTATAGGTGGTTCAATTCTTTTCTTTAGAGACATTTATTTCATTTTCAACCATACCACACATCATAACATAAACAAATCAGATAGACATCTAAGCAAACGGTCATTCACCGACCTACAATTTCTTCAACTAGTCACCTTGCTAACTACTCAGGTTTTCACTACTAAGAACCATAATCAAGTGCTTACAAGTCTAACATAGATTAATTACTCAAATTATCAGATAAAAGCACGTCAAGGGTTATCGTTTCTAAGGTTTCACCCTAAAGCAATCAATTTCGTCATCGGGCTTATGCCTAACTATTAAGGACTAAACAACTTTTTTTCTTTTTCTTTTTCTTCTTTTTTTTTTTCTTCTTTTTTTTTTTTTTTTTCCTTTTTCTTTTCTCTCTTTTTTTCTTTTTTTTTTTTTTTGAAGGCCCCCCAATGGTCTTTCCTATCCTTGCCGTAAGGTTTTCTGTTCTCGATTTCCTTTTCCTCCGCTATCCATGTTTGCTAAACTCCTCTTGACAAACCTTTTTTTCTTCTCTAACCAAACAGATATCTATGATGGCTTTTAAGACACGAGGTTAACATGATGCGTGTATGCATGAGATGCATGAGATACGTGCAATGTATGTAATATATAAGCCCATTTAAGAATTTTTACACTATTTGGCCCATTATCATTTTAAAGTATTCAATCATACTATTGCGCGGTGCAAACTTGTCCCAGTTGAAAAGGCCCAACAGGTTTACACTTTGCGATAACATGGCTAAACAACTTCAAATGATAAGAGGCCCAAACATAAAATGGCCCACCGACATTTTAGAAGCTTCTGGTCCAACTGTCAAAGGACACGAACTCGTCCCAGTTTAAATGGCCCAACAAGTTCACATCTTTTGACAAAAGGTCCAACTGGATCCAAATGACGACGGTCCAAAACATCAACATAAAAAAAAATAATTTATACTAGTTCTACAACTAAGGTTCACATGTGGGTTTACGAGAGTGCGGACAAAGGCTCTCGCTGATGAAGGCCCTCGCTGACAATGCCTTTAACTAAACCCCTTCAACCCACTATAGATACGGTTAACTAAAGCACAAATCATAAACATCACAAGACATGATTTCGGGGCCGATTCTCTCATCCCCAGTGGAGTCGCCAGACTGTAGGAACACAGAAATCGGCGACGCTGTTCTAGACTCGCGGCCTAGTTGGGAGTACGAAATAACATGGAGTCGCCACCCGGTGTGAACCGGACAAAGATTTAAGCCGCACTCACCCCTCGCAAGGGAAGACCTCAAACCGTTGGTTTCGAATGGTCCCTTACTTATGTCACTTGTGATGATGTGATTTGTGCAATAAACTAACCGAATCTATTCAACATCATGCTCAAGGGTAATCTACGCCTAAGTCCGCATGCATAATAATAACAATGAGAACCTATATCTAAGTTCGCATACTTCAAAGTTGTCATAACGGCAAACACGCAATGACATACAATCATCACACAGCATGCTCAATTATCTAATGCGGAAAATAAATAAGAATCTAAGCATAAATATAAATTAAATCCCTAATGTGAAAACAACCTAATCATGTTAAAGAAATAACTTTCTATCGACTAAATCATGCTTAGATGAATAACATGCTTACCACCTAATCATGCTTTAATAGAAAATAAATAACATACGAACTACAACATGCGCAAACATAAGTTTGGATGAGACGAAATACATGTCTCTTAAGTGGTACGTGGCGTTGTATCCCGAGTACAAACCACACTACCGTCCATTCGGATTCGGCTACGGAATTTACGTCCGGGTTTCCATCCTATATACCATAAAAGGGAACACATATTCCGCTCATCCAACAATCATATCATGCCTCAAACGACTCTCATGCGATAATATTTTTAAATAAACGAAATAAAAAAAACGAAAGATAAAGTAAAAAGGTGCCCTCAGGTCTAACCTCTTTGTCGTCTCTTGAAAGCGCGTTACACCCGTCGGAAGGGTTTATGTTCCACAACTTTTCCGGTTCACTAACTCAACGTCTTTCCTCGCTGTTTCGTTGTTCGGACTGCGTTTTAAATAACTCCGTTTCGCTGCTGTTTTTGTTGTATTTTTGGTCACTTGTTTGGAAGGGTTTGTGCCAGTTTTTTGTGCAGTTTGCGGACTGTTTGTTCACTGTTTGGCTTCTCGGTTGAAGGGTGGGCTATTGAAGGGGGCGTTAATGGGGCGTTTTGCTGGTGGGCAGTTTTACGTTGGCTGGTGGGGGGGGTAACAGGTGCGAGGGGAAGGGGATGTTTTGGGGTTTGTTCAGTGAGTGAGCAGTGTGCTGAGGTTGAAGGCGTTGAAGGGCAGTGTAAGGCGTTGAAGGCTATTGGTTTGTGATGTGTTTGGTCGGTGATGAGGGCTGGTTAAGAGAGCCGAGAGGTGCAGGTCTGGTGCATGTAAGGGTTTCGGTTGTTCTGTGTATGAAGATAGACGTGAAGGTTTCTTTTGTAGTGATTATGGTTCACGGCTAAGGGTCTTCATCCAGGTCGTGCGAGAGGTCTGTTTATTGTGAGGGTTTGGCTGGGCGCAAAGGCTTCGACATGAGTTAGGTGAGAGAGGGCGTGCGTGGGTTCTGTTCAGGGTTTGCTGGTCAGTGAGTGGCGTGAAGGGAGCTAGTGAGGGTGGTGGCTATTATCGTGCATGAGGGCTAATGCTTGTGAGGGTTGTCAGGGGGTTGTGAGGGGTGTTGTTTGCTTTTGTTCTCGTTGGAAGTGGCTGTGAGTGATCAAATATGAAGGGAGCGGTTGCAGGTCAGTGATGGTGGAGTGCTGCTGCTTCGTTTGTTGGACGGTGAGGGAGTCGGTGGATTTTGATTTGTGAGGTCAATCAGAGGAGCCAAGGCGGCTTTAGGGTTTCATTGTTCTTGTCGTTTTTCCGTGAAAGGGAGAGGAAGATGGAGAGAGGGGTCCTAGGGTTTTGAGATGGAGGCCAGCCGTGAATACGTTTTGGGTTTTTTTTTTGGATTATTTTTTTTGTGTTGTTCCGTCAGTGAGAGAGAGAGACCCGTGAGAGTTTAGTTTATGTCATCTTTTATAGGAGCAGGTTAGGGTTTGAGTTATTAGGGTTGTGCATGGGTTTGAAATTGAAAGAAATCAAATTGAATGGGAGAGATTTGATTAGTTATTTTAGGCAAGAAATTATGTAATTTGGGTGGGAATTTCTTAAATTAGGGGAGTGATTTAATTAAATTGTATTTTAGATTAATTTTAATTAGCTTTAATTTAATTTCACTTTAATTGTTTTTAATTAAATTTGGTTTAATTATTATTAGATTTAGTTTTAATTAAATTTCAATTTAGTTATTTAATTGGTATTGATTTAATTTAATTAGCTTTAATTTGTGAATGCGTTTTAATTTAATTTAATTTAAGTTTAATTTGTGACATATATTTTAAATGTTTTAATTATTTAATTTGTGAGATGTGTTTTAAATGTTTTAATTATTTAATGGGTTTGGTGTGTTTTAAAATAGAGGTCCAACAAGCGAACCCGAAGCGAAACAAGCGAGTTAAATCCGACCAAATGCTAATTTCCAACTTTACCCTTCCAACGTCCGTTTCCCGCGGCTTTCACAATCAAAGAGGTAGTGTCTCCATACGAGACTCATCATCGGGACTTATATGTAAAAATGCAGTGTCTACAGATGTCTAAGTATAAACGAGTATAGAGTAGTGAGTTATGGGTTGTAAGGTGAGTATTTTCAGTGGCAGTTAAATCTGGACAAGTAGTAGAGTTTCGCTTATAAGTTGAGTTTAGATGTCCATTTGACGAGCTGTAAAATTTTGAGTACAATAAGCACATAAGAGAGTAACATATCCAAAAATTAGAATTTTTGGGCTTGACATGAATCCGGACCAAATTTTTGAAGTTAGCCGCTATGCAGTTCACTGTATCCAGTCTTTTGTCTGAACAGTCCTTGAATTTTTGTCTATAACTTGAGTTTCTGTAATTGAAATCGAAATCCGTAAAAACCAAAATAAAATAGACACACTAAAGTCCATTTTATTAAAATTTTAGCCCCTGATTTATTCCCAATTAATTTAAGTAAATTTTCAAAATTAGACATTGAGCATGAATTTTTCAATGACAAAGTAAAGTCTAAGTTTATAATCACAGTTTACATTTATATGTCATATTTATGATTCATGTACATGATTTATGATTGTGATAAAAGAACATGTTTCA
Organism: Zanthoxylum bungeanum; assembly: GCA_019454045.1. Taxonomy (NCBI): domain Eukaryota; kingdom Viridiplantae; phylum Streptophyta; class Magnoliopsida; order Sapindales; family Rutaceae; genus Zanthoxylum; species Zanthoxylum bungeanum. The sequence continues at coordinate 221,813 of SKCR01027637.1, forward strand.
TGGTTATGTGTTAATTTGTAAATTTTAAGTTTATATTTCACGTTATGTATTTTCAAATTATTAGTATTATATGTGATTTTTACTATGATTTAAGTTCATGTTTTCTAGTTGACGATTTTAGTTCATGTATCCATTTAACGCTTTCAGCTCACATCTCAGTTTATATTTCTTGTTTAGTTTACAAAATAAGTATGTCATTCAAGATAAAGCTTATGTATGTCTTTAGTTCAGAATACCTGCAAGTCATTTAGCTTACATTCACGATAAGATTTCAAGCCTATCATTTCAGATCAATAATCATGTTTAGGTAGGTAGATGACGATGTGATTTATGAAAGTGTTAGCTTAGATCCAAACCACCAAGGGTTGGGTAGGTCATAGTCACGGGGTTGGTATAACGGTGCCAAGTTTATGTTATATAAGGTAAAATTCAGCTAAAATCATATCTCGATGTATGTTTGTTAAGTTTAAAGCATGTCATATCAAAGCATGAGTAGCACAGTAAAATAGCTTAAGTTAAACATTCATATTATGTTTCCACATCATGCTCTCATATAACAGTCCATGTTATACCTTCGGATCACATTTCATGCATGTAAGACATATTATGTCGTGGGTTATACTTACATGTTCATGAAACATTACATCTTTCATGTTTACATTTGTGTTAACCAGTTAGGACATATTATCGGATTCACGGTGTAGTTATAGTTTCCGTTTATGTTTGAATGATATAGTTCTCAAGATATGGTTTAGATTGCAAGACATGCATATGTTTTTTCAGATCATGTACATGTTGTCATATCACGTCATTGTTTCCATGATTATGTTTGTATGATTATGTTTGTAGTTATGTTTTCATGTTTTAATTTTACAGATCAGGTTTTAATACATGTGTCATGCTTCTATGTTTTTATATGACATTAGCACGTTTTCCAAGAATTATATTGTGTTTTATGTTTTCAAGTAAACGTGTTCACAACATATGTTTTTCATATTCTTTTCAGTTTAAATTTTTCAGAAATGATTTATAAAGACAGGTATGAAAATGTTTGGACCCGAATTGAACTAAGGCAACAAGAAGATACCCTCGATGATTTTGAAAACTTGTTTGACAATGCATTTGCAAGCGGAACGAGAGCTGAAAGATCAACATCAAGAACAAATAATGATGATGAGTAAATAATTGTAATGAGGTTAATTATCTAAAAAATACAATGGAACTACGTGAGTTTTGATTCCTCTCACCCCAAGAGGATATTAGGTAGCTTAAGTTTTTATAAATTTAAGTTTAAGCTCTTTAATTTTAATGTACGTTTTTAATTTAATGTAATAAAATTCAAATTAATAATTTTTCATTATTTGTATTTGGTAATATTAATAAAAGCCCATTTCTACTTTCTAAAAATTAATTTTCAAATTTTAAATCATTTTTTAAAAAATGAACCGGAACTATCCGGTCCAATACCAATTTGGTTCCCAGTGTCATAATCTTGTGGAACCGGAACTGAACCAGAATATTTTGGTTCGATGTTGGTTCCACAATGGAACCATGAACCATTCGATTCGGAACCGAACCGAACCAATGGCCGGGTATATGCCTAGGTGTCATCTTGAAGGCCACCGAGGCCTTGTTTTAGAACACGGTCTCTATCCAATGCCATTTACTTATGTTTTTTTTTTCCATTTCAAAATAACCCTTTTTAATCCCCAACTACATTGTAGATTTCAAATAACCTTTTAAATAACATTTTCTAATACATATTTCTCAGTCACATTTCTCATTTATAATGATAATTATATATATTCAATTACATTTTCTTAGTTACAATGCCAATAATATACTCATTCATATTTCTTAATTACAAATACTCAATCACAATTATGATGTCATTTTATATATTTAAAAATATATTTGAATATCTCCAAACCTAAAAAACTTTAAAATATATTTGAAGTCCAACCCTTTAAAAAAATCATGAACAATACCAAAAGTTACTGTTCATGCATGAACAATGTTCTAAAAAATTAATTTATTTAAAAAAAAAAAAAAAAATTGAAACCGATTACTGAGAAACACTGCCTAGTGCATTTGGAGTTTCAAGTTTGTACTAGTGCCTAATTGTTGCGATTACTGAGGAACTCACCTGGGTATCTTCTCTTGTGACGATTGCTTTCGGATTTGCTATTCTTCTAAAAAACGCTAGGCGGTAATCGGATGATGGAGAGCGTCTAGACCTTCTTGACGGTACGCGGTTTTATTTATTTATTTATTTATATGTATATACGAAAAATACAGAAATGAAACTTTGGATTTTTTAAAATGCATGTTAGGGAAATGTGACCAAAATAAGTCTTTATGATTTAAACAAAAAGCGACAAGACATTATCCGCTCACTAGCTATGTTTAAATGGATTCAAACATAAAGGCACAGGATATTATTATCCGCTCCGACTCTCTTACCATTCAACTACTGCCTAACGTTTTTAAAAACAATTCTAAAAAACGCTAGGTGGACGAGTCGAGTTTTGCTCAAATGTTCGCAACGTCTAGCGCCTAGGTGCCGCCTAGAAGGACACTTAAGGCCTTGTTTTAGAACTCTGTCTCTATCCAATGCCATTCCCTTCTGTTTTTTTTTTCCATTTCAAATAACCTTTTATAATCCCCAGCTACATTGCAGATTCCAAGTCTTGGGTGCAGGCAGTAGAATTTCTTGTTTCCTAGGAAGGGTGAGATTGCTAAATCAAAATCTTGAATACTCCTTGAAGTGATTGCAGTTTAGTTTTCAACTGAAACCTTATCACAAAATTTGGCAAGCAGAAAATGTGGTTCATGAACAAATCATTAGACTCAGTTGACCTATACCACCCATGAAGGTTTAAAAAAAAGAATGAACGATCATTAAAAAACCCCGGTCACTCACTCGGGTGTAAAATGTGCAGAATCCTTTTTAACAGAAGCATCGAATCAAACTAAAATAAGTTAGTGATTCCATCTACCATGCTCGACTCGGTGCTCGAACGCAGCAATCATTTGGAGATTTGCAATAGAAAAGGTTGATGAATAATACTAAGGCTTCTGCTTCTGCTTCTGCTGCTTCTCCATGTCATAAAGAACACAGACATCTGCTGCTGTCTTCATCTGAAACAACGTAATCACGTAACAATTAACTTTGAACAGATGGTTTGCTAATGGGTGAAGTTAATAACATTCATGGAAGAATTTTGATAAAAATTTCTGTTCTTTAGAAGCCTAGCCTTTGACCCTGTTCAAAATAAAGAATGAGTTCGATTGTCCTAATGTCAATCCATTGCATCCCTATTAACATACCAAGTTAACTCATTGAACTTGGTGCATTTTTTCGAACAATCTTGGATAAATTACCAGTCCCATTGAAAAGGAAATAAACTAAACTAAGTGAAGGTGACAAAAGGGGGGGCATCCCAAGGATATGCACAATCTCACACTCATCAACTACAAGGATCCCCGATGCCATAATTTCAATTTTGCCATACAGAAGGAAGCTCGTTCATTTTTTGACACGAAGAATTTTTTAAATAGTCAAAAAACATTAGGATACATAATAGTTTCTACCATAATTGAGTCAAGAGTTTACCTGTATAACATTGACCACTTGCTTGATTGCCCATCCAAATAAACTAAAAGCAACTAAAATGGAAAGAAATGAACCCTGTTGCACAGAATTCACTACAACCTGAAGGAAGAAATAGTTCAGAGACCGATCAACGAAGAAAAACCTTCATCCATGGCGGACAGATTAAAACTGGTAAATGAATAAAGATCTTACATCCCCCAAACTTTCATTCTGATTGACTGGAACAAGAAATAGGATTAAGTAAAGAACCTGCATGGAAGAACATGTGGATCAAGGAACAAGTACCAATAACTTTTGCAATGACAGGTGAAAGCTACAGAAATTACCTCACAAGCCACACAACAATAACCCATAAACATTCGGTTCCCATAATAGGCCTTGAACAGCCAATTTGTGCTGTCTTTTACATCTTTATGACTAGTTTTTCCTATCAAGAAAGTACTGCAACGGAAATCCAGAAGGGTAAGGTATATTTCCCAACAAAATATGAACTTTCAGAGGAAAAAAAAACATCAGATTTCATTGAGCCGTTTCAAGTTACCTGTACATCTGTAGCCAGTGGCTACCGATATCTAGTGCAAGCAGTGATAAGAAAATCAAGCCAGGCCTGTGGGAAAATCCTATCAAATGGATCAGTTATGCGAGCTTTTTAAATACTAAATGAAACATGAAAAAGCATCTTATGTCTCACCTATATTTTTGGGATAGTATAGCCAGTAGACAAGCTGTGCTAATCCTGAGATACAAAGCATTATCAATTACGGTATGTACAAGGCATGACCATAAAACATATTGTGCAAAAAGAGAGACAAATTACCTATCTGTCACCATGTCCAATACAGCTCCAAAGGTTGAAACTGAACCAGGAATAAGAAATAAGTCGTGTATTTTTTATTACTAGCTTACAAGTTTCTATTCTTAACAAACGAAACTGACATATTGCATTATGAAACCTTTCGAACAATGTACAATCGGACAGTCAAATGAAATACAGAAAACTAGGAATAGAATCTCAAGAACACAATTCTTCCAGTATATAGTAGCCGTCAATCAAGTAAATAATTCAAGGCCTGTCATTGGCAATCATATACCGAGTTTTCTAGGAGATAGGGGATTCACATGAACAAAGCCATGACACATACAATGAAATTAAAAAAACAAGTCACTAAATCAAAGGAGCAAGAGCAAAACGTCCCTTACTCAAGTTGGCAAGAAAAATAAAATAAAATTAAAAAACACACACACAACAGCCCACATCTCACAATTACAATGTAGGTTTGTCCTCGGATGGATTAAGAAACCAAAAAGGATCGTCTATGCAACATCAATTTTTTGACAAAGATTATAATTATGAATCATACAAATTGATGATGTGTAAGGAACCCATTTACTTTGTTTGAAACCAAATTAAAAGAATTCCAAATTCACACAACAAACCACATACACCCCTCAAAACACATACATTTAGCTGCTCAATTAGCTTCAATGCTTAAAGTTATCACATACCTTGATTGAATTTGCGAGCACACCAACCATCAATGGCATCACACACAAAGCTGAAACCGAATAACAATCATCACATTACACTCTTAACACTACACCACCAAAAGATAAAAAAACGAAACCAAAATGAACTTCCAACATAAATTCTCACCTGATAAAGTAAAGAACCGAGAAAAGCCATTTGTTAGAGAAACAAATGGCAAATGCATAGCAATTCAATAGAACTCTTGCATAACCTAACATTACCAATTCATCAATCAAATCATACCCATGAAGCCATCAATCATATAATGTAAACTGAATCAATCAATATGTCAACTTTTGTAAATAACCAAAGATTAGCTAATGAAATAACATAAAACTCACCAATTATATTTGGAATGTAAAGGTATACAGACAATTTTCTGAGCCTTGGTGTTGCTTTTTTCGAAGTGTTAGCCATTGAAGCCACTGATAATCACTCTTACAACTCCTGCAAAAAACATAAAAGTTAAAACATATTTATAACAATAACTTGCTGAAACAGAAGTTACAAAAATGTCATGTAATATTTAAACAAGATCCGGCGCCAAATCAGATGGGACCCAGAAAAGCGTTAGAACCAACAGCTGACGTGGCTCGATCTGAAAACCCAAATCAAGAAATTAACCTGATATAGAGTGAAAGAAGCCTTGAAGAAGAAACCCTTTTGCTCAAGAACAAATTTCAGATTTGTTTCTTCTTTTCCTTCTTTCAATTGTGCTGACTCAGTGATCTTCTGGAAATTTTAGTTTAATCCAACTTGTTAATCACATTTATGTTAATCAATAAACAACTCAAAAGCAAATTCTTTGGTTTTAACGGGATTTTTCTTTATTATTATTTTTTTTGAAAGGTTGAAAATCGGCCGTAAAATAATTAGATATGTGCTTAAGTGGAGGTAAAATACTCGATTGTATCAAACTCTTATAAGAAATACACCATTTGATTTGAACTCATGGTCTCACAACCAAATCATAAACTCTTTGCCACCAAACCAGCCCCTTTGGAGGCAGAATGTTTTTTACTATTAGGGAAATAATCATCTATCTATCGAAAATAATCTGATATTTGAAAAAATACACAATTTAAGAAAGTGACATATGTACACTCAATATTATTAAAAATGAACATTCACCACCTAAAAATTATGTATTTTTTTGAACATTGGCTAAATTCGGGTGGATAAATGATAGAACTTCTTAAATTTTGGGCGGTAAATGATTGTTTTTAATAATTTTAGATGTTGTTGTTGTTATGTTAATCATTAAACAACTCAAAAGCAAATTCTTTGGTTTTAACGGGATTTTTTTTTTTTTTTTTTTTTGGAAAGGTTGAAAATCGGCCGTAAAATAACTTGATTCTTGTTTAAGCGAAACATATAAAATACTCGGTTGCATCAAATTCTTATAAGAAATGCACCACTGGACTTGAACTCATGACATCACAACCAAGTCATAAACTCTTTGCCACCAAGTCAACCCCCTTAGAGGTGAAATGCTTGTTTCTATTAGGGAAATAATCATATATCTACTGAAAATTATCTGATATTCGAAAAAATATACAATTTTGAGAAAATGACATATGTACACCCAAAATTATTAAAAATGAACATTTACCACCTAAAATTAGGTATTTTTTTGAACATCGGCTAAGTTCGGGTGGATAAATGATAGAACTTCTTAAATTTTGGGTGGTAAATGGCTATTTTTTTTAATAATTTTAGATGTTGTTGTTGTTATGTGTAGGGCTATTTAAACTTGGGGTCGTATTCAATCAAGATTATAATTGGTAGTTCAAGTCAAAGACGGATTCAGAGTCCTTCCTGATCAAAATTCGACTAATAAATCCCTACATCTTTACATTATATGTTTTAATTTTATATTATGTTTAAATATTAGGCTAAACTCTAATATTATTTTAAAAGCTCACGCATAAAATTTTAAGTTTTATTTAGCTTATGATTTAGTTTCATGAGTTCAATTAGTATTTCTTTTAAGTATTTTAGTTTAATTAGCTTTCGTTATTTAAGTTAGCTTAAGATTTTACAAGGGTCAATTTAAAGGTGTCTTTAACTTGAAATTTTGATACACATAATTTTTCAGACCCTAAAATTCAAGCTATTGTCATGGGAAACTAAGTGTGTGAGAGATTGAATTTCTCTTGTTCATTGAATTGAACACGAGACTTATGAAAGCTTGACAATCTTTGTGGCGTCTATAAACAGTTAGCAAGATTCAATTAAGAAACAAATAAAGGTTCTCAAGAACAGGATTCTAGGGGGTTGGACTTGATCTAGGGAAAGTTTTGTTCCTTAACAAAATTATGACACAAAGTTCTTGGGGTTACGTGCAAGCACAAGACTTCTAAAGATTCAATCATAGGAAGATCACATCAGTTGGTATCAGAGCTCAGAGTACCAATGTCAGGTTTTTCTATCTTTAATTGTTTTATTTTGCTTTTTTTTTAGTTTCGATTCAAAGAAATTTTGTATCATTTGTTTTGTATTTTGATTCAACATTGAGTCTTACGTCTTCTTTGGTCTTCTTTTGTGTTCTTTAGAACCTTCAAACTAAAAAAAAAAATAAAAAAATAAAAACCAATTTCATCAGTCTATAATTTTTCAGACGCGTACCAAACTTCAAACAACCATAATTTTTTTATTTGGGAAGAGTTACGAGACCCTTAATATATCGATTTTATAGTACTCAATGAGACATATTCGGAAGAGAAGGGCCTAAGGCTGTTTGTTCACATATCAAGCTCCAAATTCCCTGTCAAACCTTAGTTACGGAATGAATTTCTTTAATTGTGCAAGTTTCTCATCAAGTTCGATCCAAATGTTTCAGATTCGTTTTCTTTATATTTTATTTTGTGTTCTTAGTTTCTTTAGAGTTTTTCTTCATTGGTCTTTGTGTCTTTAATTAAAAAAAAATATTGAATCTTGAATTCATTTTCTAATATTTCAATTTCGGTTCTCGATAAACACATACTTGATTTACATGATATTAATAGTTCTTAAAATCAAATCTTGTTTCTTGAATGATTCTTGTAAATTGCGCATAATCAACCTTAAAATCATATCTCACTTCGTGATTAGTGTGTTTGGTTCTTGTTGAATTAAGTTTTCCTTAATGTTTATGTAAGGAAACATAATCCCTAATATATTTACATATTTGTCCTCTTAGGATCTAACCATACATGCATTACTAGTCCTAGATTTATTTACAAGCTAATTGAAATAAATCTAATTAACCACAACACAATTGCATACCTTTTATGCTTGTAGAGACCTCTTAATCAAACTTAATTGATTGCTTAACTCAATAAGCAAATGGTCTTATTTATAGGAGGGAAACCAAGTCACTATTAGCTCACATGCATGGATTACTATTAATCCTTGATTACTATTTAATCACATGCATTGATTACTATGTAATCACATGTATTGGGTGCATGCATATGACTTTCTCTAACCCTTCCAAAAATGTTACCATCATGGGTGTACCATATGTTCCTCATTTAATATTTTACTAATTGTTGTCACTTAACAACTCTTGTTGTTACTTAATTATTTGATTAACAACTCTTGTTGTTACTTAATAATGAAATCATTACTAATTGTTGTTATTTAACAACACCACATAATTAACTTAATAATTTCAACATGAAATTATTACTAATTGTTGTTATTTAACAACACCAAATAATTAACAACAATTAATTTCCAACATCTCCACTCACACATGATGGGATCAACAATTTTTATTATCTCTACAAGAATAATTCATACTTTGCAATTGTGTCGTGCGACCAGTATACTTCGAGAGCTCACTTGCTATATATCTGTTAGGAATATATAGCTGCTCGAAAAATGGATAGAACCATAGTGGATTATGTATGCAGTATCCTCGATCATTTATCACATTAAATCTATATCGATCTCTTTTCGAATGTAATATTTATTTTGTATTCACAATCATGTTTGATCACATATAATAACATAATTGGTCGACCAGTGAATATACAAGCTAATGTGATATTACTCATATAATGATCTTTCTCCTTCTCGAATCTCTCAACTTTGATTCAATTCACTTTTCCAGAGATGTCCTTTCGGATCGAATCTCTCATGATCCTTCAGTAACATTCTAAGATAGCAATCATCAAATCTAAGTTTTAAAAAGCAGACAAAAGTCAAGGGTCTCACACAATATCAAGACTGAGATCTTTACTTGTATTACCTTTAATAGTCGCAAATGTACACATGGTATGAAAACATGTGTTACGGTATTCTCTCATTTCCCATGGAGCGCATGTCTCATAAAATACCGTACAGATTATAGTTCAGACAAACACAATGTCTAACTCATAACTGACATTAAGACAATTAAGGTGAAACGAACTTATTCACCTTAGGTCATATCACAGAGAAAGTGACCTCATAAAGACATTACTTAATTTTCAAGCTTGAGCTCTCTAAATTATCACTCATATAATTAGCTTAAAAATTTGTCTCATCTCCCATTAACACAAAGTAATGGAGGCGATTGCCCGTGTGAGAGGGCCAATCATTCACTTGTCCGACATATTTCTTATACTAACTAATAGTATATTTGTTTAAACATGTATCAACATAATAACATGTAAGCATTGAACACAAATATCAATGAGTATTAACATTAGTAAACATTATTTGGGAAAAAAACATATCATAATATGTAATCACATTAACATCTACGCAATCCCTGAGTTCTTACATGTCTAACAAAGACATCTCTAGGAACAGGCTTGGTCAATGGATCTACTACCATTTTGCGTAGAAATTTACTTCATGTTTACCTCTTCTCGTGCAACTATGTCTTTCACAAAGTTATATTTGGTATCTATATGTTTCGTTTTACAATGAAATTTTGGGTCTTTTGTGTAGGCTATCGCTGCTTCACTATCACAGTTAACTAATACTGGACCAGAAGCTTCATTTGACATACCCAACTGATCCAAGAACCTTTTCAACCACACAGCCTCTTGTACTGCTGATGAAAAGGCCACAAATTCAGCCTCCATTTTGGATAAGGCTATACAAGATTGTTTCTTACTGCTCCATGAAATGGCACCATTGTTTAGCAAGAAAACAAAACCAAAGGTAGATTTTCTTTCATCTAAATCTCCTCCCCAATCAGCATCAGTATAACCTCTCAATTGCAGATCATTTCCTTGATAACACAATGAGTAATCAGTGTCCCTCTCAGATACCTAAATATTCTTTTAACTGCTTTCCAATGTGCTAGTCCTGGATTGGATTGGTATTTACTTACCATTCCAACAGCGAAACAGATATCAGGTCTTGTACACAACATTGCGTACATTAAACTTCCAACTGCATTTGCATAAGGAACTTTCTTCATTTGTTCCTTTTCTGTGGAGTTTCAGGACACAATCTACGACTCAAAGCTTCAGTTTTGTGATAGGAGTATCAATGGGTTTACAAGCATGCATTTGGAAGCGTTCAAGAATTTTCTTTATATATGACTCATGTGAAAGAGATAATAAATTCTTTGAACGATTTCTTGAGATCTTAACCCCAAGAATATATGCAACTTCACCCATATCTTTCATCTCGAAGTTAGATGATAACCATTCTTTGATGTGTTTTACAAACTCTTATCATTTCCGGCTATAAGTATATCATCCACGTACAAAGATAAGATAATGAACTTATCTTTATCTCTCTTGGTGTACACACAATGATCCTCATCTATCATTGTGAAATCATTGGAAATGATTGTATTGTGGAATCGTATATACCATTGTCTAGACGATTGCTTGAGACCATATATAGACTTTAAAAGTCTACATACTTTCTCCTTTTCATTTTCTTTTATGAAACCTACTGGTTGTTCCATATAGATTTCTTCATCAAGTTCTCCATTGAGAAAAGCAGTATTTACATCCATTTGATGTAATTCTAGATCCATGCTTGCTACTATAGCCAGAATCAAGTGAATTGAGGTAAACCTTACAACGGGTGAAAAAGTCTCTTCGTAGTCAATTCCTTCATGTTGTGTATACCGTTTTGCTACAAGCCGTGCTTTATATCTTTCGATATTGCCATCGACATTACGCTTTATTTTAAGAACCCATTTGTTCTTAATAGCTTTGCGTCCTTTGGGTAGATCAACCAATTTCCAAACTTGGTTGGACCTCATTGACTTCATTTCGTCTTCCATTGCTTTCATCCATTTTTCCTTAGCAGGACACTGAAGAGCCTCTCTTATGTTTCTAGGTTCTTCATCATCTTGAGGTAGAATCATAAAGGTTTCTCCTTCGATATCGAAATGACGTGGAGGAATGCCTATACGATTACTACGTTGCAATTGAGATTCTAGTGGTGGAACTGATTCCTCATTTTCGATATTATTCCCATTTGGATCGTGCACATTGCTCCCACTTGGATTATGTACATCACTCCTACTCGAATCACGTAAATGAGACTCGTGTGAAACTAATTCATCATTTTGAGATTCATGTGAAACAGATTCATCATGTTTTCTCAAATTTCTCTCATTACTCCCACTTGAATTAAGTAAACTCGAGTTTTCACCAATCATGTGATACATGTGATCTTGAGTTTCATATAGAGATAAATCTTGACCTATCTCTCACTGCTTAGGAAAATCATTTTCTAAAATGTGATATCTCGTGATTCAAATTCTGTCACGCCTCCACTTTCATGTTCACCTATGCAAACATATATCTTTTTGATTGTTCAGAATATCTTATGAAGATACTCTTTTTCCTCTTGGGCCTAACTTTCCATGTTCGTGAGAACACACATAAACATAAGCCGCACAACCCCAAGATTTTAGAAAGTGAATATCTGGTTTACGACCTGTCCATAATTCATATGGTGTGGTGGACACATATTTAGATGGCACTCGGTTAAGTACATATGTGGCAGTTAATAATGCATCACCCCAATAGGTTATAGGTAAATTTGCTTGTGCCATCATAGACCTAACCATTTCAAGAAGAGTTCTATTTCTTCTTTCCGCAACACCATTTTGTTGAGGAGTAGCAGGAGTAGTCAACTGACGACTAATTCCTTTTTATCACATAATTCTCTGAACTGATCAGATAAGTACTCACGACCACGGTCAGTGCGTAGTGCTTTAATTTTCATGTCCATTGATTTTCTGTTAAATTCATAAATTTCTTGAAACATTCTGATGCTTCGGATTTATGAGCAATCAAATAGACATAACCAAAGTGAGTAAAATCATATAAATGTGATGAAATAAGATGCACCATGTCTTGCCCTGACATTCATTGGACCACAGATATCTGAATGAATTAATTGTAATGTAAATTCTGCTCTAGTCCCTTTTTTCCAAATGGTTTTCTCGCAGTTTTTCCTGCCAAGCAATATTCACAGGTTGACAATTCCACCTTCTCAATATTTCCTAGAAAGCCTTATTTGGCTAATGTTCATTCTTTGCTGGCCAATGTGGCCAAGTCTAGCATGCCACACAGTTACATCACTATCATCACTGACAGATGAAGTAACAAACGAAAAACTGGAATTGTGATTAAAACATTCAACATTTAATGCACAAAAAACCATCCAGAAAATAACCAGAACCATAGTGTATTGTACCTAAGTACAAATCAACACCAAATTTATGGAAGTTCAAATTGAAACCTAAATTAACCAAAACCAACATAGAGACTAAATTTCGACGAATTTGTGGAGCAAACAATACATCATGTAGTAGTAAAGTTTTTCCACCATGCATGACTAACTTACATGTTCCTATGCCTTTGACTTCAACCCGTGAGTTGTTGCCAACATATATCCACTCACCCCAGGTGAAATTCGCCGAAATTCCATGAAGGCATCTCTATCATTCGCTACATGGTCTGTGGCTCCTGAGTCTACAGTCCACAAAGGATTAGATTCAGTTAGAAAGATTGAACTTGAAACACATATTTCATTTAAATATGCACGAAAGGTATTCACCTTTTTAGGCTCAGTGCAGTCACGAACAAAATGACCTTTCTTACCATAGTTAAAACATTTAACCTTTGCCATGTTTTTCTTTTTGGTAGGACGTTTTCCTTTCTCATGTTGATTGGTTTTCTGTTTCTTTTCTGGCTTGGAAGAATTTTGTTCTTTTCAGAACTGGAACCCACCACCATGAAATTTTCTTTTCTTATTGAAACCCCCAAGTTTGCTAGTTTCTGTCATATACACTTCAGTATTTGACTTAGCGGCCGCGAGTCGGTCGCTTTCTAATTCAAGGTGACGTTTAGCATCATCAAAGGTTTTGATGCTCTCATTGTGGGTCAAATGCATCTTCATATGCTCCCAGCTATTTGGAAGAGAACGAATGACCACTTGGACTTTTTGTTCATCTGTAAGAACATGTCCAACATCTGCCAGTTCAGTAATCATGTATGACATTCGCCTCAAGTGTTTTGACATAGTAAACTCATGGTGTTTCTTGTATGTGTCAAACTTGATTGTCAGTGACCTGAGTTTGGTTATTGATGTACTACCAAACTTTTTAGCTAGTGTGGACCACATGTCCTTAACCATGTCATATTTCCTGAACTCTTTCATTAGGTTATTATCCATACTGCTCAGCAACGTAATGCGGGCAATTGAATTCTTTTTCTTCCAGACCTCATAAGCCTCTCGGTCTCGCCTGTGTTGGGCCGTAGTGCCCTGTTCAGGTTCATCCATGCTCATTTTCAAAGTTTCAAGAACCTCTTGTTCTTCTAGCACATATTGGATTTTCATGCTCCAAATTTCATAATTATCGCCATTCAGTTTCTCACCCTTGTTGAGTTCAGCGATAATGTTATTTGTTGCGGAAGCCATTAAAAACACAAAGTTTCTACAGACATTCATGCACAATTGTTAATACTTTTGTTTATTTTATCATGAAACGAATTATGTTTAATAAAATTCTTCAATGAGGTTGGAGTCAAAAGACCACTATGTGTCCAATCATCATCCAATTACCCAATGTAAAAATATTATCAACATAATCAATCATGTAAAATCATTTTCTAAAAATTATATAAATTCTTAGAACATCTTAATCATGCGACTATTTTACATGACAATCATTGATTTAATTACATAAATTAAATTCAACATGAAACATTCATACATATAAATACAATATTTACATGTCGTAAAATAACACACAGAAACAACATGAAAGAAATCAATATTTTACAATAATAATTTTCCCAGTTGTAGAGTCCCAACTCATATATGTTTTTGGATACGAATCCTCAAACTGTTTGGGTAACTCGTAATTGATCTTGGACAGCCATGGAAAACCTATAGCAAATTTAGGATCCTTACAACGTTTCAAGGACATCGAAGGAAAAATAGTATTATTTGCCTTATGCCGTAGATACTGAACCGCTAACCTATCAATGGCTTTATTATAAGGAACATGTTTTTCCTCACGTTTTACTAATATCCAAATACGAGTAAGTTGTTTTTGCCATATATTGGGGAGAGTGTTTCTCAGTAATCAGAATCTATTCGGCTGTCATATCCAATTACCTGCCCAGATAGACTAATGTAACATGTTATTGAAAGTGATGATATGCGAAATCATATCATCGCTTTCACTCATTCGATATTTATCCATTTCTATCAACATGTCTAATATCATCTCCCGATCTGTGGGTGTCATAATCATTTTTGCAATTCTTCGAATAATCGCCATGATTTTTATGCAACAAATACAAGGAAAAATCAATACAATGAAACACAAAGTTACATTGACTAAAATAAACATCACAAAGATATTCATTTTCATAAACACAAAGTTTATATGATAAAACAAATTTATCATGGCCGATTAAAATATTTTGCAAAAAAGATTAGACTTTTAATCATGACGGATCGGAATTACCGAAGCAAACCGATACAGACATGACCAACATGGGCCAACACGGATTTCCACGCACCACAGAAGGCTCACGCGCCGCCACGCGCCGGCCACGGGCTCCCACTCGCCCTCATGCGCCGGCTAGGCCTTGGTTTACTTTCACGCGCGGACGACATGTCGTCCGCCTGTTCTGTGAGCGTATGACATGTCGGTTGTAAGGTTGAAGGCTAGCCGACTTGTCGGTTGTTATGGTCATGGACGACATGTCGTCCGTTTCTTTTATATTCGTACGACTTGTCGTACAGGAAAAGCGGACGACTTGTCGTCCTTTTTCTAAAAACCGGATGACATGTAGTACATCTATTCTGGGAGTGTTTTTCTGGGTAAAAACATATTCAACTAGCCAACTTCTAGGGTCCATATCTTTCTCAATTTTAATCCAAATTAAGCAAATGATATACCAAATTAAAGATCTCATGACCTAATTTTCAAAACATATTTGAACATGCGATTATCAATTTTCTACATAGAGTTATTACGGTCCAAAATTGGAAGAAAATCATTTTTTAAAAACAAATATCAGAGCATTTTCAACATTTTCATACATGTTCATGCAATTTTTGTGTAATCCAACTAGAATACATGCATTTAAGCTACTGATACCAATGTAAGGAAACATAATCCCTAATATATTTACATGTTTGTCCTCTTAGGATCTAACCATACATGTATTACTAGTCCTAGATTTATTTACATGCTAATTGAAATAAATCTATATTAACCACAACACAATTGCATAGCTTTTATGCTTGTAGAGACCTCTTAATCAAACTTAATTAATTGCTTAACTCAATAAGCAAATGATCTTATTTATAGGAGGGAAATCAAGTCACTATTAGCTCACATGCATGGATTACTATTAATCCTTGATTACTATTTAATCACATGCATTGATTACTATGTAATCACATGTATTTGGATGCATAATGACTTCCCTAACCCTTCCAAAAAGTTACCATCATGGGTGTACCATATGTTCTCCATTTAACATTTTGCTAATTGTTGTCACTTAACAACTCTTGTTGTTACTTACTTATTTGATTAACAACTCTTGTTGTTTACTTAATAATGAAATCATTACTAATTGTTGTTATTTAACAACACCACATAATTAACTTAATAATTTCCAACATGAAATTATTACTAATTGTTGTTATTTAACAACACCAAATAATTAACAATAATTAATTTCCAACAGTTTTGGGATAAATTTAGTGTGCAAGTTACCTTATGAGATAAGGAAAATTTTAATTACTTGCCATGCAAATAGGCTGATTGGCGTGAATATAAGGATTGGTTTGTTGAGTTTGTTTGGCTCCTTGTGAATTAAGGAAACCTGGCTTACTTGGGAGCAAGTTTGGTGATTATTAAATGTGAAGGTGGGTTGTTTTGGGTGTGTTGGCCGAATTCTTTGTTTTCTCTTGAAGTTAGTTGTGTTTCTAAAAAAATAGTCAAAAAAATTGAGATTGTTTAGCTTTAATATTGCAGAGGATAAATTAAGATTGGATGACAAGTTTGAGATATTGGATAGGAAAATCACTAAGATGATGGAAAAATTGAAATCCATCATGGATTTCAACCTCGTAATTTTCAAATCCTATCTTTGATCCGGGTTTGGATTTGAGAACGAATCCATTCGAGGAGGGAGTGAATGATGTGATCCATAGTATAAGATGATTGGGGTTTTTTGATAAAGAGGGAATGATTATTATTAAAAGAACGAAAAAAAATAAGCTCACGAAAAGTGAGACAAAATACTTAGCAAAAAATAAAAGAGGAGAACAAATAACATTCCATAACAGAACAAGAAAATCAGGGCTAGATAAGCTAAGCCATAGTACAAACAAAGATAAAATATAAATGAAAATCAGTACGAAGAAAATGAGAATAAAATGAGGTGAAATTAATCCAATGAAGCCCAAGCCAATAACAGAGTGGGAATGCAAGCCGAATTAAGATCCATCTTGTCAAATAAACATATTTAATAGAAAGCCACTTGAAAACCATGAGTAAAGTCTTCGTGACTATAGCTCTAAAATCAGAAGAAGAGTTTTGAAAGATTATGTGATTACACTCGATCTATGTATTCCAACATATCGTCACGAAGATTGCGTCAAAAAGGTCTTTGAGTTTACTACATGTGTGAAAGAAGCTCAAGAATCTAAGAACTCATCAGAGTTGTTTAGAAAAATCCAAGAAAAGTTACAATTCTCCAAGATCGATGACCAGACTTCCCAAGCAAAAAAAACAAGATAAAAAAATGTGAGAGCTACATTCAGAATAATCAGAACAGAGCACACAAATAAGATTGTTGTGGGACACAGAAACGGGGCGACACATGATGTTCCGGGCTCGCGGCCCAGTTGGGAGTACGGAGTAGCCCGTGAGGGACTAAACCGGAGAATAATGGAGTCGCCACCCGGTGTGAACCGGGAAAATTAGATTTAAGGCCGCACTCACCCCTCGCAAGGGAAGACCTCAAACCGTTGGGTTCGGAATGGTCCCTTTATGCCACTTGTAATGAGAAGATTTGTGCAATAATCTAACCAAGTCTATCAACATATATATCCAAGTGTACAATAATCCTAAATTCACATACATGAAGATAAAGTTTACATCTAAATTTGTATATGACCTATGTCTAAGTTTGCATGCTTTCAAAAATAAATCATTATAACGGCAATCATATAAACATGTAACATTCATGAATACAGAAACGCAAATAAATCATAGTGATATTAGCATGCGATATCAAAATGACGGAAAATATGCAATTTCACATTGATAGACACAGAAGCGTAAACAAATAACATTCATACAAGCATGCATATTAAGGAAATACAATTAAACGCATAATGAAAATAAATAACTAAAGAGGCAATTATGAACATGGAATAGACGTGCAATGATGTGATACGGAAAATGATATCTAAGATTGACACGAACACACAAGTGGGTATTTTTTCGAGTGGTACGTGGAATTGTATCCCAAGTACAGACCGCACTACCGTCCATTCGGAATCAGCTACGGAATTTATGTATGGGTTTCCATCCTATATACCACGAGAAATAATACACAAATGCTATCATAACGTGGATACACGAGTGACAATAGATCAAGCTAAGACTAAGGTAGATGATGCAATCAATGGATGGAAGACGCGGCAATATCGTGGTAAAGGTAGCCTTTTAGGATTTTCTTCCCCCAAATGGAGAACATTTTATCCCAGCATAATAAGCACATGCGCTTTTCATTACAATGCGTACAAAAATAAAGATAACTATATGGAACTTCGTAATGCATGTGTAAGTGAAGCAATGATACATAAAAGGCAAATGACATAATAAGAGGCGCGGCAAAACATCGTGGTAAAGGTAGCCTTCGAGCATTTCCCTCGAATAGAGGACCTTTAATCCACCCTAGTTAGCCCATGCGCATTAGAATGTAATGCATGCGTAAATAAAGCAATGATGTGCAAAAGGATAAATGACATAGTAAGAAGCGCGGCAAAACATCGTGGTAAAGGTAGCCTTCGGGCATTTCCCTCGAATAGAGGACCTTTAATCCACCCTAGTTAGCCCATGCGCATCATAACATGATGCATCTAAAAGTAAAAATAACAATATCGCATTTGGTATACCCGATTGAACACATCTTACGCTCAATTAAATATACATCATCCGGCGCGGCAAAGCATCGTGGCAAAGGCTTTTAATCCCTCAACATAGAGAACCTTTGATCCACTTACTAAGCCCATGCGCATAATATCATAATGCATATAAAAATAAAGATAGCAATATCGGACTTCGTATACCCGATTGAACACATCTTACATCCAATCGAATATATATCATCTGGCGCGGCAAAGCATCGTGGTAAAGGCTTTTAATCCCTCAACATAGAGAATATTTGATCCGACTTACTAAGCCTAGACGCACAATATCATAATGCATACGAAAATAAAGGTAGCAATATCGGACTTCGCATACCCGATTGAACACATCTTACATCCAATCGAATATACATCATTCGGCGCGGCAAAGCATCGTGGCAAAGGCTTTTAATCCCTCAACGTAGAGAACCTTTGATCCAACTACTAAGCCCATGCGCTTTATCACATCATTACACAAACAAATAATATGCAGAAATTCAATAGCGGATAATAAACGAATCAAAACAACATAAAATAAAACATGCGCTATTTACTCATGTGGTTCGTGGAGTTGTATCCCGAGTACAGATCATACTACCGTCCATTCGGATCGGCTATGAAATTTATGTCCAGGTTTCCATCCTATATACCACGAGAGGCGACACATTCTTCATTTTATTCAAGGGCCACAACATACATCATTTCACAATACATGCATTTTCTATCTATTCAAGGGCCACAACATGCATCATTCCGCAATAATCATGCAAAGGAAATTCAATAAACAGTAAAAATACGAATAAAAATGAATGTGAAATATACCCTCAGGTCTAACATTTTATGTCGACTTTCGGAGGCGCGTTACAAGTCCGTCGGAAGGGCTATCACTCCGCAACTTTTCTGGTTCACTGGTCTACGTCTTTCTTCGCTGTTTCGCTATTTTGGCCGCTGTTTTCACTTCGTTTTACTGCTGTTTGTGCTGTATTTTCTGGTCACTGTTTTGGTGTATTATGGGACTGTTTTGGCGGTTTCTAAAGGGTCTGGGGCTGCTGTTTCGGGGGTATGTTCTGGACTGTTTTGGGCAGTTTTTATGTGAGATTATGGGGACTGTTTTGAGTGTTTGAGGACTGCTTGTGGCTCGGTTTATCTTGATTTGTTCGGCAGTGTGGGGCATTGATTTTAGGCGATATTGTGGCTAACGTGAAAGGCTGATTTGTGAGTGGACGAGGTGGCTGATCTGTGCAGTTTGTGAGTGGATCAAAGGCTTGTGAGGGAGGCGACAATGTTTGTTGCTGGTTCACGTAGAGTGTGTGGCTGAATGAAGGGCAAAGACGTGTGGGTGAGGGCCAGTGGGAGTGATCTTGGTCGGTTTGGCTGGTGACGTGAGGTTCTTTATTCCCCTGGGCCTTGTTCCCGAACTACTTTGAAAGTGGGCTTTATTCCCGAGCTGTGTTAAGATATGATTTTATTCCCCTGGGCCTTGTTCCCAAACTGTGTTAAGATAGAGCTTTATTCCCTTGGGCCTTGTTCCCGAACTGTGTTAAGATAGATCTTTATTCCCCTGGGCATTGTTCCCGAACTGCTTTGAAAGTGGGCTTTATTCCCCTAGGCTTTGTTCCCGAGCTATGTTAAAAT
The DNA here is from genome assembly GCA_019454045.1 of Zanthoxylum bungeanum. Classification (NCBI taxonomy): domain Eukaryota; kingdom Viridiplantae; phylum Streptophyta; class Magnoliopsida; order Sapindales; family Rutaceae; genus Zanthoxylum; species Zanthoxylum bungeanum. The sequence goes on from SKCR01027637.1 coordinate 242,215, forward strand.
AGAGCTTTATTCCCTTGGGCCTTATTCCCGAACTGTGTTAAGATAGAGCTTTATTTCCCTGGGCTGTATTCCCGAACTGTGTCAAGATAGGGCTTTATTCCCCTGACTGTGCTGAATGTGGGCTTTGTTCCTGATTGTGTTGAATGTGGGCTTTATCCCTGAACTGTACCGAATGTGGGCTTTATCCCCGATCTGAGCTGACTGTGGGCTTTGTTACTGAATTGTACTAAATGTGGGCTTTATCCCCGATCTGAGCTGACTGTGGGCTTTGTTCCTGAATTGTACTGAATGTGGGCTTTATTCCCGAATTGAGTTGACTGTGGGCTTTGTTCCTGAATTGTACTGAATGTGGGCTTTAGTCTCGAACTGAGCTGACTGTGGGCCTCGCCCCCAGATTGATGCTGATGTGGGTTTTGCCCTCAAACTGATGTTGATGCTAATGTTGGCCTCGTCCCCATAGTGCCATACCCAAAACTCAAACTCAAATGGGCCTCAACCCTGGGATTATTTACCCGAATCTGATACTGTGCTTTTCACCGTTTCTGATTAGCTTGTTCTTTGCCGCTTTCTTTTTTCTTCTTCAAAACCTGCGAATACAAAACAAACACAAAACGAATGCCAAAATGTGTTACGTGTATGCATGCATGCATGAGTGTGCTCCATTTTGGAGCGCCATTTGCTGTGTGTGCTCCATTTTGGAGCGCCATTTTCGGCGTCTGCTGTGTGTGCTCCATTTTGGAGTGCCATTTTCGGCGTCTGTTGTGTGTGCTCCATTTTGGAACACCATTTTCGGCATATGTTGTGTGTGCTCCATTTTGGAGCGCCATTTTCGGCCTCTGTTATGGTAGCGGTCCATTTATGAACTGTGCTGTCCGAGAATGTGGCTCATTTTTGAGCCGTTACTTGATGAGGTGGTCTTTGCCGCTACAATCCTGTGAATACAAAACAAAAATTGTATGTATATGATATGTATGCATGTATATATGGATGCATGATGCTGATGTGGGCCTCGCCCCCAAACCGATACCGATGTGGGCCTCGCCCCTAAACTGACACTAATGTAGGCCTCGCCCCCAAACTGATGCGGATGTGGGCCTCGCCCCTAAAATGATATTGATGTGGGCCTCGACCCTCGGGACTCATCCCCAAACTGATACTGATGTGGGCCTCAACCCTGGGACTCATCCCCAAACTGATACTAATGTAGGCCTCGGCCCTGGGACTCATCCCCAAACTGATGCTGATGTGGGCCTCGGCCCTGGGACTCATTCCCAAACTGATGCTGATGTGGGCTCGCCCCCAACTGATACTGACATGGGCCTCGCCCCCAGACTGATACTGATATGGGCCTCGCCCCAAACTGATACTGACGTGGGCTTCGCCCCAAACTGATACTGATATGGGCCTCTCCCCCAGCTGATACTGATGTGGGCCTCGGCCCTGGGACTCATCCCCAAATTGATGCTGATGTGGGCCTCGGCCCTGGGACTCATTCCCAAACTGATGCTGATGTGGGCTCGCCCCCAACTGATACTGACATGGGGCTCGCCCCCAACTGATACTGACATGGACCTCGCCCCTAGACTGATACTGATATGGGCCTCGCCCCAAACTGATACTGACGTGGGCCTCGCCCCAAACTGATACTGATATGGGCCTCGCCCCCAGCTGATACTGATGTGGGCCTCGCCCCCAACTGATACTGATATGGGCCTCACCCCAAACTGATACTGATGTGGGCCTCGCCCTCAGCTGATACTGATATGGGCCTCGCCCCCAGACTGATACTGATATGGGCCTTGCCCCAAACTGATACTGATGTGGGTCTCGCCCACAACTGATACTGATATGGGCCTCACCCCAACTGATACTGATGTGGGCCTCGCCCCCAACTGATACTGATATGGGCCTCGTCCCAACTGATACTGATATGGGCCTCGCCCCCAACTGATACTGATATGGGCCTCGCCCCCAACTGATACTGATATGGGCCTCGCCCCCAGCTGATACTGATATGGGCCTCAACCATGTGATTCATTCCTGAAAACTGCTGACATTGTACTGTTGCTGCTGGTTGGCTTGCATTTGCCGCTTTCTATTTTTCTCCGTTGAAACCTTTGAATACAAAACAAAACAAACACAAAAAGGAATGCAAATGCGTTACGTGTATGCATACATGCATGATTGAGTTTCCTATCTCGTTGGGTTAGGTCTTCTGTCGGTACTTTTGGTGCATGCTCGGTCTTTTGACAAGTCTGCCATCTTCCCTAACCAACGGGTATCTATGATGGCTTTTATAGACATAGAGGGTGTTAACATGATATATGTATGCATGAGATGAATGAGATGCATGCGATACAAGGAATATATCAACTCTTTAAAATTTTCACAAAAATCGGCCCATTATCATTTTGGAAGCTTTTGGGCTAACTGTCATAGGAGTGAACTCGTCCCAGTTTAAATGGCCCAACAAGTTCACATCTCATGGCAAGAAGTCCAACCGTATCCAAATGATAATGTTCCTAAACACGAACATATAATGGCCCATTGGCGTTTTAAAAGCCTTTGGCTCAATCATCATAAGATATGTTCTTGTCTCAGTTTAAATGGCCCAACAAGCCCATACCTCATGACAAAAGGTCTGAATGGATCCAAACGACCATGTTCCCCAAACACAAGCACAAGTAAATAATTCTTATTAGTTCTATGACTAAGGTTCACATGCGGGTTTACGGGGGTGTGGACAAAGGCTCTCGCTGACGAAGGATTACCCACAACTAGGTCTCCCCACTCAAGGGTCTGAGCAACCAAGTGAGCGCACCCTTTTTTATACACTAAGGTACGTGCCAATGAGCTATGGTGTGTGACTGACTGTCAAATGGATTTCCCGTTGTAGATTCCCCAGAGGGAGGGTGGAGCGAGGCTCTCTTAAGTACTCAAGCCTCTTAGGCTCTTATCGCTTGGTGTCAGGAATAAACAATGAGTCCTCCAAATTAGTCCATCACAGTAGGCTACGAGTAGATGATTATTTAGGTGTCTTCACAGTTTTTCCTTATAGAAAGGTAGTGAGTGAAGGAAGACACCAAACCATTACATAGCCTTAAAAGTGCCTTTGATTAAACCCATTTCAACCCACTATAGGAACGGTTAACTTAAAGCACAAATCATAATATTACAAGACATTATTTCGGGGCCGATTCTCTATCCCCAGTGGCAGACTGTGTGATACAGAAACGAGGCGACGCATGCTGTTCCGGGCTCGCGGCCCGGTTGGGAGTACGGAGTAGCACGCGGGGGACTAAACCAGAGAATAATGGAGTCGCCACCCGGTGTGAACCGGGAAAATTAGATTTAAGGCCGCACTCACCCCTCGCAAGGGAAGACCTCAAACCGTTGGATTCGGAATGGTCTCTTACTTATGCCACTTGTAATGAGAAGAATTGTGCAATAATTTAACCAAGCCTATCAACATATATTTCCAAGTGTACAATAATCCTAAATTCACATACATGAAGATAAAGTTTACATCTAAATTTGTATAGGACCTATGTCTAAGTTTGCATGCTTTCAAAAATAAATCATTATAACGGCAAGCATATAAACATGTAACATTCATGAATACAGAAACGCAAATAAATCATAGTGATACTAGCATGCGAAATCAAAATGACGGCAAATATGCAATTTCACAATGATAGACACAGAAGCGCAAACAAATAACATTCATACAAGCATGCATATTAAGGAAAGACAATTAAACACATAATGAAAATAAATAACTAAAGAGGCAATTATGAACATGGAATAGACGTGCAATGATGTGATACAGAAAATGATATCTAAGATTGACACGAACACACACGTGGGCATTTTTTTGAGTGGTAAGTGGAATTGTATCCCAAGTACAGACCGCACTACCGTCCATTCGGAATCGACTACGGAATTTATGTCTGGGTTTCCATCCTATATACCACGAGAAATAATACACAAATGCTATCATAACGTGGATACACGAGTGACAATAGATCAAGCTAAGACTAAGGTAGATGATGCAATCAATGGATGGAAGACGCGGCAAATATTGTGGTAAAGGTAGCCTTTTAGGATTTTCTTCCCCCAAATGGAGAACCTTTTAGCCCAACATAATAAGCCCATGCGCTTTTCATTACAATGCGTACAAAAATAAAGATAACTATATGGAACTTCGTAATGCATGTGTAAGTGAAGCAATGATACATAAAATGCAAATGACATAATAAGAGGCGCGGCAAAACATCGTGGTAAAGGTAGCCTTCGGGCATTTCCCTCGAATAGAGGACCTTTAATCCACCCTAGTTAGCCCATGCGTATTAGAATGTAATGCATGCGTAAATAAAACAATGATGTGCAAAAGGATAAATGACATAGTAAGAAGCGCGGCAAAACATCGTGGTAAAGGTAGCCTTCGGGCATTTCCCTAGAATATAGGACCTTTAATCCACCCTAGTTAGCTCATGCGCATCATAACATGATGCATCTAAAAGTAAAGATAACAATATCGGATTTCGTATACCCGATTGAACACATCTTACGCTCAATCAAATATACATCATCCGGCGCGGCAAAGCATCGTGGCAAAGGCTTTTAATCCCTCAACATAGAGAACCTTTGATCCAACTTACTAAGTCCATGCGCACAATATCATAATGCATATAAAAATAAAGATACCAATATAGGACTTCGTATACCCGATTAAACACATCTTACATCCAATCGAATATACATCATCCGGGGCGACAAAGCATCGTGGCAAAGGCTTTTAATCCCTCAACATAGAGAATCTTTGATCCGACTTACTAAGCCCATGCGCACAATATCATAATGCATACGAAAATAAAGGTAGCAATATCGAACTTCGCATACCCGATTGAACACATCTTACATCCAATCGAATATACATCATCCGGCGCGGCAAAGCATCGTGGCAAAGGCTTTTAATCCCTCAACGTAGAGAACCTTTGATCCAACTTACTAAGCTCATGCGTTTTATCAATCATTACACAAACAAATAATATGCAGAAATTCAATAGCGGATAATAAACGAATCAAAACAACATAAAACAAAACATGCGCCGTTTACTCAAGTGGTACGTGGAGTTGTATCCCGAGTACAGATCATACTACCGTCCATTCGGAATCGGCTATGAAATTTATGTCCGAGTTTCCATCCTATATACCACGAGAGGCGACACATTCTTCATTTTATTCAAGGGCCACAACATACATCATTTCACAATACATGCATTTTCTATCTATTCAAGGGCCACAACATGCATCATTCCGCAATAATCATGCAAATGAAATTCAATAAACAGTAAAAATACGAATAAAAATGAATGTGAAAAGTACCCTCAGGTCTAACATTTTATGTCGACTTTCGGAGGCGCGTTACAAGTCCGTCGGAAGGGCTATCACTCCGCAACTGTTCTGGTTCACTGGTCTACGTCTTCCTTCATTGTTTCGCTGTTTTGGCCGCTATTTTCACTCTGTTTTACTGCTGTTTGTGCTGTATTTTCTGGTCACTGTTTTGGTGTATTAGGGGACTGTTTTGGCAGTTTCTAAAGGGTCTGGGGCTGCTGTTTCGGGGGTATGTTCTGGACTGTTTTGGGCAGTTTTTATGTGAGATTATGGGGACTATTTTGAGTGTTTGGGGACTGCTTGTGGCTCGGTTTATCTTGATTTGTTCGGCAGTGTGGGGCGTTGAATTTAGGCGATGGTGTGGCTAACGTGAAAGGCTGATTTATGAGTGGGCGAGGTGGCTGATCTGTGCAGTTTGTGACTTGATCAAAGGCTTGTGAGGGCTTACGTGAGGGAGGCGGCAATATTTGTTGCTGGTTCACGTGGAGTGTGTGGCTGAATGAAGGGCAAAGACGTGTGGGTGAAGGCTAGTGGGCATGATTTTGGTCTGTTTGGCTGGTGACGTGAGGTTCTTTATGGTGTTGAAGGGCTGTTTGGCTTTGTGGGCAGTTGGCGTGGGGTTGTCGCTTGTTTATAATTTTTGTTTGTTTGGAGAATGAGAGGGCTGGCTGTGCAGTGGGTGATCGTTAAGGGGCTTAGGGTTTATCGTGTGTGCATGAGTCTTGGCTAGAGTGAGTGACGTGTTGATGCGGGTTCTTATTATTTTTCTGCTTTGGGTGGATGATAATGCCGTGAATGAGAGAGGTCCTAGGGTTTAAGTTTGTTCTATTTTTATAGTGAGAGGGAAGGAATTAGGGTTTGCATAAGATTATTCAAAAAGGAAGATGATCAAATAATAATGGATGGATTTTATTTAATTATTTAAGGAAAGAAATTATGTAATTTAGGAGGGGATTATTTAAATTAGGGGAGTGATTTGTTTATTTTAGGAATTGATTTATTTAATTTTGGTATTAGATTTAATTAGATATTAATTTAATTTAATTTCAATTTAATTGGTTTTAATTTAATTTCAATTTAGTTGGTTTTAATTTAATTTAATTGGTTTTAATTTGTGACATGTATTTTAAATGTTTTAATTATTTTTTGGATTGGGCTTGGGTGAGATTGGCTTGGCTTGTGTCTTATGGGGTTTGGGCTAAGGGTGTGTTTTAAAACGGAGGTCCAACAAGTGAGCCTAGAGCTAAACAAGCGAATAAAATTTAACGAAATACCGATTCCCTTCCGACGACCGTTTCCCGCAACTTCCTCGACTAAAAAGGTAGTGTCTCCAAATGAGACTCATCATAGGGACTCACATGCAAAAATGCAGTGCCTACAGTTGTTATTATCAATTCTTCCTCTATTGCTTAGAAACTCTCTTGTCTTCATTCTATCAATGAAGAGTAACCAGCAAAATAATTGAATATTTTTAGGGGCAACACTTTTTCAAATGAATCCAAATTTCCAAGGCGGAGACAAGCTTCTAATGACTAGGGTCGGCCCTGGGCAGGTGCCACAAGGGCTATTGTCCAAGGTCCAAAAATTAAGAGGGCACCAAATAGACTAAATTGAAATTTGCTTTTACAATTTACAAATTGAAATTATTAAAATCTTACTTGCGGACCACTATGACTCAAGATATACTAAATGGATTAGCAATCTTATGTATTGAAAATGATGAGATTGAAGACTTTGAGTATGATTATATAATTGATGATTTTGCTTCAAAAAATGCTATAAGACAATTTCTTAAAGGTTGAAATTTCAAAGAGCTTTGCTATGAATAGTTGTATATAATTGTATTTTTTATTATCGGGGTTTATGTACTATGTCCCTCAATTTGTATATTTTCTCAAGTAATATAATTTGGGCGTGAGGGCCTAGCCCCCCAGCTTCGACTGTGTTCCAGCCCTCGTTAAATATTATTTTTTTTAAACAAATGTTTTCGTAATAAAAAATGAAACATTTTGAGCTTTCGCACAGGGCACCCAAAAACTCAAGACCGGCCCTACTAATGATAATCAAGCTTTGAACACATGACTTTATTGAGAACAAACCTGAAGAGTGAAAAGGCCAGGATATGGTATCCCACGTGTTACCAACAATAGGGTAAACACTAATAAGTAAAAAAATGGAACTTAAATCTGACTGCTCAGAAGTTCTCAGATTACGTCTCCAAATGGAAGAGAAGCTGACATTCTGTACAAAATCAACAACTGAAATCTCTTTGTTTAGAGCCAGAGCAAATATATTAGGGAAGAGAGTCATGAGGGGCAAATTCGAGCACCATAAGTGAAACCAGAATCTGAATGATAATATGCTTACAAAGAGAATATTCCTCTCTAGCAAACCTCCACAGTCACTTAAGCAATAATTTGGGCTCTATTCAAGCTTCGGAGTTTCATAGTTCAAGAAAGTTCAAGATCCGCAAGATCCATCAAGTAAAATGGTCTTGCCAAATTCAAGAGAATTTCAAGTTCAAGATTCAAGGCCAAAGCAATACCAAGATCCAATCCTAGACAATTCAGACTTTTTAATAAGTGGCCTCTAAGAATTGGGCTAAAGAAATTTAAGATTTTCAAGAGAATACCACATAAGCAATGACGACGAGATTTGTACAGTTTTTATATTTTGGCCATAACTTCCTCATAAAATATTCGATATTAGTGATTTAAGTTATGTTGGAAAGAGAACTCAAATATTTACAATTTTATGGCTCAAGTTAAAAGACAGATTCAGATTCCTTCGTGGTCCAAATGTGATCGTAATAAATTACTATAGTTTTAAATTATATGTTTTAATTATATGTTATGTTTAAATATTGGGTTGAACTCTAATGTTATTTTAAAAGGTCATGCATTACTTTTTAAGTATTATTTAGCTTAGGATTTATTCTCATTAGTTCAATTAGGATTTCTTTTAAGTATTATAGTTTAATTAGTTTTTCTTATTTAAATTAACTTAGGATTTTACAATGACCTATTTAAATGTATCTTTATCTTGTAATTTTGATATACCGATTTTTCAGACTCTAAAATTCCGAAAATTATATTATGTGCCGGGTGTATATGTCATCTCTCTCACAGCAGGCGGACCCCAGAAATGGGAAAAATCAGTGGTAGGTTGGTATAAAATCAATGTGGCAATTGACGACTCTAAAAATATTTTTGGGTTATGAGACAGATTCTTTACATGTTATGCAGTTGGTAACGAAAAATATTCTACACATATGGAATTGTTTTGTGAAAATTCCAACTTGAAACAGATGATTCATCCGTGGAATGAGTCTAAGATATTTCATATTTTTAGAAAATGTAATATGCTTGCTGATGCACTTTCAAAACACTTTTTTATATTTTTTTAAATCGTTGGAAATCTACCATCAAATCACACCTTCCGGACTTAAACGAATCGGATAAAACCCCCAACTGTCTCAGACTCTTACAAAAAAACCAACTCTCTAGATTTAAATTCAAGACCTGAAAATCAAATCATAAGCCCTACACGGATTATTTTTGGTTTTTCTGTGTGGATGAAAGACATTCTATGCTAGTTTTATTTCTGAGGCTAATGAAGTTGTATTTGATTTTTTTTTTTTTAGAATTATTTTATCAATATTTATATGGATTGTTTTACAAAATAAATAAATAAAATAAAATGGACTGTTTACTTTATGACTGAAATATGAGTTACATTAATAGTATTAATGTGATCATAAAATAAACCTAAAATTTAATAATAAATAGTTTATCAGAACAATATCATTTTTGGTTTTATGCTTTTGAGTTTTTTCATCTAAAATATTTATACATTCCCATATTTTATTCACATTTAATAATAATATAATATATTTATATTTACCATCATAATATATTATACTGTCAAGATAACTTTATCCTGACTGTTCAAAGGAAACGAATTGTATCTACATCACTATTTTTAAAATCGGATCAGATCGACCGGTTCGATCGGTCAAATCGAGAACCATCCGTGAATTTGGTCTGGATGAAGGCAAAAAACCAATCAAAATCGGTAAAAATCGGTCCAAATATTTTTTTTTTGTATTTTTAATTAAATAAAATGATTTATTTGTAAGCCGATTTTGCCCTTTATGGACACGGTTCAACCGGTCGAACTACTGATCCATTGAACCTTTTACATCACCGGTTTGATCCTCAATCCGGTTATGAAAATAATGATCTACATCAAATTAGAGTTGGCAAATGTTTGCGTATAGAGATTTTTCAATTCATGATTTTATTATGTAATCGAGACAAAAAATTATATCGAATCTCTATTGAATTTTTTTAATGGGAATGAAAAATCATCACAAATCTTATACTGAATAGTACATGAACCTAAATTCTAATAAGAATTTGAGATTTTTTTAATAAATGAGATATATCATGGATTTGGTATGAAAAATAGACCCAAATCTCAACCTTCTTTTAATAAGGATAAAAGATCGTCTTGATTCCCTATAAAAAATTTTAATCGGGACAAAAAAAATCATTATAAATTCCAAATAAGATGTTGGATTTTTTGACAACCCTACGTTAAACAACTATACCCATTAATGCATTCTTAAATATATTCCATTAAGTTTATATTAATAGTAAATTGTTTAATTTGTGTTTCTACAAAATTTGTTTTAATAATGTTATTCAAAAAAATAAAATAAAAATGTTTTAACATTTGGTGTCATGAGTTATCCTGGTCGGTACTAAATTTTCAATATTAATATATTAAAAGTAGTATTAGTTCATTTTAAATATAAATATTTTGTGTGTCCTCAAAATTAATCTAAACTTTGATGGTCAATATGTAATATATATTTGTGATATAATATTATTTTAAAAAAAATTACGCTACTATCTTTATTACTTTTTCTATAAAATAAATGAAAATTGTATATTTTATGTTTAGGAAAAAAAACAAATAATAAAAAAGGCTTTTGGATATTTGAAATTGAAAATCAGACCAGATAAGGGATAAGCTTATCCCGACCTCGGTATTGTGAAAAGGGATAAACCTGAATACAAACAGTCCTAATCGTACGTACACACGTATATGACTGAAGTAACTAACTACTCTAAAAAAGTGGTATAAGCTAAATAACCGTAAAATAAAAGGGCCACGAAAAATAAAGGCTGGGGAATTTGTTAGGGTCGATGACATGACGTGGCAAAAGCGCACGTATAGTCAAATGTCAAATGTCCACGTCATCATTATCATAAAGGAGAAAAATTTATATCATGTGTCATTCATTCGAGAAAATCCTTAGTGCAACAGTGGTACCACGTCATCCATGCAACAAGCCAATCATCATTTGCCACGCGTGCTAAAAAGTCAAAAACAACTAAAAAATATGAAGAAAATTAACATGTTATTTTTTTATTTGGTTGGTGGTACCACGTCATCCATACCACTGTTGCACCAAAGATTTACTCAATTCATAGGGGTGTCAATTTAGGTTATGATTCGTTTATTCGTTCGATTTGATTCATTTTAAAATGAATACGAGTTTGAAAAAAATGGATTCGTTTAATAAATGGATCGATTCGGTTCGATTCGTTTATTAAATGAATCAGATACAAATTTAAGTTCATTAATTCTTTTATTCGTTTATGATTCTTTAGATTGGTGACCTATTTTTGTTAAATATATTAATTACGTATTTCATACGTATATATTTTTGAAGAATTAATGTAAATAAATTATGATAATTTATGTTATTAAATAATTTTATGACTAAACGAATATTCGTATTCGATTCGTTTAATAAACGAATCGAATACGAATCCATCACATTTTAATTCGATTCGTTTAGAATTCGATATAAATTTGATTCGTTAATTTATTTTGCCACCCTAATCATTCATTCATTGGATGGTCCGGAATCGTCCTTATATAAGGTTTTTCTCACCATCAAGAATCATGTGCTCTATAAACCTTGAATAATGGGGATTGATATATAGATATGGTAATAGTTTCTAACCATCAAAGATAATTTGAATGTTCACTATCACTGGCTATAAGCAGTGGCAACGGGCAGAGTCGGATCGAGTTTTTTAAAATAAAATAAATTTTTATTTTTATTTTTTGAATAAAAACAATTTTTTTTAATATTTAAAAATGAAAAAACTTAATAATTTTAATGTTTTTAGTGTTTTTTATATTGAACCTTAAAATTTTAGTTTTATATATATTTAAAATTAAAAATTAAATTATATGATCAAAAATATTTTCTTATTAATTTATATAACTTTTTTTGAATATAAAATTTGTATCTCATGAATTTACGTAATACCTTTTTCAACTTCATAGAGGTACAATATTTGCATATTTTACATATAGAACACTATTGATCACACGATCGCAAATTATACTATTTATTAGAGAATTTTTAGCATAATATTTGTAAAATTTCGAACTATTCATTAAAGTAAGGGTGTACAAAGCCCCCAAGGGTGTGGCTTGGTGGTGAAGGGTCAGAATCTCACTTTCTCACTTTGAGGTTCTGGGTTCGAATCCAGGGGGGTGCAACTTCTTGTAAGAGCCTGGGGCAGCCGGCGGTTTTATACCTGCTCCGCGGCCCAGAATGGGTGGTTTGGTGGCGGGATTTCCAACGATTTCAAAAAAAAAAAAAAAAAAAAAAAGTAAGGGTGTACAAACCAAATCAAGATCAATTAAAATGTTTGTAAACCATTTGTTTTAAATTAGGTTCGAGTCTTCAAAAGAAAATGTACTAAAAAAAAGGAGATTTAAAATCAAAACTTAAATTCGGGTTGTGAGTCGAGATTGGTTCATAAAATTTTGATTTGAAATGATATTTAACAAAAAAAAAAAAAATTGTAAAACAAAATGTTTAGCTAAAACCAAAAATATTCACCTTTAAAGATATTGGCATTTAAAGTTGAATATTTTGCTAAGTTGTGCTTCCAACCATTTCATAATTTTGCATGAAAACAACACAAGTGAAATAGTGGTTCTTCCATCCATTTCAGACATAGACGTCTACTGATATGAGATCGAAAATTTATCGTCACGAGATCAGAAATCTAACAAAATAAATGGTGGTTCCAATCATTTCAGACCTGGTAAACTTAGATGAACTTGACAGATGAATTTTAGGTTTAGCTTTAGATTCAAAAGTATACGATCTCATTTTAGGGATTTCCTTACATGATAGAAATATATCTGGCATGCGGGTGTAACCATAATTGGAACTTGACCTTAATGAATTTGGGTTTCTTAGTTAACATATAAATATAGTTAATTGAGTTACTTTGAATATTTGCACTCGACCATCGAAAGAGGCTTGTGGATATTTTAGTGTTTCAGGTTAATATGTCAATGTATTGCACAAGTATAGGAGAATCAATATTTATATCCCTGGATATTTTCTCTTCATTGATTAATTTTGGAATCTATCGTAATTTTATTTTTTTGATGTAGTTATAATCAAACTCCAATCAACAATCATAATACGACTTCAATTAGATACTCATAGGTAGTTAGTTTCAACAATTAGTAATGTAAGATATAAATTCTCGTGTGAACGATAATTTTTTTTATATTATTTGAGCGATATATGCGTTTGCGTAACGCGTGAAAATCGAGATCAATATGAGATTGAATGTTTATCATCCCGATATCAAAAGTCTAACTCTCTGATGTGGGACTTTGAGCAGGCGCGGCAAAATAATTGCAAATTTTGGCTTTTTTAAGGCATACAACACAATAATGAGGGGGTGTTTGTCTATTTACTGCTCAAATTTGCTTGGCAGCAGCTTTGCATTTCACTTTCTTTTTTCAGAATCAATCAATAAATTAATTTAAAATAAAAAAAAAAAAAAAAAAAATCAATGAACTATCCCATTAAGTTGTTGTAGGCTTCCTAGTCTAGGAAAAGAAATCAAGAAGAACAGAGCTTTAACTAATGGAAGCTCTGTGTGTGAACACTGATCACTGACCTGTCACTGTTAAAATATAGGCAATAGCAGTGACACAACTCTGCACAAAACACAGGCATCAAGGGCCAATGCCAAATTGATTGCCAAACAAAAAAAATATATATATATATACACTCACACATTTTTATTTAAAGTTTTACCAACTCTCACTATAGCTACATTGATTTACTGTAGATCAATGTAGCTATAGTGAAAGAGTTTGTAAAAATTTAAGTAAAAGTGTGTGTGAGTATTAGAGAATCGGAACCTAACCGGTTCCGGAACCGAACCGGAACCTAACCGATTCGGTTAGGGTTCATACCCTAGCCGAACCGGTTGGAACCGCTGGAACCGGTTTAAATTTATTTAATATATATATATTTTTTTATTTTTTAGATAAGAATTTTATTTGTAATTTAATGTAATTAGGTAATGTAATAAATTCAAATTCATAATTTTAAATTATATTGATTTATCAATCTCAATTTTTAATTTTCAATAAAGCAAAAAAAAAAAAAAAAAAACGGTTGGAACCAGAACCGAACCGAACCGAACCGAACCGTTCGGTTCCGGTTCTGGTTCCACTTTTGTGTGGAACCGGAACCGAACTGGAATTAACCGGTTCGGTTCCGGTTTCGGTTCTGGTTCCACTTTTGTGTGGAACCGGAACCGAACTGGAATTAACCGGACGATTCGGAACCGAACCGAACCGCCAGCCGGGTCTAGTGAGTATATCATTACTTAAAAAAAAAATAGAAGGAAAGATGACACATCATTATCTTATAGTTCTTATCTTATAGTTCTGGTAATGCTATTTTAGTTTTTTTAATTTTAAAAATATAAACTTTATTCATGGCAATTTTAAGAATATAAATTTTATTTTTTGTTATTAAAGGTGGTTACGAAGAGAGTCAGCACATTCAATTGATTGGGACTCTTAAATTTGACCTAAAATTAAGTGCCCTAAATTCAGATAAATTTTATTTTTTAGTGTATAATATGACTTATATAATTTTATTTTTATCTTTTATTGGTAGGGATCTTATTTTGAAAATTCGTCCAAGATCCAATAAAATTCAAGACAACTCAGGGCCACCCATGCCTGCCATTTAGGGATGACAACAAATTGAGTATAATATAAAGATGACAATATTTGTGCTTAACTCGTTCAATCAACGAGCACAAAAAATTTAGTCGTGCCCAGCCCTAAAGTGAAAGGCTGAAGTGCGGGTCCCCGCTCACACTGGGATCTTACCTTTATAATAAAGTGTTTGCGGTGTGGTTCGTGTCGGTTTTTTCGTTTAACCCTCCAAACCGCACGGGTTAGCGGTTTGGGAAATTAGAAACCAAAATTGCAAATTTGATAAGGAAAATCGGGGCGGTTCGGGTCGACGGTTCAACAGTTTGGGCGGTTCGGGTCGGTGGTTTGGATTATAAATTTTTTAAAGAAAATTTTATGTGTTTTCACATAATAATTGAAGAGAAAAAATACCTAATTTTTATTTATACATTGCATATTGTCATATGATCATTAAATATCTTAAATTTCATGGTTAAAGAATAAGAAAAATATAAAATAATGTATAATTTGAACGCATGTTGGCGGTTTAGGCGGTTCGGGTCAAAATTTACGTTTTGGGAGGTTCGGGTCAAAACCGCGCACCGATCCAAAATTTACGGTTTGGTTCAAGCCGACCTGAAATCTTTTTCAATATTTTTCCAACCTGCACGGTTCGGGTTTGTACGGTTTGGGTCGGTTGCGATTTGAACCGAAACCGTGCACACACCCTACCTTTATTTAAATATGGATGTCAATATCCGTACCCGACCCGTCTAACGAAATGATATAGAAAATTATCCTCTTACCCATCCCTAACATACCGAGCCCCTATTCTAATGAGAATTTTTGACATCCGTGCTTCTATAAAATATTTTTAAATTTTATATTTTTCATCTAATTTTGAAATAAAATTTTACTAACTTTAGATAATTTTTTAGATATTTAAGTTATTTAACACTAATTGAATGAAAAGTGACTTAACGTCAAAGATTAAAACTTATATTTCAAAACTATTATGATTAAAGTGGAGTAATTGAATAAAAAATGACTCAAAACTTAAATTTTCAAAATTATTATTTAACATTAATCGAATGAATTGTGACTCATATTTAAAGTTTCTGATCATTTGATTCTCTTTTTTGATTTGTCTAATATTAATAATAGCATTGATTGCATGAAACAAAGTGGGTTCTGTTCATTTTCCCGGAAAATCTTTCACTTTCCTAGAAAATTAAGGCCTCGATACTGGCTTTCTTTGGTGTCAAACAAACAGGACAAGAATCAAGAAAAGCTTCACAAGCTGAGCATGAACAAAGGTGCCTACAAGGAAGGAACAAGACACACGAATCCCTAGAGTTACAGCCTTTGCAAACCATCACCATTTTTCTTGTTCTCTGTTCTTGTTCTGTTTCCTCTGTTTCTTTACAGTCACTTTCACCAAAACCAATTTCTGATATGTTTTCCTCACAGCAAGACTCTGCATCTTCTGCTCCATTGTTGAAGAAGAAACAAAAAGAAGCCTTCTCTTTCAATTGTTCCAATGAGTTATTGAGTGAAAAAACCATTGCTTCATTTTCTTGTGCTATTCTTTGCCATGCTTGCCTCTCCATCTCCAATTTCTTTAACAATATCTCTGACTCCATTGTCCTGTTTGTAGCTTTTGCTATCTCTTCATCTTTTTCTCTCAATAAAGCTGAAGTTTTTATCTCTATTTTCTTTAAAATCATCTCAAGTTGTTGCTTTCTTTGCTCTTGCAATACCAATCTCAATCTCTCATTCTGTTTCAACCCATTAAAAAAAAAAAAAAAAATCAAATCTCACAAACAACACAATATTAAACCCAAAAAAATAAAAAAAAATAGTTTTTTAAGTTCTCACCTCTAATCTAATATAATGATCAATCTCTTGTCTTTGTTTCTCAGCTTGAAGAGCCATGATTTGAGAAAATGGCATTGAGTCAAAATTTTGATTCCTTTGCTGCTGTTGTTGTTGTTGCTGCTGCATATTGAAACAAAACTGATTGAACCCATTAACACCAACACCATCACAATAAGCATTGTCCATGAACAAATCTTGAGAGGAGGAGCCAGCACCAGCACCAGCACCAGCAGCAGCACCCAATAAAGGATTACTCACAAACCCTAACCCTAACCCTATATTATTGTCTGAATAAACTTGTGCTGCTTGTATAGCCATTGATATAACTCCTCTCAACAAAACCAACCACAAACCAAAACCCACAACCAAAAACCTAAATAAAACAAACCCTTTTCTTCTTCTAATCCCTTGACCTCAACAAATCATCAAATGCTATGAGCCTATGAGGATATATATGGTGAGGTGGTGGAATGGTGTATGTATATATTTATATGAGAGGTGGTGATGTTGAGGTGTGAATATAAATAAATAAATATTAATTTATTTATTAATTTATTGCTTATCCTACAAATAATAAAGAGATGTGTATGGGAAGTAGTAAAGCAAAGCAACAACGTACACATGCAGATTTTGTGACTAAACTATAGGGGTCAGAGCTTTTCAGAGGCGTTTGTTTGTTTGGTTGAGTTTTTTTTTTTTTTTTTTTGTGTTTATGTTTTTACTATTTAAAAAAAAATAAAAAATAAAGAAATTGAATTCAATGTTGGTAAGGTAATGAGTGAGGATCAGGGGCGGCGCCACTTGGGGCCCAGGAGGGGCTTCAGCCCCTGCTGGCCCAAGAAAAAAATATATTTATTTTTTATAAATAAATTATTATTATTTAATTTAACATAAAATACCCTTCTAAAATTTCAAAATTTTAAAATATCAAATCTTAAAGTAAATTTTTTTTATTTTCTACTTTTTATTTTTGTTAATTTTCTTGGTAACCACTTTAAATCAATCAACCAACTATTCAGTCAGAGGGGACCCAAAATTTTATCCAAAATCTAAACAAAATGTTAAATTTTATGTGTAATGACTTTTTATTGTTTATGAATAGGGGTCTCGTTTAAGGGTGGCTGTTTAGCCAGCGGCCGGCCTGGCCCGGCGGAAGGCCCGTGGTGGAAAAAGCCCGGGCCGGGCCAATTTTTTTTTTTTTTTTTTAAAAAAACATAAATATATATATATATATATATATATTTAATATGTTTGTATCATTTTTATTTATTTTTAGCATTTAAATTGTTAATTTATCAATGAAACTTTTGATTTATTTATAAATTTTCTCATGTTCAAGTTCTTGGAGAAATGACTGTCCCTTCAACATGAAGCAACCAAGTTATCATGAGAGAATGTTATCCACAAGCCCCAAGTAATCCATTGAGCACCGACGCAGAGGAAATAAGTTATAAGGACAGAGACAACTCAACTTGATTCTCATTTATCATCTTCTAAATAAATTTTCAGGTTTTTCAAAGTTTCAATGTTTATGTTTTATTGAATGTATCACAATAAAAATTTGATTGAAATTTGCATGTTAAAATTGATTAATAACACATTATAGATAAAAGCCCCTCCTGAATCAAATTTCTGGCTCCGCCACTGGTGAGGATACTTTTTTTTTTTTTTTTTTGAAAATCGTTGGAAACCCCGCCACCAAACCACCCATTTTGGGCCGCGGCGCAGGTTAAAACCCCGGCTGCCCCAGGCTCTTACAAGAAGTTGCACCCCCTGGATTCGAACCCAGAACCTCAAGATGAGATTCTGGATCGTTCACCACCAAGCCACACCCCTTGGGGGCAATGAGTGAGGATAACATCTATGATATAACGGTATAACGGAGATATCATATCATTCGTGTAATAATTCAATAATTCATTATCACGTGTGTTGAAATATTAAAAAATAACTAAAAGATAGATATTAAATCATATATGTCATTTACTAATTTATTGAGATATCACGTTACCCGTATCTCCGTTATACTAAAGAATTAGTCATGAATGAGAGAGAGAGACTCCTTTGTTTGTTCTTATTTTGGTGAGAGAATCAGAGATTTGTCAGTTTGGTCATTTGGAAAGCCTGAAGAATAGGATTATTTATTGCTCTCTCTTTTTTTCTTTCCTTATTTTGGGAGTACTAATAATAAATGGGAAATGCTAATGAGTGTTCTTAGGTCACTTATAATGATCAATTTTAGGAAAGTTTTTATAGGAAAAATGAAAAAGTAATTAATGTTTTGACAATTTTTTACTTTCCCCATAAAAATAATATGAAAACTTACCAAAAATAGATTTTTAATTAGTGCCCTTAGCCTGACCCATAATAAATTGTTGTTAAAGCTCATGTTGTAGGGATATTTAGAAACATTAATGTCCACAACCACAAGTAATTAGTCGCACTAAACATAATTGCTCATTTATTGAGTGTTCGACGTATGAATTATTTATATGGTCGATAGAAAATCTCTAATTTCGATTCGAGATAAAATTTTTTAACTTGATTACATATTCAGATTTGGATCGGGATTGAAAATTTTAAGTCCATCCTGACCGATTATTAGGCCTAATTATCTATCAATTGCTTATAAATTAGATGCTCGAAATGTTGATTGCATGTCGACTACTTGTCTATCAATTGCCCTTTTTTGCTTCAAAAATTAAATAATAATAATAATAATTTGCTACTTTATAAATTTACCCTAATTTTTGGTCACTTTTGTGACTTTTCAATATTCTATATTTATTATAGGAATATTTATGTTGTTTTATTAGTAAAATTAAATCTAAATATTAACTATTAATCATTGTTAAGTTAGGATTTAAGTGGTTAATGCTTCATAAAATAGGATTTAAGCCGGCAATTTTGACCTTTTTAATTACTTTAATTTGTTCTGAATATTTAACACAACAAAAAATTAAGAGACCTATTACTATAATAATTATTTCCAAAACGTATTTGTTTATGAAGGCAATTGGGGGATTAAAGTTAGAATAAAATCTATCAAAATTTATTTCCCCTTTATTTAACTTATAAAGTTATTAGAATTCATTCTTATATACACATCATATTTCATGCCCACAAAAGGAATAAGAATCATAATTAATTCTAAATTTATAAATGTAAAAGCTTATCTTTATTGCATAGCAAAGATTTAAAAAAAAATTGATAGATCTTGTCATTGCTTGCCGGTTTTAAAAAATTTCATTGTATAGTTTTGGCACCACCATCTTATTAATAATTACAATTAAAGAACTAAACCCTTTGTATTTGGATTGATGGTGTAGGGTTCAGGATCTCACTTTGAGATTCTGGATTCGAATCCAGAGAGTACGTTTCTTGTAAGAGTCTATGACAGCCATGAGTTTTACCTGCTCCGCTTAAACCCGAAAATGATGATTTGACGACAGGGTTTCCAACGATTCCAAAAAAAAAACAAAAAACAAAAAATCAACCCATTAAGATCCATTAAGATAGAGTCAAATTGCACTACAAAATTGCTTGCACATATCAAATTAGTTGGCTATTTTAAATAAAATTCAAAGTCATTTGTATATGATGCTTAATTAGAGCACAAAAAGATAATGATGCTTATGTGTAGTCTCTCTCTCCATTAGTCCATTGATTTTATTCCTTTCAATTAATTATAAATTTATAATTTCATTTGTCTTGACTTTTTCAACTCTATGTATATGCAAATTAATAAGTTATTTTATTTTTTTCAAGTTCATTATGGGTCCAAAAGAATACACACTTTTTAATCAATTTTTTTTTTTAATGATTTGATGATATACCTTAAAGGAGAAAAGGTGTTTAAGTTTTCTATCATGTTGATTAATCATTCATAAAACATACAAAAACAACAAATCTAATATTTTTCAACTACAACAAATTAAATTTGTTTATCTACTTTCACATATAAAAAGTTATAAATCTTAATACTATGCATATAGATACACATCAATCACTTTCATTGTTAGTAGAAAAAATGTTGGTCTCATATGGATGGTATTAATTTTCAATTTTTTTAAAAAATTAAAAAAAAAATTAAAAAATTCCCCAATTAAGAAAAGCATATATGCATGTTAGCCCTATTGACTATATAAATCCAAAACCTACCCACTACTTGATTATGCCAATGAATCATCTAAAATGTATTGTTCTCCTTTTTCTTTTTCTTTTTTTTTAAAAATTAATTTTTGTTTTCTTTATCATTCTATCATCTTCTTGATTCAAACTTTTTTTTGGGTATGTGATCAAACTTGTAAATCTTATCTAGAAGATGATCAAAAAGATTACTCCAAAACTAATTACCAATAGCCAAGCAACATATATTTCTCATTATTTCTTCAAAAATTAAATAAAAAATTAAAAAAAAAAAAGATCAAATAAAATCAAACACAACCCACATTGGACGGTTGAAAATTGAATATAATGTAATCCTAAATCACGGAAACTTGTCAATATCATCACAGATTCCATGGCTCCACAATTGCAATAAAAAGTCCAAAGCAAAAGGAAAAAGGAAAAACAATACTACAACAATGCATTTCCCTAGGTCTTTTCATTCAAGTCTCACAAAAACAACAATAAATATTTAAAATCAATCACACAACGGTTACCATCCTAATAGTGGAGATCATGAGTTTTGAGGTTATAAACCTAGATTCGGTTCGATTTCGAATCAAAATCGACCCGGCTGATTTCACATATATGTGGAATCGGAATCGGAATTGGAATTTTAGAATACGTGAAATTTGACGTTAAAAGATAAGATTTTTTTTATTATTTATTTTTTGTTACGATTGATATTAATTTTTCTTAAATTTAAAATTTTTAATTTTAATAGTGTGGATTTAAAAGTCTCAATCAAGATTGTCCGTGTGAGCCGTCTCCAAGACGATAACTGCATCCTTGGCTGAAAAAAAAGAAAGAGAGTTAACGTGAGGTTTGGTTTTGGCTTCATTTATGATGGAAATTTATTGAAAAAGTTCAAAATTAAGCTTCAATTTATAAGTAGATTACTACTTGATTATGCCAACAAAAGGGGTAAATATCATTTACATCTCTATATTTAAGTTTTAAAGTCCATTATCTATATAATAAAGGAGAATGGTGTTGGAGAAAAGAGAGTCTATCCAACGGCTCTCTTTATGTGGCTTAATTGACGGCTCATATCATTTCATTAGTAATTGGAGGAAAGAGAGTGAATTGATTGATGGAAAATGTCAAAAATTTTCAAAATTTCAAATTAAAAAATAGAAAGTTAAAATAAAATCATTTAATTCTGTAACACCGTGCCGTAGGCACCGGCAAATACTGTAACATCGTGCCGTAGGCACGGCCAAATACTGTAACACCGTTCCGTAGGCACGGACATCATTTAATTAAAAAATAAAATCATTTAATTCTGTAACACAGTGCCGTAGGCACGAGCAAATACTGTAACACCGTGCCTACGACACGGGCCAAATACTGTAATAATGTGCCGTAGGCACGGGCAAAAATTAGTATCCCTATAATTTATAAAATACTTCAACATATCTCTCTAACTTAGTTATTAATATAATTTTATATTTTTTACCCATATTCTATTTAGATAATTGACATTACAAAAATATTTAAACAAAAAATGTGAATTTTTAACAACAAAAAAATCAAATTTAATTTGTAAAAATTTTAAATATATTTATAATTATGCTCATTTTGAAAATTTTAACTTTTTATTATATGTTTATATAAATTTTTTTTATATGTTTATATAATCACAACTAAATTCAAATAAATGAAATTATGAGAAGCATTTCCTTGACTAAATTAGAATAGATAACAAAAAAATTACAGTAATAATCTAACTTAACATTCGAATATTTTCTCTCATATGAAATACACTTTATATGATTAATAATTACAATGTTAATTTAAATCATAATTATAATTAAATAATTATAATTATAGTTAATCTTTATTAATTTAAATAATTTTTAATTTTTTTTGGTTAAAAAGAAAGTTTTGCTTGGTTTGAATTTTTAAATCCTTTTTAATTTAAATCATTTTCATTTTTTTTTTGGTTAAAATAAAGTTTTTGTGATTTATTTTAATTATATTCAAAACTTTCATGTGTAAAATTATCAAATTAAGTAAAAACTTTAGAAGGAAGGGTGTTTTGGGATGTTTTTCAAATTTTAGGTACTTGATGCTGATGGGGAATTGAAGCAAAAAATAGGGATGTAATGAGCATTTACTTCGAACAAAAATGACAGTGAATAGGTTTTGATGTAGATTTATCAATATCAAATCCACATCTGTTTAGAAAATAAATTATCAAACTCACACCATGATTGAAACATATCTGATCATATTTACATATATTACCAAATCCACGTTGGTATCCAACGAGTTTTTTTTTTTTTTTTTTGGTTAAAAAGAAAGTTTTGCTTGGTTTGAAAATTTTAAATCCTTTTTAATTTAAATCATTTTCATTTTTTTTGGTTAAAATAAAGTTTTTGTCATTTATTTTAATTATATTCAAAACTTTCATGTGTAAAATTATCAAATTAAGTAAAAACTTTAGAAGGAATGGTGTTTTGGGATGTTTTTCAAATTTTAGGTACCTGATGCTGATGGGGAATTGAAGCAAAAAATAGGGATGTAATGAGTATTTACTTCGAACGAAAATGACAGTGAGTAGGCTTTGATGTAGATTTATCAATATCAAATCCACATCTGTTTAGAAAATAAATTATCAAACTCACACCATGATTGAAACATATCTGATCATATTTACATATATTACCAAATCCATGTTGGTATCCAACGAGTTTTTTTTTTTGCGGGGTTTTAAATTCTAAATATAAATGTTAAAAAAGATATATCCAAAAAAATAATAATAAGAAATTACATTTTCAATATTAAATCAAATACACATAATGCATCAAACCAAATAATTTTTTAAAATTAATCATGGAAATGTAAAAATACTTTAACAAAAAAGAAAGAACAAAAGTTCAAAAAAATATCATTCAACAAAATAGTAACAGATTTGTTACTTATCTCATTCAACATCAAGATTTAAAAATATTTATCTCATTCAACAGTCGCATTATCACCCATCAAACTTCGAAGACAAGTATACAAATTTAGTAGATACCGACCGCGGATATCTTAAAGTATTTGATTATTATCAAATTCACACCAAGTGCATAGTAGATTTTGTTTTAAATTACTAAACTCACAAAAATACTTATCAAATCCATCAAACTTCGAAGACAAATATACAAATTTAGTGGATACCGAATACAGATATCGACAAGCATTTGATTATTATCAAATTCACACCAAACTCATAGGAGGTTTTGTTTTAAATTACTAAACTCACTAAAATACTTATCAAATCCTAAAGTTAGTCAAGGGTTTTTATGTTTAAAATATCTATTTTTAGCTTCTAAATTTCTCTTTTTTTGTTTTGTTTTGGTGGGCATTTATTTTGAATATTTGGTTTTTTTTTTTTTTTTTAATAAAAGGAAGCAAAGAGGAAACATGTGCTGCCCACCAACCATGACTCTACGAACCATCTTCTCAGCTTCTGCAAAAATTGAAATTCAATGCTGCAATCCACGTTTGTGAAAACACACCAACACTTACTTTATTTTCATTTTTTTTTAAAAAAAAAGAATAGTCTTGAATTTTGAGAGAATCTATACGAGTTTTAAATATGTGATTCTTATCGATAAAATATATAATTTTTGACTTATTTATTGCAGTATAAACTTTTTTTTAGATTTGAAATCTATAATTTTGACTAAAAGTAAAATGTTCGGCCGACTGACTGTGTGGATTGTCCCTACGTAATAGAGGCATGGTGTAAAAATCCAAAGCCCCATTGCATGTGTATATGTATATTTTTCTTGTATTTGGTGCGGAAAAAGCACTTCTCTAATGTAACTTCCCAACAACTTCTCTTTGTTTTTTTATGCTTTTGACAAAGTCATATAAATGTGGCAATATCTCCATTCCCAACAATTGCATGTGTGATGGTGGTGGGATCAAATGAAAGGACCTCAAAATTGAATTCGGTGTTGAATCGAGTTTTATGTTTTTTTTTTTATAAATTATGATTTGTAGTTATTAGATAAAATTTTAGAAATAATCGAATCTTAATTTTCTATCACTATATATGTACGCATAGTAAAAAATTATAAAAAATCGAATACAGAAAAACATATTGAATCCAAATTCAAACAATATTGAAATATTTGGTAGAATTTTAATTTTTACGAGTGCTTTTGTACCTTGTCAATGTCATCATGATTTACCCTTTATTGGTGTTTGTTGAAATGTGTCCCCAAGGGTGTGGCTTTGTGGTGTAGGGTTTAGGATCTCACCTTGAGGTTCTGGGTTCGAATCCAGGGGGTGCACTTCTTATAAGAGTCTGGGACAGCCGGTGGTTTTATCTGCGCCGCGACCCATAATGAGTGGTTTGGTGGTGGAGTTTCCATCGTTTCCAATAAAAAAAAAAGAAAAAAAAAGTGTTTGTTGAAATGTGAAACTAAGATTTAAATACAAGGGAACGACCCACCAATCCATGTGTGTATTAATGGAATTATGGAGGAAGTAAATAAAGATTCACTTCATTCAAGTTTAGATATTTATACTACACCACAACAAAATTGATTTTAAAATAGATCTTATGTGTTAGATTTAATTACATATATTAAGGCTATAATAGAGTTTATTTAGGAAAAGATTCAAGAAATTTTTTAGTTATCCCGATCAGGTTTGTCTCTAGAATCCAACACACAGATTTTTCTGTCAGGTCCGACTCAATTAGTCATATATTATCTGTTTTGATAGTTCATCGAATGACCCAACAACCTGGCCCCCTAATCCCTCACAGTTTTATTTTTGGCATGTGTCCAAGCCCACCCAAAAGGTCTCCAACTAGTTCAGAGAATCTCTTACTTATAAGCACATGCCCAAAATCCATCTCAACCAACGTGAGATACTAAAATCCACCCCCTTGTGGCCCAACGTCCTCGTTGTCACATTTCTAATTGGGATTTAGCTCTAATATTATTTGTGAGGTCCGACCCAACTAGTCAGATATTGTCTCCCTCTAGTCCCTCACGATTTTATTTTTGGTATGGGCTCAAGCCCACCCAAAAGGCCTCCAACTAATTGAAAGAATCTCTTACTTATAAACACATGTCCGATATCCATCCCAAATAATGTATGATACTACATTTCCTATACTTGTCATTGAGAGAGCTATTTCTTTAGTAAAAGAAGATCAAGCAAGAACTTATATACTACTTTGTTTTTCCTTTTCTTGGTTTCTTATATTCAATCCCTATGTGAAAATTTTCTGTTGTTTGATGTTGGATAAAAATTCGGCATCAACAATAACTATCAATAATATACTAAGAAGTAGATTTGGTCCATATTCATAACAAAATTATTCTAAAAGATCTCAATTAATTTCTGATTGGCTTGATATAATAGTTTTTAGTATTTAAGTAATTTTATTTAACTGACCCTGAATTTAAATTTTAGAAGAGATATCAGGTTAAAAAATTAATTTGAACTTTGTCGACTTTTCATTTTTAAAATAATAATAATAAATATTTCATTAGTCCATTAATATATGTAGGTAAAACTACATACTCTTTCCTTTTTCGAGTTTTATCCTTAGGTTTTTTTATTAAGATTTTAACGAGGTTGAATAATTTTTGGATTTTTGATTAGGCTTGTTCTTTTTTACTGTCCCCAAGGGGTGTGACTTGGTGGTATAGGGTTCAGGATCTCACCTTGAGGTTCTGGGTTCGAATCCAGGGGTGCACTTCTTGTAAGAGTCTGGGACAGCCGGTGATTTTACCTGCGCCGCGGCCCAGAATGAGTGGTTTGGTGGCGGGGTTTCCATCGTTTCAAAAAAAAAAAAAATTGTTCTTTTTTTCTTTTTTCTTTTTATTGAAAATTTGTAACTTTCTTTTATTACTCTCGAGGTTGATTTAGCATATGATCATCTGAAAATATCTTGTGTGCCAATTTAATTGGGTCGCAATGTTTTGTTTTTGTAGAAAATCTACAATATTTCCACGTGTATTGCAGCAATGCAATGTGTTACCAAATTGACCTCAAAAAAGTAAAAAACTCCAACCCTAACCCTAAGCATTATTATCAAATCATTCTTTCTGGCTTTAAGCGGAGCAGATAAAATTTCTGACTGTCCCAAAGTTTTATAAAAGACGCACTCTCTGAATTCAAATACATGACCTCAAAGTAAGATTATGAACCCTACTGTATCATACTCTTACAAGAGACGCACTCTGAATTCAAATACATGACCTCAAATCATTCTTTCTGGCCTTAATTTTTTCCGGATTTAAACGGAATAGATAAAATTTCCGACTGTATCATACTCGTAATCCGAATACAGAACCTCAAAATAAAATTATAAATTCTATACTATCCAGCCACTTCTATTAAGAATAATATATACTACTGCAAAAACACAGACAAACAAAAAAGGGAACAAACAAAGCAATTTCTTGTGAACATAAACTCATCTATCACTTCTCAGTCAAGCTGAATATAGACGAAACAAATCAATTATGATGACTTGACTTCTTCTTTATCAAATGAATTTAAATTAAAATAAAATACATGCATAGAAGATGAAGCTGACTGGTCATTAATCGAAATCATTCAACATATACATTGTGACCCATATATGGGCACGAGATGCTTTTCAGGTGGGCCAAATGACTGTAATTGGGTGACTTGGTTTAGCCATTCAATTCAAGTCACAAAAATGGTGGCACCAAATAATTATATTGGTGGGTCATGAAGATTAATTTAAAAAAAAAATGGTGCATTGGTGATCTCATAATAACTTCTTAAACCATCGGTCCCGTTTCGTCTCTTTCAAATTTTTTTTTTGAAGGATGCATTTACCTAAATGATGTCAAAAAATCCAATCATACATCTTGCAAGCGACATAATTATAAGGTTGAGAATTTTATCCGTATAATTATTTAGGGATACTTAAGACTCAAGTATAGTTTGGACAAAACCTAATAATAATAAAATAATTTATGCACAATTTATTTCCCGTAATCAGTAGGAATGTGGATTCACATCTAAAACTACTTAGACACATGAGGTATTATGAGACTGACTTAGTCTTTTCATCTCGACACAATGTTTGTGAATACAAATTCTAATTAGAAGTGTGGTCAGAACATTGATTTTGATTTTCATAAAAGTATTAGATACTTTTCATTTTAACGATAACAAATCACAATGATCTCATGAATAAATCAGGCTTTTCATTAATTTATAGAATGAACTATAAAAGAATATGTATATTTTTGAAACATTAGGGGCCTGTGTATTAAGGTAAAGAACGACCAGCCCACAAACCACACGAAGTTACTTGTCCTTGTCTTGCTCAATTTAGAATACTATTTGAAAATTTAGTTTTAGTCTACGGTTCTGACCCTATGCGGAATTAATCACAATTAATTAAGACAAGTCCTAATTAATGTTACTATGGATTTCCAACAAGCACCCTTAAGTCTAAGCAATTATAGTATAAAGAAAAATATTAAATCAACAACATAAAATCAACACAATAATTTTGGTGATGAAGTGGAAAACTCGTGCGAGTAAAAAATCACTCCGGATATCTAGGCTACCAGTCAAAATCCACTATAATAGAAAAAAGTTTACAGTGATGGTAAAAGACCTATGACATCAACTCCGTGAATTCTAATATCTTCAAACTGTAAGAACTCGAAGAAATCATCCAGCCTACACCCCACGGTCTTCTTCAGAACCTCTAAAGTCTCTGAGCGAATTGACTCTGTAAAAGGAGATGCCGGAACTCTGATTGTCAATCTTCCTCCTTGAGAACTCTGAAGGGTTAGGAAATTGAGTTTGGTTGTGTTGATGGTAAATCAAAGACAGAACTCACCAAAACAAATAAGACAAGAGAATCAAATGAGTCTTCAAGGTGAGAATTAAGAAGATTGAAAAGCTAAGGTGATTTAGGCTTTTAGAGATTGTGTTTTCAATCGTTGTGAATGTGGCTATAAGTTTGTTTATATAGGTAGGGCAAAGGTAAGGGTTTCCAAGTACTGATTTGGCTTAAAAACACGTCCAAAATAATCTACTTACGCACGGACGTTCGAACGCCACACGAACTCGTGTCGAACGAGTGCTTATTCCGTAAACTCATTCGAATGTTGTATCGAGCATACCTCGAACGCAAACTCATTGGAAGGTTTCATTCGAACGGACTGATAGATGCACTACGTATGGGAACCTTCAACCAGTTTTTGTTTGAACTCAAACACGAACGTGACACTAACGCCACTCGTTCGAACGCTTTAACGAACACAACACTAACACATATCTAATTTCTTTACGCATAATTTACCTAATACCAGTCCAATTACTCCGAGATCTTTAAAATTATTTTGTTACGAACATAGCCAACAAATATGGAACTAAACATCTCTCCATTTGGTATCATGTGACAAAACACTACATAATACAAAGACTACAGTAAAATATCTAAAAAGAAAATAGCCAACTGCCAACCATCAAAATAATGACTTATTAAAATATGACTCGATCTAATACCTAACCAAGTAGTCTTGAAATCAATGCCACCTCAGCAAACAATCTGCATACCTGAAACATCCACAAACAATAATTTATTGTGAAAATCACATGGACTATAAAGAACATATACATCAGATAAAAATCTCATGCATGTACAAGTAGATATCTTACTCCCCTAAAATGGAGATATCAAAATAAATACATGTACAAGTAGTTATCATACTCCCCATTAATCATACTCCCCTTAAAACAGAGATATCAAATCAAATACATGTACAAGTAAATATCCTACTCCCCATTAATTTCACTCATCTTAAAACCAGAGATATCAAAACAAATAGATATACTCCTCTCATACTACTAAATATGCACTTAAACAAATGGCATGTAATGACATAAAGCACACAATGAGTTAAAAAATAAGTCAAAAATGACTCAAAATAACACTTCAAGCAAGTACAATGATACTCAGTAAGTATTTAGCTGTTTATGACATGAAATAATATGCATCACTTTAGATTTTGCTAAATACTACACGCATGTATATGACATAAACATCAATGCATAACAAGCACTTCTGTGAAAAATAAGTGCACAACGAATCAAAGCTTAAGACCTTATTTTATGAGCGGGACACAGCCAAAGAAATCCCATCCATTGACACATTAAGTCCACAAAATAAGTGTTCAAACCCAGCACCATTAGGATATGAAAATAAGCAACATTGGTTGCATGCTATAATATTCTCCCCATAAATATCATGATATCATAAATAAAAACTCTTACGAGTGAATGATTTTTGCCCTTATCTTTTGAATTTGGCCCATGGGTTCTTTTACTATTGAGTCTCATGTAAACTGATTTATTTTTATGTTACAAGGGGATAACTTAATGTCATCTAGTCAAAGGTCTCATTATTTAGTGAGAAAAGTATGATAAAGATTAGATTGTCCGTCCAAAAACTCATACATGCGACCAAACCTCCACAATAATATAAACGTGTATGTGAGAGAAAAACACAAGATATACTAATGGTTTTTATCACACACACTCATGCACATAGAGCATCAAGGAAAAATAAAAGTACATTACACATACATAAACATATATCCTACATATCAGGATCACATGCATATGTTTTTCATACTCTAACAAGCCACAAAATATTTTTAATCTTTTTATTATATATATATTTTTTATTTTTTTAACACACAAATAAGAAAAGACACAACAAGGCTTTTCAATATCCAATGGTACATGGAGTTGTATCCCGAGTGTAGATCATACTACTGTCCATTCGGAATCGGCTATGAAATTTATATCCGAGTTTCCACCATATATACCAAGAGACATATAACAAAGAACAACACACACACCCCTATATACAGTGAAAATAAAATAAAATAATAGTGCAAAAATATAAAACACACACGCACACACATGCAATGGGAAAATAAATGCAACTTCTAAGAGGAGTTACATCGAAGTGCACTCTCATATGCCTTTTAGGATCAAGACATTCAGAAGTATATGAGAAACCATCTTGCTTCTGTTGGGGAAGTTGTAGAACCCCTAGGTCAGATCGGTACCCCGCGCAGCGGAAATGGGTCTAACCCATGGATATCAAGTATGAGTGTAATTTTAAATAATTTAATAAAATACTATATTTCATTACGAGTGTATACGAAAAAATTGGGGCTGAATCGGAGTCCGGATACTAAAAAACGTGCGAAAATAAAAAGTGCATGCGCGCTATAATGTGGGCGCAATCAGCATTTCAATTTTTTTTTGTTTTCTTTGTTTTCCTTCAGCTCACTTTCCTGTGAGCTGAAGGAATTAAGGTCTATTACCATTATTCCAGTCTTCCATAAACACTTCAAAAACACACAAAATTAATTTTTAACATCAAAACCAACATCAACACATGTTATAGATTAAAAATCAAGTTTTTCAAAATATAAAATATTTTTACAAAAGCATAAATTTATTCTAAATACGCATTTGCGTAAATTTTGAATACAAAACACAAACCAAATTAGAATCCCAATAAGAACTGTCTCGTGAACAATTCTAGGTCACCCAAAGGTGGTCAAGTGATTTTAGAATGATAGCCATAACTCTAAGCTTTAATCTAGAGTTCCAAACTCTAATTTTATGTTTTTGTCTAACATAAATATTTTGACCTAATAACAAGCATATTGTGTTTATACTTCCAAAGCATCCTAACATAATTTATTAGCCTTATTTCAACTAGAGGTGAGCAAAACCGATTTCGAATCCTGTTCCGCATGGAACCGGAACCTACTCGGAAAAAATCGGTTCCTAATGAAGTGGAACCGAAACCTACCCAATTAAATAGGGTATCCTATTATTCAGTTCCAATTCGGTTACGGTCCGGTTCTAAATTACCCTATTTATATAATATTTTCATTTAATAGCAAGTCAGATTTTGAAGAAAGTGTATGATAAATCAAGCATTGTCAGATTTTGAAGAGAATGCAAGGAATAGAGTCCATCAGGACCAATAGACGGTCAAGACATCAATGTTAATGAATCAATCAGTGGGCATGAAGTACTAGTTGCAGAGAGGCAATCATCCCTGAGTTGACTGAATGTAAAAATAAACAAGATGTTAGCCATAGAACAAGAAAAAAGAACCACAAAAATAGTGATGCAACACACCTGCAAAAGGAAGCATCAAGAGATGTTAAAAGCGGACAATCGATGTACACTTCAGACAAGACACCACATCCTTTCAACTCAAGCAGCACCATTTGCAAAGCTTCAATACTGAGTGTGTTCAACTTGGGGCATATTCCCAGATTGAGAGACTGAATAACAACATGGAAATATAAACATAATAGCTTCAATGATGCACTTTCCAGATGATCACAGTCATCTATAGAACCAGCATAAACAGAAGAGCCAAAGAGCAAAAAAAAAAAAAGAAATATATGCAATCAAAATTGGGTATCGAATTCGGTTCTCAAATGCGGTTCTGGTTCTGGTTCTATGGTCCGGTTCTGGTTCCTGTTATTCCGGAACCAGAACCGGACCTGTTACAATCAGTTCTTTATATTTGGAACCGAAATCGGACCAGTTATAACCGATTTCGATTCCAAACCCGGATTTTCGGTCATATTCCAACCGGTTCCGGGTAGACCCGGAACCAGTGCTCACCCTTAATTTCAATATTAAGTTATGTGATCATGCATCCAATACTTAAAAGAATATAACTGAAGAGAAGTTCAAACTTACCTAGCAAGATTGATGCAAAAATCCAATCTTCTTCTCTTTGTTGAAATGGTAGGAGAACCTCCAAGGATTAGCAAGCTTGACTCCAAGATCCAATCTTGATTCCAATGCTAGCAAGCTCCACCCCAAGATCCAATCTTGATTCCTAGATGAAATGTTGTAGAGACCCCACAAAGCTTCTTTAAACACTTCTCTAACTTAAGCTAATTTCTCTAAGAATTGCTTGTACTTAGCTTTCTCAAGCTTTTGATTTGCTTAATTAAAACCTTCCTAAAACTTGCTATTTATAGCAAAACTTAGGTAATTTTTAATTAATAAAAGTTGTAATCAACTTTTATGTGAGCTTAATCTAATTTGTCCAAATATATATAATTAGGTGTGACTAATCTCCATTGTCTCCCACTTTGATTTAATCCAATTAAATCAAACCAAGGATTAGGAAATGGATTAGTTAAATGTTTGCCACTTTGATTTAATCAAATTAAATCAAGCCAAAACCACATATTATTACATACTTACAATTACCATAATATCCTCAAATAGTAGAGATAATTATGATTTTACAATTAAGCCATTGTGTAATTATTGAATTAATCCAATTAGGTCAAAGTAAATAATCAATGTTATCCAATAACACTTGATTATTTTAGTTGATAATTATAATATCGAATATTATCTTTTATCAAAATTAATCGGCTACCCAAGTTCTCAATGAGTACACTTCATATTGAGACTCTCTAAGTTCAGACATGTTCGTCACATAAGTCTAGCTAATATGTACGCAATTCAGCCACCTCCGAATTTGCGAAGAACACAAACGACCTTTCTGAACTATACAAGTCGAGGTCATCACATATGTTTAACAATCCTTCTGTCATAAGTTATCCGAGTTGTGCTTAGGAAACATAGAATACACCGTCAAGTTTCCGAGGCGCACATCTCATGTCGACATATCCACGATTCTTCATAACTGATGCGATCCACCCTAGGTGATCGACTTTGGCCAAAGCTTCAAGAATCATGACTTTACTCACATGAATACCTAAACCCCTTATGATACATGTGCGGGCTGACATATCATATCTTGCCTCGCACTTGATTACTGAGTGCATCGGTCTACACCCAACGAACATCTAGAGGCCAGAGTATGAAAGGTTTCTGACATACATGACATCAAAGTGTGGATGATCTTACACAAAATCAATAATATCATATAGTCAAAGGATTACATATGCTACTCGACTCGAGAAGATTCCTATTGATGGTGGTGTGTACTTTCAACTATCAGGAATCACATGTGAATCATTCAGTATTCGGTCCAACCAATACCCACACGTCTATACGAGTTTCCAAAACTCATAGTATATCGAGTTAAACTATTGGAACTCCAATTCAAATATACGACATGTGCTAGTCTTCTAGGTTATAAGAATTCGATCGTATTCCAAAACCAACGACTATGAATATTTACTTTAAGAATAGTTTATAATAGTAATATTATCCCAATGTCAGACCACCTAGTGTCCAGTATTACTACGAGACTATTCTAAGGTCAATGTCATTCTTAGCATATCTATATATCAATATAATGTGCATAATGACAATATCATTAATAAGGTATGAAATGAAAATGTAGTTATTTTATTAATAAATAATAAAACGTACAATTCGGATTAACACTCCAAGCACCAACTCCAAGAGCTTCCTCACCCAAGCTTTCATATGAGTCTCCTTCACTTGAGAACTCATTGTCAACAATGCAAGTTTCTCACTAATAATTTGCGTCTGTTTAGCTAGTGCATAAACTTGAGAAACTAGATTTGAGGAATCAAATCTAGGTGACACACTCTTATACATTTTTTGTGCAGCATGAAGCATTTAGGCCTAATGTGTCATGTCTTGCCACACTGATGGAAAACAGGCACAAAACTAGGATGAAAATGAGATTTACCCACCACATCTCTAGATTGAGGTTGGGACACATGATGAGGAATAAAATGGGGAATCACATGACTACACTCAACAAGTTTCTCACTCAAGTCACGTTTAATAGGGATAGGTACAGACGCTTTATCACAATTGGGCTCAACGCTAATCTTTTACATATAGTCTAGTTTTTCAGTCCCACTAGAAAATATAGACAATTGTGTTCTAGCATCTTCAAGTTCAGCTTCTAAAGATTGGACTCTATCAACTAGCCATTTATTCCTCTCCTCAAGGTTATCAATCATTAAAAGGCTTTGCTCAAACTTAGCTTGAGCTTCATTCTTGTCCAACTCTACTTCTTTTAGCCTCTTATTTACCTCAATATTCATCTTCTTGATAACTAAACTCTCATTAAACAGTTCAATGTAGGCTACATGAAGACTATCCTCATCTACAGAGTCATCGTGAGAGAATTCTGATCCATCATCTTCATCACTAACATTTTCCTCTCTCTCATCAGACACACTAGCAGTAAAGGCCATAAAATTGCTCTTATTCTTAGGAGACTCATCAGAAGTATAACCACCTTTTGAATCACTAAGCAAGACTTTCATAACTTTCTTGCCCTTGGACTTAAGGTATGTGAGACATTCAGATCTAATATGTCCATACCTTCACATTCATGGCACTGGATAACACGAGATTTGCTACCCATATCCTCTTTAGATTCATTTCCATTATGCCTACTCTCTATAGGTTTATCCTCTCTATCCTTATCATGACCACTATTCTTCAGCTTAAGAAATTTCTTAAACTTCTTTGCAAACATGGCCAAATCATGATCTGTGATATTATCACCATTATCATTGCTTGACGAATCATGAGCAACTTCCTTTGCGATCTTCATCACTATGGTTTTGGGCTTTTTATAACCAGGAAATTTCTTCTCATACACATGCAATTTTCCTAGGAGTTCCTCTAGTTTTAGGTGATCTAAGTCATTACTCTCATCTATGGCTGTGATCTTTAGTAAGAACTTGTCAGATATGGATCTGATGATTTGTCTCACTATCCTATTGGTAGGAATAGTTTTGCCCAAGTTAAAACATGAGTTAACGATATCATTAATCTAAACATGGAATTCACCAAATGTCTCATCATCTTTCATACTAGCGACCTCAAACCTAGTGGCAAGCTCTTAGAGTCTATTATTTTTGACAAACAATGTGCCCTCATGCACAGTCTGAAGGATGTCCCAATCATCATTGGCTATCTCGCACATTGAGACTCTCTTAAACTCAGTGGAGCAAACATCACCATGAATGACATTAATTGCCTTGTTGTTCCTATTACTAGCATCAAACTCATCTTTAGTCCATGTCAATTTATCTCTAGGGGATGAGACCTCATCAACCATAACCACGTGAGCTTTCCACCCGTACTCTACTGACATCCAGACTCTCTCATCTAGGGATTTAAGGAATGCTCTCATGCGAACCTTCCAGTGTTAATATTCAGTCCCATCAAAGAATGGAGGACAGTTTATAGGTTGGCTTCTTTCCATACCTAAATGGGTCAATGATCGATGTCAGACTTTGATACCAATTGAAAATTCAATTTTAGTATAAGGTTCTCACCATATGCGGAATTAATCATAATTAATTAAGACAAGTCCTAATTAATGTTACTATGGATTTCCAACAAGCACCCTTAAGTATAAATAATTATAATATAAAGCAAAATATTAAATCAACAATATAAAATCAACACAATAATTTTGGTGACGAAGTGGAAAATTCGTGCGACTAAAAACCCACTCCGGGTATCTAGGCTACCAACCAAAATCCACTATAATATAGAAAAACTCACAAGATGGTAAAAGACCTATGGGCTATGGCAGCAACTCTGCCGACTCTAATGCCTCTAAACTATAAGAAATCGAAGAACTTCTCGAGCCCACACCCCACTGTCTTCTTCAGAACCTCTGAAGTCTCTGACCAGATCAACTCTGCAAAACACGACGTCGGAACTCTGACTACCAAACTTCCTCATTGAGAACTCTGAAGGGTTAGGAAATTGGGTTTGGTTGTGTTGATGGTAAATCAAAGACGAAACTCACCAAAACAAAGAAGACAAGATAATCAAATGAGTCTTCAAGGTGAGAATTAAGAAGGTTGAAAAGCTAAGGTGATTTAGGCTTTTAGAGATTGTGTTTTCAACCGTTGTGAAGGTGGCTATAAGTTTTTTTATATAGGTAGCACAAAGGTAAGGGATTCCAAGTGCTGATTTGGCTTAAAAACGTGTCCAAAATAACCTACTTACGCACGGGCGTTCGAACGCCACACGAACGTGTGTCGAACACGTGCTTATTCAGCAAACTCGTTCGAACGTTGTATCGAACGCACCTCAAACGCAAACTCACTGAAAGGTTTCGTTCGAACGGACTGATGAACCCAAACACAGACGTGACACTAACGCCACTCATTCAAATACTTCAACGAACGCAGTACTAACGCATATTTGATTCCTTCACGCACAATTTGTAGGGGTTGGTGCTCAGAGCGCCAATTCCCGGTTGTATTTTGTTAAATACTTCTGTAAAACATTATTATTAGTAATAATATATGCAGTTTCTATAATATAATCTATTCTTTTGTATGGTAAAGACGTAATGACCTTAGAATGATTAGTCATGGTACAGTTGCAAAAGCGTCGCAACGGACATTGAGTCGTATCATGACGTTGTCATTCTCAGACAGTTCCTGGTCAAGGTTTACACTACTTGGTCAGTATAGTAAACCCGTTGAGACCGGTACATGTCGTATACTGGAATATATGATTCCAATGGTTTCTCAATGAACCATAAGTCTTGGAGACTAGTATAGACGTGTGGGTGTTTATAGTGGATAAACACTGAACGACTCACCGAAGATTCTTAATGGATGGTACACCAGCGTCAATAAGAATCTTCTCGGGTTGAGTAGCACTTGTGATTCTTAGACTTGAGATGCCATTGTGGGCACATGAGACATCTTCTATACACTTAGATGGCAGTCACGTCACCGATCTATTAGATCAGACATCCGCCTGTTCGTTGGGTGTAGATAGATCCTCAGGGTGTCCTATGTGTATCAAGATAGGATCCGTCAGTTCTGTGTACCAGAGCATAGGTAGTCCATATGATTAGCAATCAGATAAAACCATGGGCCCGTGGTAAGTTTAGAAGCTAGTTCTAAACATTCTTTTTGAGATTGCTAATAGAATAGTCGACTGGATAATCCCGATAGAGATTTGACGTTTACATCTATATCTCTGGGATTTATCCGGATACCTGTGACGGAGGAATTATACATTTGCCATGACCTCGACCTGTATGGTTTAGCGAGATTATCCGTGATCGTCATAATCTACGGGTGGATAGATTATGGACATGAAATTTGATTTCGTGACGGATATACCTGAACCTAGAGAGTCTCAATAATGAAACATACTCGTAGAGCACTAGAGCAACATAAATAAATAATATTGATTATTTATAAAGTCGTTTAATGGTTAAACGCAAGTTACATGCTAAAGAGACTAGATAGTCATTTGCTTAATTATTGTGTATTTACATTTAATACTTGATTAATTTAAATACACATTAATTAATAGTCAAAATGAGTTATTTGACTTTTATCCTAAATGAATATATGTTTTTAATATTTAATGTAAATATTATACATATATTTAATATTTGTATTTGATTAATTAATTGATTATTTAATTGTTAAATGATTAAATTAATTAAAATATAAATATCTTATGTTAGGATAATTAAAGTTAATGATGATAGTTGCATTTGTTGACCAAAATAAATATCCATAAAGTTATTAGATATTTATAAAGTTGACCAAATGCATTTGAAATGAAAATTGAAATGAAAAACTTGTATTTTTGTCTTGTAAATTTCGGCCAAGGCTAATTTTTGACAAGTATAAATTGTTTTCATTTGCTTTTCATTTAACTTAACCTAATACACATTTCACAAAAGAAAAACTCCATTGAAGAAAGCTTAAGAACTTTGAGAAAGAAAGAAAAATCCAAGAAAGCTTGATTTTAGTAAGTTTTCTCCAACTTACTATTAGTAGGGAAATTGTTCCTTAGGATCTAGGCTTTCATATTTGATATCCTTAGGTTATTTCTTTCTTTGTTCTTTGTGTTTTTGTTGATGGAAAACTTTGGTGAAATTGTAAAGCATGTATGATGAAGAAAGGATATGACTATTGTAGTTATATGTAATCTTTTAAGGTTATGAAACCATGTTGCTATTCTAGAGTTGTTGACCCACTCTTAAATGACCTAGATTTGATCTTGAGTTGTTTCATTGTGTTGAGACTTGAATTGGATGAAAGATTGATGATTGAAACATTTGATTTAATGTAATTAGGCCTAATTTGTCCAATTTGTGGAAATTGAAAAATTAGGGTTTCTAACTAATTCCAATTTTGGGGGTTTTCATATATGTTGAGCATTTGGGTGTGTATATGATGCATGCAAAGTTTCATGTTGATTGGATTTCATTTAGATGAGTTTTGAAGCATGAAATGACAAAAGGCACAATACCCCCCCCAATTTGGAGGCTCTCGGCCAAGATATAGAAATTAGGGGATTTTTGTTGCTTTTGGTGTTTTGATGTTTTGAACATGCTAAGTTCATCTTAGAAATGATTTAGAATCATTCAAAATTGATTGGATCAATTTCGGACTAAAATGGACAAAATACCATATAAGGGTAATTTGGTAATTTCACTTGAATTGATTCATTTGAAATTTTATTTCATTATTTGATTATTGGGTAATTAAATAAATGTGTTTATTTATTAATCCAAGAAAAAGTTTTGAAATCTGAAAATCGGATTTTCACCCGCCGCTCCGCTGCGTTACCGGATTCACCCGTATAAAACCCCTTCAAAATGGTATCAGAGCGAGTCTGATTCTAGGCCACCAAAAATGATTAGCCTTCATTGAATCAATGTTTAATCATGTTTTCTTGACTTTATGCATGCTTATTAGGATCTAAACTGGTTAGATTTAGGGTGTATGACACTTAGCGGAAAATCCCTAATAATAAGGTTTAAATGTAATTATGTATTTGATGCATGTTATATGGTCCGTCTTGTCAATACGGTTTGATGAATACTTCTTTGTGACTACATCCGAGACCGTGCCTCTGCTGTGAGGGTGTAGCCGATAAAGATTTATTTATACCGGATGTATATCTGATACTAGATAAATTCAAGTAAAAGCGGAATTCTGAACGTGCCCTAGCTGTCAGGATTACGTAAGTAACTTGAGTTTATCATTGACGA
This sequence comes from Zanthoxylum bungeanum, assembly GCA_019454045.1. Classification (NCBI taxonomy): domain Eukaryota; kingdom Viridiplantae; phylum Streptophyta; class Magnoliopsida; order Sapindales; family Rutaceae; genus Zanthoxylum; species Zanthoxylum bungeanum. The sequence goes on from SKCR01027637.1 coordinate 281,747, forward strand.
GTATTACCTTGGTACGTCTCCTTGTGGGCCTGCCTTCGCAGCGACAACGAGAAACGGCCAGGACCGGATACTTAGGAGTCACTTTTGAGTGATTGACAAATGAGTTGTCTACCTGATGAATATACGTAGGCGAGACCGTGCCTCTGCTGTGAGCTGAAATATATTCACGGGATCCACCTTTCACTATTTATATTTAATTTAATTATTAAATATTTGTATTCTGTTTTGGGATTACAGTATTGCATGATTTAGTGGGAGGGGCATATTAGATTAAAAATCCATGATCTAGTTTATGCTTTTGATATTATATGAAACTGCTTAATTTCTGCTAACCGTTTTTCGTGATCTATATGATAGATTTGCGATGGCGGGTCAATCCACAAACCAGTTTGCGCGTATGTTAGATGCGAACAAACTAAAAGGCGCTGAGAACTTTACGGACTGGGAATTGGATTTGAGGATTGTCCTCGATTCCGAAAAGTTGGGTTATGTTCTTGAGGGTCCTTTACCCCTTGCAGTGGGTGAGGATGCTTCAGGAGGAGGAACGCCAAGTTTTTGAAGCTTGGAAGAATGATGATTTAAGGGTTAAATCATACATCCTTAGTTCTCTCTCTCCGAAACTCAAGCAACAATACTATGGAACATCAGATTCCTATAGTATGATAACGCGATTAAGACAATCGTTCGAGAACCAGGAACAAGTTATTGTTCACAAGGTCGCCATGGAACTGTTCCATGCGCGTCTGGATGAGGGGCAAAGTGTTAGCCCACATGTTCTTCAAATGATCGATTTGATCGATCAATTGAGGCAACATAATCTCATCCTGAATGACATTCTCGAGGAGTGTCATTCTTGGTTCTCTGCCAGCTTCATTCCGACAGTTTGTGATGTACTTCAACATGCACGGGACTGTCTGCACCTACCATGAGCTACATAGGATGTTGCTCACGGCAGAAGAGGACCTTAGGAAGGGATTACCACTCGCCCTCCTAGATCTACTTCTCTTCTCTTCTCTCAGCTTCTTCCCAGGAATGTCCAAGGGAAAGAACAAGAAGGGAAAGAAGAAGAAGAAGGCAGTTGGTCCTCAACAGCAGGCGAAGATAGCCAAGCCCAAGAGGGCTTCTGAAGACAAATGCCACCACTGCGGCAAGGTCGGGCACTGGAAGAAACTGTCCAGATTACATTGCTCAGATCAGGAGAGACAGAGCATCTACATCAGGTACTTTTATTTTTCCAGTTATTGATTTATCTTTGGCTTGTGAAGCCGTTACATCCAGCTGGATTTTAGATTCTGCTTGTCCCATTCACATTTGCAATTCGTTGCAGGTGCTGAAGGAAAGTAGGAGGCTGAAGCCAGGGGAGATGCAGTTGCGGTTCGGGAGTGGAGACTCTTTGGATGCAGTTGCAGTGGGAGTATACGAGATCTCATTGCCGAATGGGACACTTTTGCTTAATGACTGTCATTTTGTACCAGGATGTGTCGCTATTATATATCACTTTTTGTACTTGATACAGAAGGCTTTTGTATGAATATTAAGAATAGTTCTTTGTATTTATATGATAGAAATAATATTCAGATCCTTAGTTGTCCAAATCAGCATGGTCATTATACATTGCAAACTTCTAAAGATATTTTAAATACTGGAGTTAATAAACGTAGATTACCTGAAATTAATAATACTGAACTTTGGCATATGAGACTTGGTCACATTGGCGTTAAACGCCTTACCCAGTTGGTTAGGAATGGTTTGATACCAGATCTCACCATTGAATCCTATCCAACTTGTGAATCCTGTATTCAGGGTAAAATGACCAAGGCCCCATTTTCTGGTGTTGGACACCGTGCCGTTAACTTACTGGAACTCGTACATTCTGATGTATGTGGTCCACTAAGTCAAACTGCTCACAGTGGTTATTCGTACTTCGTTACCTTTACCGATGATTTGTCACGGTACGGTTATGTGTATTTGATGCGACATAAATCGGAAACCTTTGAAAAGTTCAAAGAGTTCCGAATGAAGTAGAAAAAAACTGGTAAATATATTAAATGCCTTCGATCAGATCGAGGCGGCGAATATATGAGTGGTGAGTTCATGGATTATATGAAGGAGAATGGGATTCTCGCTCAATATACTCCTCCAGGTACACCACAGCACAATGGTGTATCTGAAAGGAGAAATCAGACTTTATTGGATATGGTCCGATCGATGTTGAGTTTCACAGATTTGCCCAATTACTTATGGGGTTACTGTCTCTTAACAGCCGCACATCTTTTGAATAAGATTCCTTCAAAGGCTGTTTCTACGACACCGTATGAGATATGGTTCGGTAGGAGACCGAATCTTAATTATATTAAGGTTTGGGGTTGTCCTGCCTATGTCAGGGTAACTCAGCAAAGTAAGCTTTCGCCTCGAGGGCAAAAGTTTAGGTTTGTTGGATATCCCTCAAATACGAGGGGATATCTGTTCTATGATACCGAGCATCGAAATGTCTTTGTAGCTCGCTTCACAAAATTTCTAGAAGTAGAATTTTGTCAGAAGGTAGTGATCATAGAAGGGTTGAACTTGATGAAGTCCAACCTGAAAACAACGAACCAACGGAGGAACCTGAAGTTCAAGTAGATGAAGGACCTTCAACACACACACTCCGTAGGTCGGAAAGGGTATCTAGACCTCCTGAACGCTTGTATTTGATACAAGAAAAGAGTCTGGATGTTCTCTTAGTTGAAGAGACCGATCCTTTCACCTATAGAGAATCGATGTTGGACATCGACTCCGTGAAATGGCAAAGTGCCATGAAATCCGAGATAGACTCAATGCATGAAAATCAAGTTTGGGACTTGATTCCGCTTCCCGAAGGAATTGTTCCTATCGGTTGTAAATGGGTTTAGAAGAGGAAGCGCGGGCCTGACGGTAAGGTTGAAACTTACAAGGCCCGACTGGTAGCAAAAGGTTACACGCAGCGACCTGGCGTCGACTACGATGAAACTTTTTCGCCGGTAGCAATGCTTAAGTCTATCCGGATTTTGCTTTCTATAGCTGCGTATCATGACTACGAGATTTGGCAAATGGATGTCAAAACGGCTTTTCTAAATGGGTTTCTTGATGAAGAAATCTATATGGAACAGCCGAAGGTTTCACATCCAGCCAAACCTCGGGTATGGTTTGTAAGCTTAAGAAGTCCATTTATGGACTTAAACAAGCTTCACGAAGTTGGAATCTTCGATTTGACGAGATTATCAGATCGTCTGGTTTTCTTAAGAATTCGGAAGAATCCTGTGTGTATCAGAAGGCCAGTGGGAGCATGGTCGTATTTTTAGTCCTGTATGTTGATGACATCCTAATCATTGGGAATGATTTAGGTATGTTGCAAAGCGTTAAAGCATATCTCTGTAAGAATTTCTCCATGAAGGACCTGGGAGAAGCTTCCTATGTTTTAGGGATAAAACTCTATCGAGATAGACAAAGGCGGGATTGGATTATCCCAATCAACGTACATAGATAAGATCTTGGAACGGTATAGTTTTGGTAACTGTAAGACAGCAAACATACCGTTCAGACATGGGATTCATCTTTCTAAGAAGATGTGTCCACAAACAGAAGATGAGAAGGTTAGAATGTCTAACCAACCTTATGCTTCGTGTTTGGGTAGCATAATGTATGCCATGTTATGTACGAGGCCTGATATTAGTTTCGCTGTTAGCGTAACTAGCAGATATCAGTCCAATCCAGGTAATGACCATTGGATGGCCATTAAACATATCCTAAAGTATCTTAAAGGTACTAAGGATAAGTTGATAATATATGGAGGAAATGAACTGCAGGTTAACGGGTATACAGACTCCGATTTCAATCGGATCCGGATGATAGAAAGTCTACATCTGGATTTGTCTTTACCCTTAACGGAGGTGCAGTATGTTGGAAGAGTTCCAAACAGGGATCGACAGCTGATTCCACCACTGAGGCGGAATATATTGCAGCTTCTGAAGCCGCAAAAGAGGCTGTGTGGATAAAGAACTTTATCACAGAATTGGGAGTTGTCCCAAGTATCGAGAATGCGATTCCGTTATACTGTGATAATACTGGAGCCATTGCGCAAGCAAATGAACCGAGGGCGCATCAGAAGTCGAAGCATGTGGAACGCAAGTACCACATCATTCGAGAGATCGTGTCGCGAGGGTATTGTCGTGTGCAAGGTACCGAGTGAAGACAACGTAGCAGACCCGCTGACGAAGGCCATACCTCCGAAGTTGTTTGATAAACACGTGGAGTCGATGTGTATTAGATACAATCGATATTGGCACTAGAGCAAGTGGGAGATTTTGTAGGGGTTGGTGCTCAGAGCGCCATTTCCGGTTGTATTTTGTTAAATACTTCTGTAAAACATTATTATTAGTAATAATATATGCAGTTTCTATAATATAATCTATTCTTTTGTATGGTAAAGACGTAATGACCTTAGAATGATTAGTCATGGTACAGTTGCAAAAGCGTCGCAACGGACATTGAGTCGTATCATGACGTTGTCATTCTCAGACAGTTCCTGGTCAAGGTTTACACTACTTGGTCAGTATAGTAAACCCGTTGAGACCGGTACATGTCGTATACTGGAATATATGATTCCAATGGTTTCTCAATGACCATAAGTCTTGGAGACTAGTATAGACGTGTGGGTGTTTATAGTGGATAAACACTGAACGACTCACCGAAGATTCTTAATGGATGGTACACCAGCGTCAATAAGAATCTTCTCGGGTTGAGTAGCACTTGTGATTCTTAGACTTGAGATGCCATTGTGGGCACATGAGACATCTTCTACACTTAGATGGCAGTCACGTCACCGATCTATTAAGATCAGACATCCGCCTGTTCGTTGGGTGTAGATAGATCCTCAGGGTGTCCTATGTGTATCAAGATAGGATCCGTCAGTTCTGTGTACCAGAGCATAGGTAGTCCATATGATTAGCAATCAGATAAAACCATGGGCCCGTGGTAAGTTTAGAAGCTAGTTCTAACATTCTTTTTGAGATTGCTAATAGAATAGTCGACTGGATAATCCCCATAGAGATTTGACGTTTATATTTGTATCTCTGGGATTTATCCGGATACCTGTGACGGAGGAATTATACATTTGCCATGACCTCGACCTGTATGGTTTAGCGAGATTATCCGTGATCGTCATAATCTACGGGTGGATAGATTATGGACATGAAATTTGATTTCGTGACGGATATACCTGAACCTAGAGAGTCTCAATAATGAAACATATTCGTAGAGCACTAGAGCAACATAAATAAATAATATTGATTATTTATAAAGTCGTTTATGGTTAAACGCAAGTTACATGCTAAAGAGACTAGATAGTCATTTGCTTAATATTGTGTATTTACATTTAATACTTGATTAATTTAAATACACATTAATTAATAGTCAAAATGAGTTATTTGACTTTTTCCTAAATGAATATATGTTTTTAATATTTAATGTAAATATTATACATATATTTAATATATTTGTATTTGATTAATTAATTGATTATTTAATTGTTAAATGATTAAATTAATTAAAATATAAATATCTTATGTTAGGATATATTAAAGTTAATGATGATAGTTGCATTTGTTGACCAAAATAAATATCCATAAAGTTATTAGATATTTATTAAAGTTGACCAAATGCATTTGAAATGAAAATTGAAATGAAAAACTTGTATTTTTGTCTTGTAAATTTCGGCCAGGCTAATTTTTGACAAGTATAAATTGTTTTCATTTGCTTTTCATTTAACTTAACCTAATACACATTTCACAAAAGAAAAACTCCATTGAAGAAAGCTTAAAGAACTTTGAGAAAGAAAGAAAAATCCAAGAAATAAGGGTGGCAATAAAGCCCGCGGCCGGCCCGGCCCGGTCGGCCCGGCCCCCCGCGGGCTGGCCCGGCCCGGGGGTGGAAAAAGCCCGGGCCGGGCTTTTCTATTTTGGCCCGGGCCCGGCCCGGGCCGGGCTTTTCTATTTTGGCCCGGGCCCGGCCCGCCCGGGCCAAAATAAAAAAAAAAAAACATAAATATATATATATTTTTTTAATATGTTTGTATCATTTTTATTTATTTTTAACATTTAAATGTTAATTTATCAATGAAACTTGTGATTTATTTATAAATTGTATTTGTATATAGTGTAAATATATTTTATATTTTTAATTTTTAATTTTTTTTAATTTTCGGGCCCAAAAAAAAGCCCGGGCCCAAGCCCGGGCCCGAGTCGGGCCGGGCTTTTCCCGGGCCCGGGCTTTTTTTTATTGGCCGGGCTCGGGCCGGGCGCAAGCCCGGCCCGGCCCGGCCCATTGCCACCCTTACCAAGAAAGCTTGATTTTAGTAAGTTTTCTCCAACTTACTATTAGTAGGGAAATTGTTCCTTAGGATCTAGGCTTTTATATTTGATATCCTTAGGTTATTTCTTTCTTTGTTCTTTGTGTTTTTGTTGATGGAAAACTTTGGTGAAATTGTAAAGCATGTATGATGAAGAAAGGATATGACTATTGTAGTTATATGTAATCTTTTAAGGTTTATGAAACCATGTTGCTATTCTAGAGTTGTTGACCCACTCTTAAATGACCTAAATTTGATCTTGAGTTGTTTCATTGTGTTGAGACTTGAATTGGATGAAAGATTGATGATTGAAACATTTGATTTAATGTAATTAGCCTAATTTGTCCAATTTGTGGAAATTGAAAAATTAGGGTTTCTAACTAATTCCAAATTTGGGGGTTTTCATATATGTTGAGCATTTGGGTGTGTATATGATGCATGCAAAGTTTCATGTTGATTGGATTTCATTTAGATGAGTTTTGAAGCATGAAATGACAAAAGGCACAATACCCCCCCCCCCCATTTGGAGGCTCTCGGCCAAGATATAGAAATTAGGAATTTTTGTTGCTTTTGGTGTTTTGATGTTTTGAACATGCTAAGTTCATCTTAGAAATGATTTAGAATCATTCAAAATTGATTGGATCAATTTCGGACTAAAATGGACAAAATATCATATAAGGGTAATTTGGTAATTTCACTTGAATTTGATTCATTTGAAATTTTATTTCATTATTTGATTATTGGGTAATTAAATAAATGTGTTTATTTATTTAATCCAAGAAAAAGTTTTGAAATCTGAAAAGCGGATTTTCACCGCTTCCGCTGCGTTACCGGATTCACCCGTATAAAACCCCTTCACAACTTACCAAATATCAGTCCAATTACTCTGAAATCTTCAAGACTCATTACAACTCAATTGAACTTATTTTGTTACGGACATAGTCAACAAATATGGAACTAACATTATTAAAGTCGGTAACCTAAACTGTTATGAGTGCTTATGACTATTTCTTTCTCTTTCCGGGCATCCTTTGTTGTTTTACAGGTCGAATTAAGTAAAGACTGTTAGTGATTTACAACCATGCATGCCAAAATCAATATATCGAGGTCTTCTATTTTATTGAGGAAGGATTCTTAGTCCGAGGAGCATCATTTCATTGATAATGCTGCAGAGGACAAAATGAATTCAATGTGGTAAAGATTAATTTGGTGATTTTGATGATGTGTTCATGAAAGCTTTTCAAAGAATTAGGTCAAAACAGTGTTAATGAGAAACTCTTCAATGAAAAAAATGATAACTAGCCATCATTTGCACGTCTTGGAAATTATATAATTAAATTAAATCAGCTGACAGAATCTACATATATAATATATAGTCTTTGGATAGACTTTTCAATTCATCTGGGGTTGCTTGGAAATTGCTTAATGGTGGGGTTATCACGCGGTTCTCATTTTTCACTTGTTAAGTCACTCCAAATTTGCCATAATTTTACCAACATATTATACATATATGTAAAATGTGAAGCCTTATCATCCGTTGGATAAAGGACACGTGGCGCAATCTTTGCCGTTGTCCCAATTACCTTTATTTGCTCATCATATATAAAGGGCACTTAGGTTGAGAATTAGAAAAGGTTTTCATTATTTGTATTCCCTTATTTTTGGCTAAGTGTTAAGCCTATTTCCTAGTCCATGTTAGTGTAATCTTCAATTGGGTAATTTGAGAGATTGACACTTTTAGAGATTATGGTTATTGTGAGATTTGGGGAAATTACAATTTGTAAACGGATTCAAGATTCTTGTATAATCTTGAAAGTGATTAGTGCAGCGAGCTCCTTGTTCCGGAGTTCAACGTGGATGTAGTCGGGAATTTTTCCGGCGAACCACGGTAAAATCTTGCGTTCTTGATTGTCGTTTGGATTTGTGTGACGAACGAATTTGAGATCAAATTCAACAATATATAATATAATGCGGATGCATGACATTATATATATATAATACTGGATAAAAAATTACATGGTATTATACACATGAAAAAATCATGCGGGCGTCTGCATCAGAGTATGTGTATATATATCATAAATGATTTATAATGGAAGTTACCAAATACAATTATGACATTATTAGCCCGCTTCATTCTTTATTTTCTTCCATTCATACATCTTGAAAATGAGTAATTTTTTGGTGCAGTGAAAGTATGAGATATCTCCGTTATATTAATGATAGATTTTCTCTTTGAAAATTAGCATGAATTTTGGTGATAAACATCTATCAAAAATTCAATGGAGAAAAAAAAAAAACCTTTGGAAAAAAAATCAATGATTCTCTCATGGTACATGACAATATGTATATAATGGCAAGTACTATTTATTTTCCTTGTGAAATGCATTAATCACTTATTGTGGCAGCAAATTCTACGCCATGCATTACGATAAAATATTCTCACTTAATTTTAATTATTTCAAAAACCCATCAAAATTTTCTTATTCTTTTACTTTGTTTAGGTCTCAATCTCTGACTCTCAGGATCGAGGATTATGATAAATATATAAAAATAAACAAAATATTTGCTCCCAATCTCCCATTATCTTCCGTGTAGTTGGTATTTTGGTACCTTAGGATAACTCCTAAAAGCTAGCTATTTATATTTTATATTATTAATGTGGAACAAATAGATCATAATATTCTATTATATTCCATAGTCTCGATGCCAACACAATATAGTTTTGTAATAGCGGCATTATCCATGTGCCACACGATTACAACTGAGAGGTATGGACGTACGATGCTAGCTTTAATATCATATGTGGTGGCTTGGCCACTAGCAAAATATTGTTCGTTTTGATAGCCCAATGATTAACCCAATATTTTGGTCTTTCACAGTTTTATTCTTGACATTGACTAAATACCCAAAAAGTTTCTAACTAGTTGAGGGAGCTCAACAATTATAGCTCTGATACCATATATGATGACTCTACTCACTAACAAGATATTATATGTTGTGATTTTCTAATCACTGAATAGTATTTATGAGGAAAAATCGAATTCTATTACTACTATAACAAAATTTACAAGTATTTAAACTTTACAAAAATATATCACTCTCTACACATGCTAAGCTCTCTTTGCTTGAAGCTTAATATTTGAGATGCCTGAAGCTCACAAATGAGCTCTTTATTTAAAGCAAAACTTAGGCTGACAATTTCAACAAGTTGATATTTAGAATAGAATTTACAAGTGTTTAAGCTTTACAAAAATATCTCACTCTCTAAGCTCTCTTTGCTTGAAGCTTAATATTTGAGATGCATAAAGCTTACAAATGAGCTCTTTATTTATAGCAAAACTCAGGCTCACAATTTCAACAAGTGAATAGTAATCCACTGAAAGTAATTTTGAAAAGTTTCCCATTTTCAAACTTCACCTAAAGTATATTGGAGGCTTGAAATGGTGGTTGGCAATGCATGCCACCACGCATGCTGGATCCTTCAGTTTTCCCCATCCAGATACATCTGAAACGATTCTCATCTGACAGCTATCCCGGCTATGTTTATGCACAGCTCTAGCTTGTCCTGAGTAACCACATTTGTTAACATGTCAGCTGGATTCTCATCTGTATGGATCTTCACTATTCTCAGCAGTTGTTGATTCATCACCTCGCGTATCCAATGATAGCGAATATCGATGTGTTTCATCCAGAAATGATACATTGAGTTCTTGCTCAAGTCCATAGCACTCTGACTATCACAATGTATTTTGTATCATGTCTGCTTGATCTCTAATTCTTGGAGAAAATGCTTTAACCATAACATTTCTTTTCCTGCTTCCGCTACTGCATTATACTCAACTTCTGTTGTGGATAATGCAATATACTTATGTAATCTTGACTGCCATGACACAGCTCCCCCTACAAAAGTATAGAGAAAGCCTGGTGTAAATTTTCTATCATCAAGATCTCATATCATATCTGAATATGTATAGCATTCTAAGATTGGATCAACTCCCTCGTAGCACAGGCATAACTTCGATGTACCCTTGAGGTACCTAAGAATCCATTTGACTGCCTCTCAGTGTTCTTTTCCTGGGTTAGAGAGAAAACAACTCACTACACCTACTACGTGAGCACTATCTGGCCTAGTACATACCATAACATACATTAGGCTTCCAACTGCTAAGAATATGGTACTGATGACATCTCATCTATCTCTTTCTTAGATGAGGGACATGAACTCTTGCTCAATTTGAAGTGGTGCGTTAACAGAATACTAATAGGTTTGGTATTTTGTATATCGAATCTCCTGATTACCCGTTCAATATAATTCTCCTATGAAAGCCACAATCTTTTGTCATGTCTGTCTCGAACTATTTGCATTCCCAAAATTTGTTGCGTTGGTCATAAGTCTTTCTTGTTGAAAGGCTTAGAGAGTTCCTCCTTCAGTTGGTTGATCTTCTCTGTATTTTGTCCAACGATCAATATGTCGTCTATATATAATAGAAGAGCAACGAAATTTCCATCCGGAAACCTTTGAATATAAACACATTGGTCTACTACAGTTCTTTTGTAGCTTTGACTCACCATGAACAAGTCAAATTTCTTGTACCATTGCATTGGTGCTTGCTTGAGGTCGTACACGCTCTTCTTCAGCTTGCAAACAATGTTCTATTTTCCTAAAACCTTTAAATCTTCTGGCTACTCCATGTAGATTTTTTCATGTAGATCACCATGAAGAAATATTGTATGAACACCCATCTATTCAAGCTCTAGATTTAAACTGGTTACCAATCCTATAATAATTCGGATTGAAGCCATTTTTAACAACTTGTGAAAAAATTTCATCAAAGTCGATTCTATTTTTCTGTAGGAATTCTTTGACTACTAACTGGGCTTTTTATTTCACCACATTTCCACTGCCATCTTTCTTCAGCTTGAACACTCATTTATTCTTCAGTGCCTTCTTGCCTTGTTGGAGCTTGACTATCTCATAAGTATGATACTTCTATAGAGATTTAATTTCATCTTGCATTGCGTGTAGTCATTTTCTTTTGTCTTTATGAGATACAACTTCCTTGAAATTTTCTGGCTCCCCTTGTCAGTAAGCAGAATATAGTCAAATCCCGAGTATTTGGTTGATGAAATCTGGCCTCGCTCAGATCTTTGAACTGAAGGTTCACTAGTTTTTGGAGGTCTGTCATCATCCATATTTGCGGATTATTCTGTAGCCTTTGATGGAGCGGGATGTAGCTCCCATTGCTCAATATCATCTTCATCTTCTTGTTATATTTCTGACATATCATGCACTCAATCATTATTTTTGGCTACTCATGTTGGTACTGGGGTTGTGTCTGGATTTGAATCAGTTTTATCGGCACTGGAATTAGAAGACATCTTGGGCTTTTCAATGTCTTCTATTGTCTGGTCTTCAAGAAACACTACATCTATGCTTCTGTTGACATTTTTTTCCTTTGAGTCTCATAACCTGTATCTGAATTCCTCATCTCCATAGCCTATGAAGATGCATAGATTAGTCATTGCATCGAGCTTCTGTATAAGCTCATTGGATACATGTACAAAGGCTAAACAATCGAATGTTCTAAGGTGAGAATATGAGGGATTCTTACCATACCACACTTTCTCCGGAATTTCAAAATTCAACAAGACATATAGTGATCTGTTGATCAAGTAGAAGGCGACACGAACAACTTCTCCCCAGAATGACTTTGGCAGTTTAGTCATGTTGATCATGCTTCTGACTTTATTAATATTGGTGCGGTTCATTCTTTCAGCAACACCATTATGCTATGGGGTGTGTGGAACAGTCATTTCATGTCGAATGTCGTGTCTTCCGCAGTAGGCATCGAACTCTCTGGAAGTGTACTCGCCTCCATTATCTGTGCGGAGGCACTTTAGTTTCTTCCTTGTTTCACACTCTATCATGGCATGGAATAATTTGAAATAATCCAGGACCTGATCCTTTATTTTCAGAAAATACACTCACACTTTCCGAGAAACATCGTCAATGAAAGTTAGAAATTATTTATTACCACCTAATGAATTAACCTGCAAGTGACCACAAATATCAGAGTGTACCAAACTGAATAACTCTATCTTCTCGTAAAAGAGAAAATAAAATAGACTCTATGTTGTTTACCGAATAGACAATGATTGCAAAGATTTAGAGCAACATTCTTAGTGACAGTAATTAGATCATTCATTGTCAAGGTAGGTGTAGGCACTGCATTTTTCATGTAAGCCCATATGATGAGTCTATTTTGGAGACACTACCTTTTAAGTCACGGAAGTCGCGGGAAACGAATGTGGGAAGGGGAAATTCAGAATAAGTATATTATCAGATTCAATTTGCATGTTCACTGCTTTCGTTCGTGCTGTATTCGTGAACACGTTCGAACGTCAAGCAGATTGCGGGTGTTTTGCAGCGTTCGAATCGGCGTTCGAACGATGTCGGTACTTCTGGTTTTGCTGCTAGCCTCACGCCCAAGCCCAATTAACCCACCAAAACCCACCCAAAAATAATTAAAACATTTAAAACATGTCACAAATTAAAACAATATCCTTCCTAAATTAAATAAATCAAATAAAATCTAAATAATCACCTACTAAAATAACAAATCATATACCAAATTAAATAAAACAAATAAACAAATCAAATAAACCTATTCCTAATTAAACAAATCATGTCCCAAATTAAATTTTTTTTTTCCTTGTGTGACACTAATTAAATGGCATCTCTTTAATACACAAATCTTATTCCTTTTCAAACATGGATTCACCCTACCTTTTACAGATAAAAGAAACCCAAATCCAACCCTTAGAACCCCTAGCTCATTCACACAAAAAAACTCTTGGTCCATTCACACATAACATTCACAAGAAACCTCCAAGCATTCAAAAAATCTCTTACATTTTCTTCACATGAGAGTCGCTTGTGGATGTGTGTTGTGACCCTTAGATGAATGAGAACTGTGTCGTCTTTTGTGGTATATAGGATGGAAACCAAGACGTAAATTACGTAGCCGAATCTGAATGGACGATAGTGCGGTCTGTACTTGGGATACAACTCCACGTACCACTTGAGCAAACGGAACATATCTCGCTTCGTTTTATCTTGATTGTTTATTATCCGCATTTTATATTTCACCATTTACTTTCTGTAAGTTATTTGTTTGTGTATTAATGATGCGGTGCGCATGGGCTAACTAGGGTGGATTAAAGGTCCTCTATTCGAGGGAAAATGCCTATAGGCTACCTTTACCACGATGTTTTGCCGCGCTGGACAAAATATGTTTGATTGAATGTGAGATATGTTTAATCGGACATACGGAGTTCCACATCATTGTCTTATTCATTTGCATACATAATAATATAATGAGCATGGGCTTTGTATGTTGGTCTAAAGGTTCTCAATTTGAGGGGAGAAAAGTCTAAAAGGCTACCTTTACGACAATACTTTGCCGCGCCAGACGAAGTGTGTTTGATTGAATGTGAGATACGTTTCATCGGATATATAGAAGTCCACATTATTGTCTTATTCATTTTTATGCATTATGATGTAATGCACATGGGCTAGCTAGCGTGGATTAAAGGTCCTCTATTCGAGGGAAATGTCTAAAATGCTACCTTTACCACGATGTTTTGCCACGCCTTTTGTTATGTCATTGACCTTTCGCATATCATTGCTCTATTTACGCATGTATTGCATTCTAGTGTGCATGGGCTAACTAGGGTGGATTAAAGGTCATCTATTCGAGGGAAAATGCCTAAAGGCTATATTTACCACGATATTTTGCCACGTCGGACGAGGTATACTCGATTGAATGAGAATGAGTTCAATCGGGCACACGGGGTCATACATTGTGCATCTGTGTATGTGTTTGCATCGTCTATCATGCATCAGGTCCTGTCTCATTCGAACGCATTCTCGAACGCGAACCTTCTGTTTCCCGTTCAAACGCGTTTACAAATGCTACTCGAACGGGCATGCATTTTGTTTCATCAGGTCTTGCCCCGTTCGAACGCGTTACTAAACGTTATACGAACGCGAACCTTCTGTTTCCCATTCGAACGCGGTTACGAACGCTACTCGAATGCGCATGTATTTTGTTTCATCATGTCTTGTCCCGTTCGAACGCGTTATCAAACGCTACACGAACTCGAACCTTCTGTTTACCGTTCGAACGTGTTTTCAAATGCTACACGAACGCGCATACACTGATCTGATTCATTTTCATCATATTTCATGCATAATTTCTTCTTGGGTGGTTTCTCTCGTATCATGTAATTAATCATACCATTCCATTATTGATATTTTCACTGTTTTCATCTATTTGTATCCCCGTATTTATCTATTTGATGTGTTCATGAGATGGTGTTCAAGCATGATTTAGCCATTAGTATGTTATTCTTCTATGCATGATCTTGTCATCTCCTTTCGCAATAGGTGTTTCTTTATGTTTATACTTAGGTTGTTATTTATCTTTCGTGTTTGATGATTCAACATGTTCATGAGATTATTGTGTGATATCGTATGTTTGCCATTATAATGATTACTTTCATGCATGTGAACTTAAAAGTAGAATACTCTTGGAAATATGTTGCGTAGATTCGATTAAATTATTGCACAAATCATTTCATTACAAGTGGCATAAGTAATGGACCATTCCGAACCCAAATGTTTGAGGTGTTCCCTTGCGAGGGGTGAGTACGGCCTTAAATCATTTTCCCGATTCACAACGGGTGGCGACTCCATGTTATTTCTCCGGTTTAGTCCCCCACGGGCTACTCCGTACTCCCAACCGGGCCGCGAGCCCGGGATAGCGTCATCCAACATCTGTGTCATACAGTAGACAATCATTTTTCACTCATGTGATCGAGTCTCTGATGCCACAGATTTTGAAAAGCCTAACTTTCACCTACATTGAGGCTCTCTACACATATCTTCACATGAGTCTTGTATAAAGTTCCACAAATATGTCCTCAGGCGATGACCACGACACCATTTATCATTCTCATGTGCCATTGCTAAAGTGGCTACCATAATCCTGTTTGTCAAGGGCTACCCCCGAGAGTAAATTAAGCCGAAGTTCTGGAACATGTCTAACATCCTTCAGGGTTATTGTATACTCTGTATTTGTCCCATCTAAATATCACCAGTTCCCACTATTTAAGATGAACTGGTATTTTCCATATTCACTACACCAAAGTCTACTGCTTTGTATATTGTGAAGAAATCCATGTGAGGGGTGACGTGGGAGGATGCTGTAGTATCTACCACCCACTCAACATCTTGAGTTGCGGTGTGAAGTCATGTCTCACTTGGATGGAGCATATAGCTACATCTCCCGAGACAACTACTGATGTTTCTGCATCGTTGTTCTTCGGCTGAGAATTGCCTTGACCCTGCTCTCGTTGTAGTTTTCAAAAATTCTTCTTTAAGTGGCATTCAATGCCACAATAGTAGCATTTGTAGGTAGGCTTTCTTTTATCTGTGGATTTGCCTATACTTTTGCTTTTACCTCTCTCTCTACCTCGATTTTTATCTCGTTGTCTTCATTGATTCTCCGTGACGAAGGCTTGTGTCTGATATGTGCCCACGTCTTTTCTTCTGGCCTTCTCATTTGATAGAGTATCTTTTACCATAATTATGATAAGTTTGTCTCCTAGAGCCTAATTGCTGAGAGTAGACCCGGCCACGGTTCCGGTTCGGAACTGGAACCGAACTGGTTGGAACTGGAAGGTTCTGGTTCCAACCGGTTTCGGTTCTGGTTCCGGAACCGAACCGGAATTGGACCGGTTCGGTTGGGGTTCCACCCCAACTCGAACCGGTCCGAACCGTACGGTTCCACCAGTTCGGACGGTTCCAACCGGAACCGAACGGTTCCGGTTGGAACAGTCGGGTTCCTGTTGGAACCCTACCGTAGGGTTCCAACAGGAACCCTACGGCCCCCAACGGCTAGTAGCCGTTGGGGGATACAGGGAGCCGTTTGGCTCCTTGCCAAAAAAAAAATAATTAAAAAAAATATTTTATTATATAAAATAAAAATTACTAATGTACCCATAATAACGGTAATAAAACGGTTATATTTAAGGCATTTTTGGTATCAAAAAAATTCTAAAATTCTATAAATATGATTCATTTTTCATAATTTCATCACACCAAATTCTCAACTCTCTCATTTTCTATAATTCTCTTATTCTCAATCTTACTTCAATACAATTCTCTTATATTTTTATTCTCAATCTCAATTTATTTAGTTGTTAATTTGTTATCATTCGCATCGCAATTATTCAATTTTCTTATTTTTCTTCCTAATTTCTCAAAAAAAAAAAATGACAAGCTCATCCGAGAACATAATGTCAAATATGCCAACCCAAGAGAGCGGCCCTAGTGTCAGTGCACAATCACGGAGAAGAGAAGTTAAGGCTCGATCCTCCGATATTTTCAAAATTCATTTTACTTTGGAATGCCTAGAAGATGGTTCACAATGAGCAATTTGCAACTATTGTGGCGTTATCTATAAATTTTCTGGTGGATACGGCAATATGATCAAGCACATAGAGAAACATCATCCGGTTGAATTTGGCATTGATACGACGCAGACTGAAATGGCCAGGTACGCATCATCTAGTAGAGGTACGAGTAGTGTAGATTTATTTAAATATTCTGATGCAAAAAATAGAGAAGAATTTGCGAAATTAACTTGTATGGCACATCTTTCTTTAAGCTTTGGTGAAAAACTTCATTTTACTAATTACGTGCATAATGCTTTAAATCCTGCTGCATGTAGAATGACTCGAAACACAACAAAACGTCATATTTTCAAATTATATAAAGATGGTAAAATTATTTTAAATGAAATATTTAAAGAGATGAAATGTCGTATTTCTATATGTTCTGATATTGGAGTGACCATTGGCAAACACACTCATACATTGGTGTGACTTGTCATTGGATTAATGCATCATTTACCATGCAAAAACGACTTATTGCATTTAGAGTTTTTGATGACCACATACTGCACATAATATTTATAGAATGATGAAGGTAATTTTTGATGAATATGGTGTAGGAGAAAAAATTTTAACAATTGGATTTGATAATGCATCTACAAATACTGCATCCATCAATGATTTAAAAGAAATATGTCAACCAAATTTAGGGGGTCAATTTTTTCATATTCGTTGTACATGTCATGTCCTAAACTTATGTGTGCAAGACGGTCTAAAATTATTATCTCCTTTCCTTGATCCAATTAAAACGGCACTTAACTGTATTTGGTTATATTCTCAAGTTAGGAGAGAATGGACCAAGTTTTGTAAAATAAATGATATTAAACCGATTAAATTTTCTAGAGATGTTCCAACACGTTAGAATTCTACTTATTTTCTTTTATGTCAAACATTTCAATACAAAGATGCATTATGTAGTTTTTTTTCTCAATATGTTCAAAATATCACACTATATCCTAGTCAATGAGATATTTGTGAAATTTTTTTAGATATTTTAAGAGTATTTAATGATGCTACTTTAGTTTTTAGCGGTGTTTATTATCCTACAACACATTTATTTCTTCTTGAGAGTTTGAATATTGTTGGCACTCTCGATGAGCATGTTGACAGTGACGACCCTAATGATCTTGTTTTGCTCGAAGCCATTACTGTTATGAAGGTAAAATGGTTGCATTATTTTAGAGAAATTCATTTACTTTATCTTATTGCTGCTGTTTTTGATCCTAGATTTAAATTAGAAGGTTTGAATGGTGGTTTACAAGCTTACTATGGTTATTTATGAATATTAGATGACATTGATATTACGAGCATAATGACGAAATTAAGAAGTGATTTAATTATTTTATTTAATGATTATATTGTAAGATATAACTTAGGAACATTAGGTCAATCTAGTAGTAGCGAACCGGTAATTCAAACAAGACTTAGCGCAGGGAATCGTTGGTTATTGCAACGAAATAAAAAATCTAGGGATACGACAACTAATAATCCTGAATTAGATAATTATTTATCTACAAATTTTGAGTTTTCTAATGAAAGTTTATCAGTAAAAATTTTAAAATCCTTGAATGGTGGAACTGGCATCAAAATATATATCATGTTTTATCTATTATTGCTAAAGAGATTTTGGCAGCACCTATTTCCACCGTTGCGGTTGAGCAAACCTTCAGCTTGGGAGGTAATATATTGGAAGCTAGGCGATCTTCATTACATCCAATCACTCTAGAAGCAACAGCTTGTGTGGATGATTGGACTCGAGCTGATCTGAGACAACAAGAAGATGCCCCCGATGATTTTGAAGATTTGTTCGATAATGCTTCTGCAACAAGTGCAAGCGGAACCGGAGCCGAAAGATCAACTGATAATGATGATTGATAATTGTAAAATTATAATTTACAAAGGGGATATGTCTTAAACTTGTAATGGAACTACGTGAGCTTTGATTCCTCTCACCCTTGGAGGATACGTAGGCAACTTAATTTTTAAAAATTTAAGTTCAAGCTCTTCAATGTAATAATTTTTTTTATTTATAAATTTAATCTCATTTTTTTTAATTAATAATTTTTTTTTTATTTAAGCTTTGATTCCTCTCATTTTTTTATTTTAATTATTAAAAAAACAGAACTGAACCGAACCGGTTCGGTTCCGGTTCGGTTTTAGGTTCCGGTTCCACTTAAGTGTGGAACCGGAAACCGGCCGGTTCGGTTCGGTTCCGAACCGGAACCAAACCGCCGGCCGGGTCTAGCTGAGAGTAACCACCAATATCTCCCGACTATCCAGAAGAGAACTAAGTACTAAGATAGATTATACTTCATCTCTCAGTTGCATGTCTACTACAGACAACTAGTACACCAAGCTTTGGAACTAATTGATGTGTTCTGTAATTGAAGTTCTACTATGTAACTTCAAGTTCACCAAACGCCTCATTATTAAGGCTTTATTCCTAGTTGTCTTGGCCTGGTATATCTTTTCCAGCTTCATCTATATTTTGTAAGCATCTATATCATGTGCTACGTGGTGGAAGACGTTGTGGCCGATCCATTGCCTAATCTGACCGAAAGTTCTGTTATTGAGTTTATTCCAGTCAATCTATTTGACAGAATATAGTCTCACTCCCTTCACCTCGATCATATCGAACAAATATTTGTAGTGCAAATAATCTATCATCTGAGACCTCCAGAGCCAGAGGGAGTAATTGGTTGCTGACAGCTTGATCATCGCACCATAAGAGGAATCTTCCATTTTCATTTTAAGTCTAAAGTTTAAAATGAAAATAGGATAAAATCGGGACTGATTTTTACAAATCGGAGGTCACTATTACTTTCGGACGATCGAAAATGGTGGATTTGACTATTCGTTGGTCTAAATCTGATTCAGATGCCGATTTGTAAATTTTTAAATTTTTTGGGGCTAAAATATAAATTTCAGAGATTTTCGGGGGGCTCAATTAAATTTACCATGAATGCTGACGTGGCTGTTGACTCGACGCTGATGTTAAGGATAGTAGAAAAATCTGGGCCCGGACCGTAGTTTTAGAAGCCCGGCTCGGGCTCGGCCCTAGCCGGGCTCAACATATTTAGCCCGGGCCCGGGCTAAATTTTTAATTTTTTTTAATTTTTTACTTATTATTTGTACTTTGTAGCATTTGAATTGTTATTTTATAGACTAAACTTTTAATATATCTGTGAATTATCTTGAAACAAATGACCTATATTTTATATTTGTATGTTTTTAATTTTAATTTTAATTTTAAATTTTTTAAAAAAAATGGTCCGGATAAAGCCCGGGCCCGGGCCAAAATTTTCTTGGTCGGGCTCGGGCTGAGCTTATCAAAATCTGAGCCTGGCTCGACCCATTGCCACTCTTAGCTGATGTGTGCTGATGTGTCTGCTGACTCGGTGCTGACATGTGTTAACACGACTGCTGACGTGGTCGTCTTCAACCTTCAGCTGGCGCGTGATGCACGTGAGAAGTCTTCTGCCTGGCTCGTGCAAGCTGTTCTAGCCTCTGTTTTATCGTAAAAAATACCATTGTGCTCATTTTGACATGAACAAGCTGATGATATGCTCAAAACTGATATTTGATAATTTTCCCAAAACTCGAATTTTTCGAACCGATTTTCATTTTTCGGTTTTACGACCCCAATGTATAACCAAAACTACTGATATCACTTGTTGTGATTCTCTTATCACTGAACAGTGTTTATGACGAAAAACTGTATTATATTACTATTAGAACAAAATTTACAAGTGTTTAAACTTTACAAAAAAACTCATTCTCTACATTCTCTAAGCTCTCTTTACTTGAAGCTTAATATTTGGGATGCCTAAAGCTCATAAATGAGCTCTGCATTTATAGCAAAACTCAAACTCATAATTTCAACAAGTGAATAGTAATCCACCGAAAGTAATTTTGGAAGTTTGCCCATTTTCAAACTCCACCTAAAGTATCTTGGAGGCTTGCAATGGTGGTTGTCAATGCATGTCATCATGCATGTTGGATCTTTCATTATCTGATTTGATAGCACACAGATGATCTAGTAAACCCCTCACAGTTATATTCTTTTCATATGCCCAAGTGCACCATAAGGCATCTTACTAGTTAAAGGTGGTCATCACTTATAAGGACATTACTCACATCATTTTCCAACAATGTGGGACATCACAATCTATCATCTGTACACTTTCGATTGTGAGTGACTCTGATACAATTTGTTATGTACCTTAAGAGAACTCACCCCTAAAACTAGCTATCAGAGGGAGGTAATCCAATATATGATGTGGGGCTAGACCATAACAATTGCTTTCTAAAACTTTAAAAAAAATTAAAAATAGAACGCTTCATTAATTAGAAATAATTTTTTTTTTATATAATTTATGAAATATCTTCTATCAAGACAGTATAACACAATTATTGTTAACTGTAAATTTAATCAATCTATGAGCTTTTTCATTACACAGTCTAGGAATGTAACAAAATTTCATATCTCCTATCTCTATTGCCATTGAATGAATGTCTGAAATGATCCAGATTCTTACAAATATTGCTCCCATGAGTTGAACCCTGATCTCTCAAATGGCAGACCAAAACTCAACCCATTGGACCAAACACTTGGGGACATATATACATATATATACACCCGATGTTTTCAAATAAATGATTAAAAATGATTTATGTGTTCATTTTTACAAAAATTGGTGGTATATTTATAAATTAGTTAAAACTTAAAGGCATTTGTGTCCTATTTTCCCACAAGAAAAAGAAACATAAGATAGCTAAATTTAAAAACTAGTTTCCAAACTCTCTGATCCTAATATTCGCCTTCAATCTTAGTCATCGTTTTAGCCATCACCAATCAAGTAACTCGTTTATCTCTTCCTTATTTTCTTTTAATTAATTTTTAGGGAACAAGAAAATAACTTATATTTAAAATACTAATAAAAAGAGATCTTGATGTTCATATATAAAGAATAAAGGTTCTTTTTATAAAATAATAAGAACCGAATAAGAGGCTTGATTGTGTTTTCAAATTTCTTTCAAAAATACAACTTCGTTGGTCTATTGCCGTTGATATTATTTTGTAAAAGTGTTTGGGCGAAAATCAAGAATTTGACTTACAAAAATTTGAAAATCCAATTTGTATAGCACCTCAAAAACCAACTTTATCTTAATTTTTTTTTTCTTGAATCCTTGGAAATCCCGCCGCTAAACCACCACTTTTATACTTAAACGGAACAGATAAAATCTCCGACTGTCTCAAACTCTTACCAGAAATGCATTCCCATTCTTTCTCTTTAATATCACCCATACAAATATAAAACATGTCAGGTGATTTCTATGCATGGCAAAACCCACAAACGCAACTCACGTGAAGTGCTTCTGGAAAAATAAAAAGTGGAAAGAAAAGTTAAGTGCTTCTTCTTCTTCCGGTGCAGCTTTGACTACAAAATTTTTGGACCATACCATACGTTTTCTTTCTTTGAATATGTAATCACTTATTGGCTTTTCTTTAAAGCAATTCAATCAAATCTACTTATTTTTTTCCTTTCTAATTTTGATTTGGCTATTATTTTCAAGAAGTCTTCTCTATCCTACTCCATATTATTGATGACCATTCCTTTTATATTCCTTTCTTGATTGTGCAAAAATGCATGGGTCCAATCCGGGATTAAAAAAATCTGGGCTTGGTATTATAATGGTAGTCCCGACTCGGGTTTGAGTCCGGGCCCGAGCTGGGTTTATAACAAAAAATCTGGGTTCGGACTTAAAAATAAAAAAAAAAATTTAATTGTTAATCCCTAAATTTTTTATTCTTAAGTCCATGCATATGTCTTTCAAGAATTGATATTGTATTTTTGACTTATTGTTGATATGTTTTAGTAAATAAGAGTTGGATTATTACTGATTTTGGTTATAAAAAATACCATAAAAATCCCAAGTCCGATACGGGCCGGATTGATAATATTTCGAGCCGGACTTTTCCGGGACTCGGATTTTTTCATTGATTATCGGGCTCGATCCGGGCATAACAAAGCCCGAACCCAGCCCGACCCATTGTCACATTTAATTTTCACATTAATGTAACTTAATCATGAAATTGATAATAAAATAGTCGGGATTTGATAAGAGTCTTGGTGAGATTATTGCCTATTTATAAATGGAAAAAAAAAAGTCATATGAATTATATGAGAATCATTATAAACTATTCTAGAATTTCAATGGTCTGGATAGAAGACCTAAAGTTTTGAACATTGGTGCCTAACGAACATTTCATAATTGATTTATTCACTTATGAAATTATATTTGCATATACAATAATATATTTGTTTGTGTATGTATATGTTATTTTTTCCATCCCCAAGGGGCTTGGTTTGATGGTGTAGGGTTTAGGATCTCACCTTGAGATCTTGGGTTCGAATCGAGGGAGTGCGTTTCTTGTAAGAGCCTGAGACAATCAGTGATTTTACATGTTCCGCTTGAGCTCAGAATGAATGGTTTCGCGATGTGATTTTCAACGATTTCAAAAAAAAAAAATTATTTCTTCCATAGAGATATTTTTGTAAAAGAAATTGACTGATGTGAAATTTTTTTTTTTCACCTTAATAGACACAAAGATACAAGCCCACGGGGGTGGGAAAAAAGCGCTTTTACAGCACAACACTATTTTGGGAAAGGTAATAGGTTAAAAACAATATTTGAGTTTATTTGGGGATGGTAATGGGGAGGGGAAGAGATTGACATTCTCATACTTATTTTCGATAATATTTAAATGTCTACATCCTCTCATTATCCCGTCGTAATTATTTCAGGAGAGGGGATGAGAATCCCCAAATAATAAAAAAGGATCTCCGAGACTCGAGAGGCCCCGAATCTTGAATAATAAATAAATTTTTCTGAAAATAAATTAAAGTAATTGAAAAACATATTAGTTGAACTATTATTTTATCCATAAATCAGCATACATATTCAACAAATTGATAATATCTATTACACAATCATAATTTATATAAGAGATTGAAATTTATATATCTATCTTTTTATTTGGTCCGTAACTTAATAAAATGATGGATCTCTCATTCAAAATTAATTATATATATATATATATAATTGTTTCATTTAAGCCTTTATATTATTTATAATATATATATATATATTTTATAAATATCAAGATATTTTTTATTTACATCTATATAAATTGTAAATAGAAATTTGAACACATTTATTAAAAAATTAAAAATAAATAAATTGAAACTTAAATGGGTAATAGGGAGGGGAAGAGGATTTTACCTAATCATTATCCCTTCCCCGAATAAGAAATGAGTATTAAATTTTTCACGTCCCTATCATCTAGGGGTGGGCATCGGATCGGATCTGATCCGATTTGTAAATCCGATCGAATCCTGTTGGTCCGGTTCGACGAATTTCGGATCGGATCGGATTTTATCCGATCCGATCCGATCGAATTTTGTTTTTAATATGCAAAACGACGTCGTTATATATTAAAAAAAATCGGATTTTATCCGATCCGATCCGCTCGATTTTTTTGAGTCAAACCCACTGAATTCGGATCGGATCGGACCAATCCGATCCGAAATAGGATGATTTCGGATCGAATTGGTCCGATTCGATCCGATTCGAATTCGGATCGAGTTCGATAACATGATTCGATCCGATCGAATCAAACAATCGTGGGCATTTCGGATCGGATCAGATTCAGATTCGGTCCGATCCGATCCGAATCCGATAATGCCCACCCCTACTATCATCGACGTTAATTTTTTTAATTTTTCATCCACAATTCCTTCCCCAATTTAGGACGGTCTCCAAGAACTTCCGTCCCCTTGTAGATTTCTACCGGCCGTAAGTTTTTCCACCTCTTACCCTAAAAAAAGGGGGGAAATATTATAAGTATATAATTGTAGTTAATTGAAAGGAAAATAATAAAACCGTTAAGCACGTATATTGACTAATAATGTATTAAACGATCATTGAAGTTCCTTTCAAGTACTTGTATTATTGTTATGCATGGCAAAAAAACATGTGGTCGGTTCGGCTCGACCGGGCTTTGGTCCGGTACACGATAAAAAAATCGGACCGGTCTTTAGAATTTGAGGTTCGAGTCTGACTCAACTCAAAAAGTTCGGGGTTAAGAAAAATAATATATATATATAATTTTGTATAAAAAAATGGACCGGATAAAGCCAATGCACGAGCCCGAGACGGGCCGGACCGGCCCGGTAACATCTCAAATATACCTCTAAATCTAACTGTTAAAGAAATCAGTCAAAATCAGTGAAACCCAATTTTTTAACCCTATACTTAAAAAAAATTAGAAAGTTAACCAAATTTTTTGAAATTCCTAAACCCTAAACAAAAACAAAAACAACAAAAAAAAAAACAACAAAAAAAACAAATCTATATATGTATTTTTCTATAATTTTTTAGGTTAGAAATTGTTAGCATTAATAATTATATTTATATATATATTTTATAATTTTTAGTTAATTAAAATAAATTATAACATCTGAAACATGGGTGTATTAATTATATAATTTCAAAAACAATAATAATCACTAACATTTGAGTAGTTATTGTCTACTAAAATTACATTTAATTATCCTACAAATTATTTTAATGATATTTTAATCTCTACAGTTTTAAAAATATAAGTTTTAATCACATTGTTAAATATTTTTGTCAACATAGTCACTTTTCATCTAACTTTGAAATAAATTTTCACTAAATTTAGACAATTTTAAGGTATTCAAGTCATTTAACAATAATCAGATGAAAATAACTCAAAATTAATTGAAAATATTTAATGGCATAGACTAAAGTTTGTATTTTCAAAACTTCAAAGATTAAAGTGTCATTATAATAATTTATAGGATAGTTGGGTTTCATCTTTCTATTTTATTATAATGCATCCTAAATGTCTCTGGCTTGCAATTCGAGACCCATTTTAAAGCCAAGTTACTCGTAGGGGTGAGTAAAATCGGTTTCGATTCCGGTTCCGTGTGGAACCGGAACTTACTTGAAAAAATTGGTTTCTAATTAAGTGGAACCGGACCTACCCAATTAAATAGGGTACCCTATTAATCGGTTCCAATTCGATTCTGGTCCGATTCTGATTAACTCTATTTATTTTTTATTGTCAAACTTTGACTTGAATATTACATAATATTCTTGGCAACAGTCCATGCAAAAATAAAATAAAAAATAAAACTGCATATTGCATAATATTTTTGACTCAATACATAATATTCTTGTAGGATGTGCCTGTGTTTAAATTGAGTTTTAATTTAGTTATGAAATTGGTTATAAATTCGGTTCTCAAAACAGGTTATGGTCCGGTTTCGGTTCCGTCCATGACAGAACCGGAACCCTACCGTTTAAATCTAGTTCTTCCATTTTGTAAGTGGAACCGATCCGATTCCAATCAGTTTCGATTCCAAACCCGAAAAACCATTCTGATTCCGGGTAGAATCAGAATTGGTGCTCAGCCATAGTTACTCGCATTCAAAGAAATATTTGTGGAGGTTCGTACCCTAAACCTAATATATATATATATAGTTATATTTTTAGGTTAGAAATTGTTAGCATTAATAATTATATTTATATAATTTTTAGTTAATTAAATAATTTATAACATCTAAAACATGGGTATATGAATTATATATATAATAAAAAAAAAACAATAATAATCACTAACATTTGAGTAGTTATTGTCTACGAAAATGACATTTAACTATCCTACAAATTATTTTAATGATATTTTAATCCCTATAGTTTTAGAAATATAAGTTTTAATCCTGCAGATTTAAAAATACAAGTTTTAATCCATATTGTTAAATATTTTTGTCAACATAGTCACTTTTCATCTAATTTTGAAATAAATTTTCACTAAATTTAGACAATTTTAGGGTATTCAAGTCATTTAACACTAATCAGATGAAAATGACTCAAAATTAACTGAAAATATTTAATGACATGGACTAAAGTTTGTATTTTCAAAACTTCAAAGATTAAAGTGTCATTTTAATAATTTATAGGATAGTTGGTATCATCTTTCTATTTTATTATAATACATCTTGAATGTCTGTGGCTTGCAATTCCAGACCCAATTTTAAAGGCAAGTTACTCGTACGGGTGAGTAAAATCGGTTTTCAGTTACGCGTGGCATCGGAATATACCCGGAAAAAATTGGTTCCTAACTAAGTGGAACCGGAACCTACCCAATTAAATAGGTTACCCTATTAATCGATTCCGGTCCGATTCTAATTTACCCTATTTATTTTTTATTGTCAAACTTTGAAAATATAATTATTTCTCACACTTGAATATTACATAATATTCTTGACAACTGACCATACAGAAATAAAATAATAATAAAACTGCATATTATATAATATTTTTTGACTCAATACATAATATTCTTGTTGGAGGTTTATGTGTTTAAATTGAGTTTTAATTTGGTTTCGAAATTGGTTCTAAATTCGGTTCTCAAAACATGTTCTGATCCAGTTTCGGTTCCATCCATGACAGAACCGGAACCAGACCGTTTAAATCATGTTCTTCCATTTTGTAAGCGGAACCGGTCCGGTTCCAACCGATTTCGATTCCAAACCTGAAAAACCGGTCCGGTTCCAACCAGTTCCGGGTAGAATCGGAACCAGTGCTCAACCCTAGTTACTCGCATTCAAAGAAATAATTGTGGAGGTTCAAACCCTAAACCTATGACAGCAAACCATAATAATGAAATAATAATGCTACCAATGATGATAAATATCTGACAACAGATCAAATATAATGTTGATGGTGTTTTCAGGCACTACGGCATTTAAGACAGTACAACAAGGACGAAAGGGTAAATTTCTTTCCCTGGTTGACATCATGAAGAAGACCGACCACATCATGAAGAAGACCGACCACATCATGAAGAGACCGACCTCATTATGAAAGGACCGACCACTTTGGTTCAGTTGACCGAGCATTATAGAGGTCGGCAAGGACATTCTCAGCATAAAAGGATCGTCATGGCCGACCTCATGCATACCGACCAGATAACAAGGCGTGTTCAGGAAGGAAGAGCACCATATTCTTCGGATAATGAGACAAAATTATCCTATTATCACGGGAAAATTGATGAAATCAGTATCTTGATAGGACAAAAGGAGTAAAGGTAGTTTGAAATGAGGAAACCTTGTAAGAAAAGGAGATTGGCTCAACTAGGAAGCCTTGTAGGAGAAAGAGTCTAAATTCTGTTATTATAAATAGGAGGGGAGAGCATGTGTAAAAGACATCTGAAAATCATCACAAGAGTGAGAGATTAGAGTCATAAAGTTCCGATTTGTAAGAGAAAAGGAGAGGCCTGAGAGGTGTACTTGAGTAATAAAAAGAGTATCACCCTGTTCTTGTCCGTGGACGTAGGTCGGATCTCAAAGTCCACCGAACCACGTTAAATCACCTTGTCTGATTGGCGTATTTCTTTGTTTTCCGCTAAGTTTGCTTTTGGTTTCCCGCATAACCAAACAAATTCACAGTTGAAGGAGGGTTCCCTCAGAGGTGATATTCCCGTATTACCCTGAGACCAAAATCCACCGTCAACAGTTGGCGCCGTCTGTGGGGAACTTTAACAAAAAGCAGTTCACGTGATAAGACAAATGGCGGAAGACGGAAATCCCCAATCAGGAGGTCCGGCAATGGACTGGATGAAAAAGATGGAGGATAGCATGAGGTCTATGATGGATCGACTAGAAAGAATGGAAGGAGCAAACAACGAGGAACCTGAAACCGGGGCCGGCCAGAAGAGGAAAGAGAGGGAAAAAGGAAAAAGAGTAGTAGATATAAGCGAAGACGAGGGACCCAGAAAGAGAGGCCCTTATGGGATAAGATCTGAAGTGGTAGGAAGAGAGCCACGATCCGAAGATACATGGGAAGAGGAGGAACAATCACCCAACCCCTCCTCCGACAGTTTTTTCAACTCCGAGATGAGGAATAGAGAAAACAACGAAGACGTACAGGAGACCTCCGAGCTCAAGGAACGCCACGCCCGGAACGACAGGAGAACAGAAGGACACAGAAGGCGACACGGGGGCACAGCCAGTGAAATAAAATCTTGGTTGAAAAAAGAGATGACCAGATGGGAAGAAAGCCTCAAGATCGGCGCGGGAGACACCCGAGGCGAGGAAGAGGGGTCTCCCCTTACAGAAGAAATAAAAACAGCACAGTTCCCGAAGAGATTTAACATGCCGACCGTGGCACCATACAAAGGCCACTCCGACCCAAAATCCCACATTGAGAATTTTGTCCTCCTGATGGAAGTACAGTGGGTAACGGGCGACGCCGTATGCAAAGTATTTCCCTTAATTTTAGGTGGACCTGCCATCCTATGGTATAGAAGTCTGGCCCCGGGGAGCATCCAGAGCTTCTCCCAGCTTAAGAAATCATTTATCCGACACTTCAAAGGAGCCTGCACCCCAAAAAAGACAATAGGAGAACTAAGGCTCATAAAACAGGGAGATGACGAAACACTAAAAAACTTCATTGAGAGGTACCACAACACCGTGCTCGAGGTCGGAGGATACGAATCCCAATAGGCCCTGGAAAGTCTGAAAGGGGCCCTAAGGGTCGGGAAACTCTGGACCCACCTGAGAATCCATGAGACACCAGACTACGCTACCACACTGGAGATAGCCAGGAAGTACGTCCTACTCGAAAGCGAAGAAAAAGTATCCCGGAGGGGGACAACCACCAGAGAAAGGGTGATAAGGAGGGAAGACCACCGGCGACCAGAGAGAGAATTCCGGAAATTCAATCCAAGACCCAAAGAATTCAAGCCAATGGCACAGAAGGATCAAGGAAAGAGGCCCACAACTCAGGTAAACCACGTGGTTCGAGAGGAGGCATATATCCCTTTGAGCAAGCCGCCAGGAGAAATCATCATGGAGATACGGGAGAAAGGCCTCTTAATAGAACCCGACCTCAGGAGGTTTCCCCCAGACAGGAAAAACAAAAGGTCCTACTGCCTACACCACAATCTAAAAGGGCACACAACCGATGAGTGCAAGGATCTGCGGGAACAAATGGAGGACCTGGCCCGGAACGGGTACCTGAACAATTACATCGACCACGAAATCATGGACGCCAGACAAATGGCAAGGAATCGAGGGGTAAACGTCATCGCATGAGGAGCAACGCTGGCCGGGGACTCTAACCGGTCAAGAAAGAATTACAGCCGAGCACGGGGAACAGAGGTGCTGAAAACAGAAAAAATCCCAAACCCACAAGGAAATCGGTCAACACCCATTATGTTCACCGATGAAGACGCTCAGGGGGTAAGTTTCCCCCACGATGACGCACTGATAATCAAAGCAACGATCGGCGGCACAGAAGTGGACCGAATCCTGGTGGATCCGGGGAGCGCAGTAGACATAATTTCCAAAGAGACTTTGGAGGACCTAGGGGTAGAATGCACAGCCCTAACCAAAGACAGCACCCCCCTGTACGGATTCGGGGGTTCGACGGTCATCCCCCTGGGAAAAATTCAGTTAGCAATGACGATCGGGCTGCCCCCAAAACCCGAACGTTCATGATAAACTTCACCGTAGTAGACTGCATGAGCAGTTATCAAGTCATTGTCGGCCGCCCCTTCATGATGAAAACCAAGGCCGCAATGTCCTGTCATTACTTAAAATTAAATTTCCCCACACGGGAAGGGATCGGAATCGTATGCGGAAGCCAGAAAAAAGCCCGCAGCTGTTTTGCCACTTTCTCGCGAGAAACCCTCTGCGTAGAAAAAAGCACCAAGAAGAGACAAGAGACGAGGATGACGAGAATACAAGGAAAGACCCTGCTCCTCGGCCCGATAAACTGCACGGCTCGGATCAGCCGAAGAGTTGGAAGAAGTAAAACTGTTCGGGCCAGAGAAGAGCATAAAAATAGGAGGAAGTCTAGACAAGGCCCTAAGAAAAGACTTGTTGGAATGTCTACAGGAGTACCCCGACGTTTTTGCATGGGGACACAATGACATGACCGCGATCGACCCTAAATTCATAAGCCATCGCTTAGCAGTGAACCCATTACATAAGCCAGTAAAACAGAAGATGAGAATATTCAACCAGGAGCGGTGCGGAGCAATAGCAACCGAGGTGGAAAAGTTGCTGAAAGCCGGTTTCATCCGGGAAGTAAAATACCCAGAATGGGTGTCCAACGTGGTACTGGTGAAAAAATCTAACGGAAAGTGGAGAATGTGCGTAGATTTCACCGACCTCAACAAAGCATGTCCAAAAGACAGCTTTCCCCTCCCAAATATAGACCAACTGGTAGATACAACAGCCTGCGAAGGGCTGCTAAGCTTCATGGACGCCTTCTCAGGATACAATCAAGTCAGGATGCACCCTACGGATGAGGAGAAGACCACCTTTATTACTGACCAATGGCTATACTGCTATAAAGTAATGCCTTTCGGATTGAAAAATGCAGGGGCGACTTTCCAGAGGCTGGTGAACAAAGTCTTCAAACCGCTCATCGGCACGACCATGCTGGTATATGTCGACGACATGATAACAATGTCCAAGGAACCAAGAGGCCATGTAGCCGACCTGAAAAAAACTTTCGAACTCCTGAGGAAACACAGTTTAAAGCTCAATCCAGAGAAGTGTGCATTCGGGGTAGCCTCGGGAAAGTTCCTAGGCTACATGGTAAGTTCACGAGGCATTGAAGCAAACCCGCAAAAGATACAGGCCGTGCTAGACCTGAAGTCTCCCCGGACAGTTAAGGAAGTGCAAAGCCTTACAGGAAGAATCGCCGCACTCAACAGGTTCATCTCACGAGCAACCGACAAGTGCCATCATTTCTTCAAAGTCATCAAGAAAGCTCTCAAAAGGGGTCGACTGGACACCCGAGTGCGAAGAAGCCTTCCAGCACCTAAAACAATACCTGGCACAGCCCCCTCTCCTAGCCAAACCCCTCCCAGGGGAGACACTGTATCTATACCTGGCCGTCTCAAAGCACGCAGTAAGCTCGGCACTGGTACAAGAGACCGACCACGTCCAGAAACCAGTTTACTACGTCAGTAAAGCCCTGCTGGACGCAGAAACTCGATACCCCACGCACGAACTCGTCGCCCTATCCCTGGTCACCACAGCTCGGAAGTTACGACCCTACTTTCAAGCCCATCCGATCAAAGTATACACGGATTTTCCCCTGAGACAAATCTTGCAGAAACCAGAGGCCTCAGGGAGGCTAATGAAGTGGTAAGTGGAAATAAGCAAGCACGACATCTCATACCTCCCAAGAACAGCAATAAAAGGGCAGGCCTTAGCAGACTTCATAGCAGAGCTCACAGAACCGCAGTCTTAGCCGTAGAAGAAGACAAATGGGAAATGTCTGTAGACGGGTCCGCAAGCTCGCACGGCTACGGAGCAGGGGTGCACTAAAAAGTGAAAAGGGAAAGAAATACTGCTCGCCCTCAAATTCGCCTTCAAAACTACAAACAATGAGCAGAGTACGAGGCGATACTGGCCGGACTAAGGCTGTGTACGGTAGTAGGAGTCCGCAATGTAGTGATCAGAGTGACTCTCAGCTCGCAATACAGCAGCTGAAAGGAGATTTTCAAGCCAGAGAACCAGCCATGGTAGCTTACTTAGCCGAAGTAAAGAAGTGGGTGGAGAAGTGGGAAACGTACTCTTCGACAGGTCGGACGAGAAACAACTGCGAAGCAGATTCCCTGGCCAGGCTTGCCTCTTCAATGAACAGAAAACCCCAGGGTAAACCCTCTTATATACCTCCAAGAAAGAAGCATAGGGGAGACAGAGGTGG
Organism: Zanthoxylum bungeanum; assembly: GCA_019454045.1. Classification (NCBI taxonomy): domain Eukaryota; kingdom Viridiplantae; phylum Streptophyta; class Magnoliopsida; order Sapindales; family Rutaceae; genus Zanthoxylum; species Zanthoxylum bungeanum. The sequence goes on from SKCR01027637.1 coordinate 314,454, forward strand.
ATGTACTAGAAGAAGAAGACAAAGATTCATGGATGCAACCGATCAGAGGTACCTGGAAACAGGAGAAACCCCAAAAGATAAAAAGGAGGCCAGAAGCTAAAGTTCAAAAGCACCAAGTTTTCCCTAATGGGGGAGTACTCTACCGAGGGGATACACCGTACCCCTCCTAAGATGCTTAGCACCAGAAGAAGCAGACTACGTGCTCAGGGAGATTCACGCAGGCATCTGCGGAAGCCACGCTGGGGAAGATCAATCGCCTTCAAAGCCTTGAGACAAGGATTTTACTGGCCAACCATGCACGAGGATGGCGTGAAGATAGCACGGAAATCGAGGGATGCCAAAAGAATGCCAACCTCCACCATCAGCCGGCAGAACAGCTGACCACCATATCCAGCCCCTGGCCCTTCGCACAGTGGGGGCTAGACATTATAGGGCCGATGCCGAAAGGACGAGGTCAGGCGGAATATGCAATCGTAGCCATAGACTACTTTACCAAATGGGTAGAAGCAGAACCATTGTCCACCATCTCGGAAAAGAAAGTCACGGAGTTCCTGAAGAGAAATATAATTTGCCGGTTCGGAATCCCCCAGGCAATCATCACCGACAACGGAAAGCAATTCGACAGCAGGGGATTCAGAAAACTTTGTGAAGACCTCCAGATAACCTGAAAATTCGCCTCGCCGGCCCATCCCAAGTCGAACGGGCAGGTTGAAGCCACCAATAAAACCATCAAGTCAAACCTGAAAGCTCGGCTCGGATCAAGCAAAACCCTATGGGTCGAGGAGCTACCAGAGGTACTGTGGGCACACCGAACGACCTTCAAGGACTCAACATGAGAGACACCCTTCTCCCTATCATACGGATGTGAGGCCGTCATCCCGGCAGAGATCGGAATATCAACCCACCGGGTCCGTCACTTTGAAAACGAACGAAACGAAGAACTTATCAAAAATCACCTCGACCTGATCGAAGAAAGAAGAGAGCAGTCAGCAGTAAGAGCAGCCATCTACCAACAGAGAATGACCCGATTCTACAATAAGAGAGTCCGGACCCGCTCCTTCCGGCCAGGTGATCTAGTGCTAAGAAAAGTGACTCTGAACACCCGACGACCTGAAGAGGGTTCGTTAGGTGCCAAGTGGGAGGGACCTTACAAGATCACTGAGATAGTAAGACCAGGGGCCTACATCCTGGAGCATCCGGACGGCAAGAGATTGAAGAAACCATGGAACGTCGAGATGTTAAGAAGTACTTCCCATGAAGATCAACTTTCATTCCTTCTATTTTTCTTTTTTGCAGAAGTCGGACAAAACACCGAACCAGAACAACTGTTGTAAAAAGGGCGGTCCGCCCCCAAACATGAATAAAAATTCCTTTTTTGACGAAATCCTTTAAATTCGAAAAACGACGGATCGGGCTGGATTTCGTTCCGCTGAGGCCGTTTGTTACTTAGCTCGGGGTCGGGTTACGTCCCACCGAGTCGGTGTCTTTGGACTGGGGACGTAACATTCCCCCAGGGCCAAGTGATTCTTAAGATCGGGTCGGGCAATGTCCCACCGAATCTATTCTTTGGACTGGGGACGTAACATTCCCCCAGGACCAAGTGATTCAAACAGCTTGGGGTCGGGCGATGTCCCACCGAGTCTGTCTTTGGACTGGGGACGTAACATTCCCCCAAGGCCAAGTGATTCTTACAGATCAGGGTCGGGCAATGTCCCACCGAATCTATTCTTTGGACTGGGGACGTAACATTCCCCCAGGACCAAGTGATTCAAACAGCTCGGGGTCGGGCGATGTCCCACCGAGTCTGTCTTTGGACTGGGGACGTAACATTCCCCCAGGGCCAAGTAATTCTTACAGCTCGGGGTCGGGCGATGTCCCACCGATCTGCCCTTTGGACTGAGGACGTAACATTCCCCCAGGGCCAAGTGATTCTTACAGATCGGGTCGGGCAATGTCCCACCGAGTCTGTCTTTGGACTGGGGACGTAACATTCCCCCAGGGCCAAGTAATTCTTACAGCTCGGGGTCGGGCGATGTCCCACCGAGTCTGCCCTTTGGACTGGGGACGTAACATTCCCCCAGGACCAAGTGATTCAGACAGCTCGGGGTCGGGCGATGTCCCACCGAGTCTGTCTTTGGACTGGGGACGTAACATTCCCCCAGGACCAAGTGATTCAAACAGCTCGGGGTCGGGCGATGTCTCACCGAGTCTGTCTTTGGACTGGGGACGTAACATTACCCCAGATCCAAGTGATTGAAACAACTCGGGGTCGGGTTACGTCCCACCGAATCAGCCGCTTTGGTCTGGGGAGGTAACATCCCCCAGAACCCAGTCGTTCGCTTAGCTCAGAGACAAGTTACGCCCCACCAAGTCACCTCTCCGGACCGGGGACATAACATTCCCCCGGGTCCAAATGCCTTACTCTTCCCGGGGTCAATCCAGACCCCTATAACTCGTGCTGACCCCTGATGGGCCTTAAATTGCAATGATGGCAAGAAGCGTAAAAGGAGAAGAAAAAGAAGAAAGAAATAAATAGACATAAATGCATAAATGTATATAATACAAGTTGTAATATTATTACAAGAAAAAGTTAAAGTGTACATAGGGCCCCGGTAGGGTTACCCTTTCTCATTCATCCCGCGCAGGGGCAGAACTTCTTCCTCAGTTGGCTCAAATGGCGGAAGGAGCGGCTCGGCATCAGGAGGAGGAGCTACGACTTCGGCATCAGGATGAGGGATCTCAAGGCAGTCCTCGTCCACGGCAGGAACCTCCGATCCTTCTTCGGAGGAACCTCAGGAGCCGGAACGACCGAGATGGGGGCGGGATCCATCACCTCCTCAGGTGGGGAGGGATCCACTTTTGAAACTATTCCTCGGAAATGTCCCCCTTACAGTAACTGATGGCCGCGTAGATAGGTCCATATTCAGGCTCGGCAGCACCATCGGTATCATCTCGGCACAGTCACCAACTCCCTCGAGACGGATGGCCTCCTTCTCGGCTTCGAGATCAGCTTCTCTCTTTTCCAGCTCGGCTCTCTCTCCTCGAGATCAATCTCCCTCTCCTCAAGCTCGGTTTTCTTCCTCTCAAGACTATCTCGGGCCCGTGCAACCTCCTCGTCTTTGTTCTTCAACTTGGCCTCAGCACTTGCTACCTTCCCCTTCAGAACGCCGATCTCAGATTGGGCAACCTTCAGGTCCTCCCTGGCATTATCAGCAAGTTTCCTTTCCAGCACAGCAGCTGCTTTGAGAGCCTTGTTCGTTTTGAAATTCTCAACAGCGGCCGCCTCGTGATTCTTGATCACCTCCTCCCGGTCAACCAGCTTTGCCTCCACTTCGGAAAGGCGACTTTGAAGCCTCTGGGCCTGACCGCCCTCGGACAACAGAGTCAGAAGAAGACCCTTGTTCTTGGCCATAAGGTAGTTGGCCTGCACACAAAAAGGGAGGAATGAGTCAAATACAAGAAAAGAGAGAACCAAGATCCAAAAAACCGAGAAGTGGAGTAAAAATACCTTCGCCATCTGAGAACTCATCTCAGCCACAACACCCTCGGGAGATACATCCTCGTACCTCGAGACCCCCCCGGGGGAATCACCTCGGTCAATTCATTAAAAGCCGGCACTAAGTGAGAGGTAGCCTCCCGGATGCTTTCTCCCAAGTCATCCACCCCGAGGACCACAGGGCCCTTCCGTTTCCTGGAGGAACTTTCAGAGGACTTCTTCCCCCTACGAATGTCCTTCCTCTTGACTGGAGCAGCTCCCTCGTCTTCTCCCCCCTGGGCCAACTCGGTCTCCTCGGTCCCGAACTGACGCCTCCTCTTCCTAAGAGGTTTCGGCGGACTGGCAAGATGAGCAGATCCTGATGATTGCACGCCAGAAGGTGAGGACAGCCCCCGAACACTTGTTTGGACTTGTCCAGGAGATATATTCTCAGCAAGATCGGTCCGTGCCTGGGAAGTTTCAGCATGGCCGGCCTTCTTCACGGTACCGGCCAACTTCTCAAGAAACTTTGGCCTCTTCGACATACCTGCAAAAAAAAAAAAGAAGAGAAAGAAAAAAAATCAAGATCCGAGAACATAAACAAAGCATCAAAACACGTAAACAAACAAGCATCCAGCAGACCTCCACCAATCCGACCCGAGGCCTCCGGAGGGGCGGCCCGAATGAGGCCCGAATCAACAAAGGCCGCATCATTAACCAACTTCCTCCAATGAGCAGCATACCCCCGAGCCAATGTACCCGCCTCCGAACCTGACGAGAAACCTTTGGAGCATCTCGCCAACAAGCTGGGAGGAACCAAAGAAGTTAGAAAACCTAAAAGAAACTAGAGAACGGGAACAAAGAAAGAATGAAGGGGCGTTAGACTCCTAACCTCCAGCCCTGAAGACGTCTGGAACCGAGACATCCTCCTCAAACGATCTCAAGACCCGACCCCAATCCCCAGTTGCCCAGAACCAAAAGTCCTTGAAGTTCTTGTTGGAGTCAGGGAGCTTCTGGACAAGGTTGGACGAGCTATCGTAAGCAGAGAGGTAATACCAACCGTAGTGAGTCTTTGGGTTAGACTTCAAACGGTACAACCTCTTCACCTCTTCCAAGCAAGGTACACCTAAACCTGCCCGGTGCCAGACCACATATATGCCGGCTAGGATCCTCCAGCTATTCAAGCTCAATTGGCAAGGGGCAAGCTCCATCTCGGCCAGCATCCAAGCGAAATAGCGTTGCATCGGCAGCCGCAGCCCACATTCAAAAAAGATAGGAAGAAGCGCCACCGAGCCCTCGTCAGGCTGACTAGCACGATCCATTGGACCGGGAACTTCTAGAGCAATATCTATTGGGATGCTGTATCGTTGCCGCAATAACGCCAGATCATCCTCGGTTATCTTAGAAGGACGGTTCATATCCAGAGCCGACGACCCAAGTTCTCCAGGCTCTGGGTCCTTCCGAGGAACCCTCTGATGATAGGAGTCATTTTCGACCTCAGAAGGGGGGGGTAGTGTCGAGATCTTCTACACTGGGCGCCCCTGAGCCCGAGGAGAGCTCTTCAGCAGGGGGAGTTGAGATTTTGACAGGCCTTTCGGAGGAAGAATTACTGTCAGACATCCCTGACACCCAGAAAAACAGAGAAAGGGGAGAATCAGTCTACGAGAAGCTACCCACGGTGCCCGTGCTAAAACTAGATTTGGAGTCTCTAAAGAAGTGCCCTAAAAGCAAAACCCAACAAAACCACAAGTCTCTCCCTAAGCAAAATAAACAAATAGAACCACGGCACATCAAAAGAAAAAAAAAAGATCGCCCAGAAAACTTACTTGTTCTTCTCAAAAGCAGGAGGTTATACGGTGAGGTGGTGTTCGTTCCTTAGGTGCTCGGCAACGAAGAAGGATGAAGACCGCGGCTTGAGCTTCGAGAACACGGAGTTAAGTGGATCACAAAGAAAAGAAGCAGACGATTGCCGAAAAAATGGGAACAGTGAAACCCTCGTTTTTCTTATAGTCATGACTGGGAGGCACATCACCGTCGGTTTTAGCGGGAACCCAGCGGATGTTTGACAAATGTCGAAAGTTAGAAGAAACCCTAAAAGCTGATTTGATGGGCATTTAAGAAGACATGATAGTTGTGCGTCTCGAGGAAAGATGAACGAAACGGCAAGAAGATTCTTTTTTGCATTCTGGGACGACTACCAGCAAGAACAATCAGCACACCCTCTTCATATAGTTCCCGGCACCAACTCGCATACTCGTTGGAACCGAAAACTAGGGGACAGATGTTGATGGTGTTTTCAGGCACTACGGCATTTAAGACAGCACAACAAGGACGAAAGGGTAAATTTCTTTCCATGGTTGACATCATGAAGAAGACCGACCACATCATGAAGAAGACCGACCACATCATGAAGAAGACCGACCACATCATGAAGAGACCGACCTCATTATGAAAGGACCGACCACTTTGGTTCAGTTGACCGAGCATTATAGAGGTCGGCAATGACATTCTCAGCATAAAAGGATCGCCATGGCCGACCTCATGCATACCGACCAGATAGCAAGGCGTGTTCAGGAAGGAAGAGCACCCTATTCTTCGGATAATGAGACAAAATTATCCTACTATCACGGGAAAATTGATGAAATCAGTATCTTGATAGGACAAAAGGAGTAAAGGTAGTTTGAAATGAGGAAACCTTGTAAGAAAAGGAGATTGGCTCAACTAGGAAGCCTTGTAGGAGAAGGAGTCTAAATTCTGTATTATAAATAGGAGGGGAGAGCATGTGTAAAAGACATCTGAAAATCATCACAAGAGTGAGAGATTAGAGTCATAAAGTTCCGATTTGTAAGAGAAAATGAGAGGCATGAGAGGTGTGCTTGAGTAATAAAAAGAGTATCACCATGTTCTTGTCCGTGGACGTAGGTCGGATCTCAAAGTCCACCGAACCACGTTAAATCACCTTGTCTGATTGGCGTATTTCTTTGTTTTCCGCTAAGTTTGCTTTTGGTTTCCCGCATAACCAAACAAATTCACAGTTGAAGGAGGGTTCCCTCGGATGTGATATTCCCGTATCACCCTGAGACCAAAATCCACCGTCAACATATAATATGATATGTTAATATTCGTATCTAACTCGTCCAATAAATAAATATTAAAATTATAGTTATACATGTCTTAATATATTAAGCCTCTCGGAACCCTGTTCAATATCCGTTTGTGGATAAGTCCAAGCAAATTTTTAGGAAAAAAATAACTTGGAAGGATTGAACTGGGCAAGTCCATGTCATGGTCTGGGTGGTAAAAATCCCTGCAATTACATGTATAATTTTTTATATACGTTTATTTTGAATTTCTCGTATGAATAAAGATCCGTTTATTAAAACCAAATACATTTATAATTTTTTTTTTAATTAAACGAATCGAATACATATTTTATCCATTATAACATATAACCCAATCCGGTGGTCATACTTTTTGTTTTAGATTTGGGTTTTTGCACATCATCTATAGTCTAAACGAAGCAAGAATCTAGACATCATCAACATCGCCATAACTTTTTTTTAGCGGGGGAAAACAGTAATTTTGGCGGGAAAACAAAACAAATACAACCACCTTACAGATTCACAGAACCAGAAAAAAAAACTCACACACACAACACGATAACAAACAATCAAAAAAAAAAAAAAAAGAAAAGAAAAGCAATGGCGGCAGAAGACCAAGACGCGAGCTTGAATCAGGTGGAGGAGGAGTTCACGGTATGGAAGAAGAACACGCCGTTTCTGTACGATCTGATAATCTCTCACCCGCTTGAGTGGCCGTCGCTGACCGTCCACTGGGTCCCATCACCTCCGCAGCCATACTCGGCGGACCCCACGTTCGCCGTCCACAAGCTCGTGCTCGGGACCCACACCTCCGAGGATGTTCCAAACTTTCTCATGATCGCCGATGCCGTGCTGCCCACCAAAGATTCGGAGTCTAACGTCGGCGGCAAAAGTGAAAATCCTGTTATCCCTAAGGTTTGTTATGTAATGTTTTTTAATTTAATTTCAGTAGTAGCTTTTGTGAGTCTCAACTGTTCGAGGAAAGTACTGAATGAAATTTTACTTTCTTTCTCTGTTGTTTTGACGAAATTTTTAATGGGTATATAGAAAATTTACAATCTAAATAAACAATGATGGCAAAATTGAGACGAGGTTTGTTATATTGATTTTTGGATTTAGTTTTAGGTGATATTTTGTGGGTATTTATTCGTTCGATCGAGTAAGTAGCTAAACTCGTAGTCAGTACTCAGTACAAGTATGTGTCTATTATGGTATCAGGTGTCAAAGACTGTTGTTGAGGAATATGTTATGGGTGTTACCGTGTTAATAATATATTGAAATTTCCAGCTGAAGTTGTTATCAAGGTTCGAAAACTCGAAATGCAATGCGAAGCGGGCAGCCTCGAGGATCGAGGCAAAATAAATAAATTAAAAGCATCAAAATAAATCATTCACAACAAATCCATATCAACTAATATATATCAGTGTTTAAAAAAACGGTTGAGGTGCCCGCCTCGCGGCGAAGGCGCCTCGAGGCGGCCGCCTTATGAGGTTTTTCTGAGGCGCCCACCAGCAGAGGGTTTTTTTTTTTTAAAAAAAATTTTCTAAAATGAAACGACGACTTTTTGGTCTTCCAAAACGTCGTCGTTCCATTGAACAACTGAGTGGCAGTAGAGCACCTGCACAAAAAAGGAGCATAGACCAAAGTAAGCTAATCTTGTACAAATAATGCAATTTATATAATCAAATTAAAAAATAATACGACTTTATGTTATTTGTTAGGGAAAGGGAATGCTCCACAATTAGTGGATGAAGACAATACAAGTGAAGGAGGTTCTTTGGATAATGACCCATTTGATGATGACATAGATTTTGACCCAAGCTTCATGCCGCTAGACACTAATGATAGCTTATTTAGGGATTAGTTATCAATAATTTTTTGAACATACTATGAATTATGAAGAAAGTAATGTATTTTGGATTACTTATCAATAGTTTTTTGAACATACTATGAATTATGAATAAATGAATGTATTTTGGATTATTTTTCCGATTTTCGGATCGAGGCGCCCGCCTCACCGCCTCGAGGAGGTCCGCCTCGCGCCTCAATGGCCGGCCGCCTCGAGGCGCCGCCCCGTATTTTTAAACATTGATATATATAGGCATCCATCAAAACTAAATAAAATGAAACATAACAATATAGTTTCTTGAAATATAGGCTATCATTTGTGTCTGATAGTATGAAATGTGGGTATAAAGTGTCATCCTCCAAAAAGTCATCATTATATATAATTCATATCATAAATAAATTTATTAATAACAAATTATAACTAATAAATAAATATAATTGTTAATATTTGGTTATTTTATTTTTTAAAGATAATTATTTTGTCATTTTCGGCGAAACATCAGGGTCGAGCTACCCTGTCAACGTGGTTAACAATACTACCGATTAGGATTTCAAAATTGGAAATTTTGTTTTATGTAAAGAAGCTCAAGTTGTGACTATGTCTCGACTTTCAGCTCCCTTATATAATTATTTATTTTTTAAATAGTAACTTTAGGGCTTTCGGGTTGAGGTGTCCGCCTCAAACTGCCTCAGGCCGCCCCGACTCAAGGGGTCATGAGGCGGCCGCCTCAGGCCTTTGAGTTGGGCCTGTTAAAAACTCGGCTAGAGACGATAGCCTTGATGCACCCCTCAGATGGAGTTTTCAAATTATGGTTGTTATGTAACTTTTTTTTTTTTGCCAGTAAATGTGTTCTCTGGCGCCAAATTTTTGTGATATATTTTTTTTTAACTGAAAATACTTAATTGGAGTTTCTTGCTGAAAATGTTTGGTTATGTAGGTGGAGATATCACGGAAGATACGGGTTGATGGAGAAGTGAATCGAGCACGGTGTATGCCGCAGAACCCGAATCTTGTTGGTACAAAGACCAGCAGTTGTGAGGTGTATGTGTTTGATTGTGCCAAACAGGCAGAAAAGCAGCAAGATGATTGTGATCCTGATCTGAGGTTGAAGGGTCATGATAAGGAAGGGTATGGATTATCTTGGAGTCCTTTTAAGGAAGGTTATCTTGTGAGTGGTTCCCATGATAATAAGATATGCTTGTGGGATGTGTCTGCTTTGGCTCAAGACAAGGTGATTGATGCGATGCATGTCTATGAGGTAATCTCTAAACTTCCTAATTTTTTTCAGGCAAAATTATAGTCTACTTGTTCATGCTGCATTGATGGCTGATTGTGGGGCTGGGTAATCTTGTCCTAGGCTCATGAAAGTGTGGTTGAAGATGTGTCGTGGCATTTGAAGAATGAGAATTTATTTGGTTCTGCGGGTGATGATTGCCAACTAATGATCTGGGACTTGCGCACAAATCAAACCCAACAGCGTGTAAAAGCTCATGAAAAAGAGGTGATAAAATCTTGTGGTTTTTCCTTTTGTCTGCTTCACCTTGTATGTCTTATGTTTTTGCATACAAGTATTTTATGGTTTTATTTGTAATGACATTAATTTTTTTCCGTCTCTTGTCCTGTTTCCAGGTTAACTATCTATCTTTCAATCCATACAATGAATGGGTTCTGGCAACAGCATCCTCAGACACTACTGTTGCTTTGTTTGATATGCGGAAGCTGACTGTGCCCTTGCATGTTTTAAGTAGTCACACGTATGTCCTTTTCCTGTCTGATAGTTTTAGAATGTAGTTACTGGAAGTGATAATAATGCGATTCAACTATTTGAAAATTCAATATATTTTAAACAAAATCTTTAAAACAAATGTATTGCAAATAAATAGAAAATTTTGTTTTTTGGGCATGGCGATAGCTCAAAGGCACTGTAGATCACAAGTTTCATCCTGTACTCTTTCCCCCTGATCACATCAACAATATTTGCTGTGTTTATTGCAATCGGGCTGATAATGTCTCAGTATTAGTTTATCTGAAATTTTCTTCAAAGAAGCTAGGTGTATGAAGAGAAATCCTTAATCTACATTTGTGTATTACAGAGAAGAAGTGTTCCAGGTTGAATGGGATCCTAATCACGAAACCGTGCTGGCTTCTTCAGCCGATGACAGAAGGCTGATGGTTTGGGACCTTAACAGGTACCCAATAACATTTGTCCTCTTTTCCTTTCCTGTGTGATCAGTTTCTTCCTAATCTAGTTTTTGTTTTCTGCTCATGAATACTTCTTATATCCAAGAAGGGGAAATGGTGGGAAAAGATTGATTTAATGTTTAGGTTGGATGATTATTTTAAGATTCCAAATTCCGTCTTCCCCCTCTCAGTGATAAATTTTATCCTGCTGTTAGTAATGAAATTAAAATCGGTTGAAGTAACTGATATCGGCACCTGTCCTTCAGCAATTATCTCATTGTTGGACTATAATTTTGGACTATGAAGCCATTGCTCATGTGATGCCCCAATTCTCAATGCAGTGGTCTGTGGAGGATGTGAAATGTACGATAAAAGTAACCTATGTTCTAGTGTGACCTATTGTTATCATGTATATGCCTGAAATACTTTTCCATTTTGCAGTCACCATTTCTACCACATGGTCTGCAGATTTATGAATAAGTTGTCTGTTCTTCTACTGCTGCCATAGTCCTTGTTTTTGGGGTGCTAACGTATCTCATCGGATTGATTTAATTGTGCCTTCAGGATTGGGGACGAGCAGTTAGAATTAGATGCCGAAGATGGTCCTCCTGAGCTCCTGTTCTCCCACGGAGGTCACAAGGCCAAGATATCAGATTTCTCGTGGAACAAAAACGAGCCGTGGGTCATTTCAAGTGTAGCCGATGACAACACTGTTCAGGTTTGGCAAATGGCTGATAGTATTTACCGGGATGAGGATGATTTTCACGCCATCTCCGAGGATTAGTCATTCAGTCTTACCCAGCTCGAGCCCAAAATAGTCAGGGCCTAATGTGATCACCGGATGTTTTCGACACAAAAAAAAAGTGTTTTTTTATTTGAGGATTGAGCTTTAGCTAGTGGCCGTACTGATTGTTGCTAGGACATATTGTTCTCAAAACGTTGAAAGACATTAGTTACAGTTTGTTACCTTTGTGCTTGTCATGTGTTTGGTTGTAGCTTCATGTTACAAATAAGTAAATATTTTGTGGATCTGGTTGCTTTGGTCTACTGGTATTAACGTGCAAGAATAAATTTTTACAATGCAATGATGCTATCATATCGTTAATATAATAATCCAATAATATCTTGTCACGTGAACTAATATATTAAAAATTATCAATAAATTATAATTATATTGTTTTCAATGGGTGCAGTCTAGCGGTTTGAGCTCTGAGTAGCAATCTTGTAAGAGTTTAGGACAATATCGGTTTACCCACGTATTCATACTGGTGTCTAATGACTTCAATATGGATGACGTGAGATTTTCGGTTCGATTCTGAACCGGTCGATTCTCGGTGGAACTGAGAACCAGAAACTAAAAGCTGATGGAATATGTAGAGGAAATCTCATCATATAGCACTAAATTAATTGAGTAAATAAATGAACCACATGAATCTAAAAGGAAAAAAGGGCAGTCAAGCTTCACCTTTCGTCTCTCATTTCATTGGTGTCAACATTCCCCTGAATTCTAAATTGCAACCAGGGAGTGCAGTGGGTAGGGTATGGTGCGGGTTTGCTATTACCAAACCCGCACCCGCATATGTAAATAAATTACCAAACCCGCACCATATCCGTTGCAGGTTTTAATTTTCATTACCAAACCCACACCGCATATAAAAATAAATTACCAAACCCGCATTGGTACCCAACGGATTTTTTGCGGGTTTTTAAAATATTGAATTACTTTGTGTTCTTAATAATATAATTTTTTTAATTAAATAATTTATTTTTAATTGCTAGCTGTAGTTTTCACATTTGTTTTTCATTTGACATATACAACATGTAATGTATGTATATACAGTACATAAATAACATAATGTATGAAAGACTCGGTATCATATGTTTATTTTTCATATAAACATAATTAAAACGAGTTTTTCCCTTTATAATTATAATGATTTAAGTTAGCCAACTCAATCGACAATAAGCTAAAAAGTAATCACCAACATTTGGTCATAATTTTTATGCTAAGTGTAATGAAAGTGATGCTTATAAAGCTCAAGTGGTGTAAGTGTAATGAAGAAGCATGAAAGCTATTGAAGTTGCAGCAAATATTAACTTATTTTGCTCATCTCCCGTTTCTGATCATTTGAACTTAATCCAAATTTTTGTATTATAATTTTATTAACAAGTGTGATTAAAAAAAAACAATAATAGTCATGCAAAAAATCTTCAGTTGGGCAGGTTGCGGGCTGCGGCTGAGTGTGAGTGTGGAACTGTGGATTAGTGTTTTATGTTTAGGTTTTGTTAGTTGTTTTATATGAAGGTTTTTTTATATTGTCCTAAAAATATTAATTAATAAAAAATAATATTGCGGGTATGCGGATACCCGCATTTTTTTCTTAAATACCAAACCCGCACTGCACCCGCAGCGGGTTCTACTTTAAATTACCAAACCCGCACCGCACCCACTAATATATTTACCAAATCCTACCCATTGCGGGCGGGTTTTTTGCGGGTTTGCGGGTAAAATTGCCATCCCTAATTGCAACACATGGCAGATTCTAAATTTACAACCACTTTTAACCTCCAGTCCTTAGTGAAGGCAATAAAATATGATAATATTGTTCTCATTCCCATTATTCATTAGAAATTATAATATTGTTCATAAAATAATTAATTTATATTAATTTATAAATAATAAATAAAATATATTAATAATTCATCAATAAATAATAATTAATAATAAAATGATATTTAACATTTTAATAATTTAATAAATTAATATTTAGTAATTTAATAGATTAATAATTAATTAATAAAGTAATACTTAATTTATAAATAATAAATAAAATAAATCAAGAATTAATAATAAAAAAAGATTTTAATAAAATAATAATTTAATATTTAATAGATTAATAATTAATTAATAAAGCAATACTTAATTAATACTTAAATTATAAATAATCAATAAAATTAATCAATAATTAATAATAAAATAATATTTAATATTTTAATAAAATAATAATTTAATGAAAGAATAAATTAAAATATAGTAATTTAATACATTAAAAATTTATAATAATTAATAAATAATAAGTAATAAATTAATATATAATTATAACTAATGATATTTTTGTAACTTGCTAACAATTCATTCCGATTACTATATAAAATTAACACAATAATGATAATATTATTTACCATTCCGATTCTCATAGCTAAATAAACAACTTATTTTGATTTCGATTTACCATTTCGATTCCATCTTATTCCGATTTCATCTCATTCCGATTACGAGTACATAAACGCACCATGAATGTACTGTGCATTGTTTCGGGGAGCACATCCACTGTAATTTATAATATCAATTTTGGTTCTGTTATGTATGGTGTTAAAAATATAACTTTTAAATGTTTGGTTAAGAATAAAAAAATTATTATTATTAATTGTATTTTTTAAAAAAAAAAATTTGCAAAACCTAACACTCGCCGTCAAAATATTAAAAATATACACTACAATTATTTTATCAATATAATATTAAATTATATATCATCATTTATGAACCATTATTTGTTCACCATATTTTTAATCACAATACCAAACAGAGCGTGGTCATTATAGAGCGTGAGTCCAATAAGCCAAAAAGAACCTAGTAAATATATTTTTATATAACAAGATGAGCAAATATTTTCATAATTAAAAAAAAAAAAAGATTATCAAACTCACTGTTGGCAATTAGGCCCGGCGCGACGCGACCCTTTTCTTGTGGGCCGGGACTAAGGTCTTAAATAATAAGACCCTTTAGTTAAAGGGCCGGATAACGACTTTTAAAATAAAAGTAACAATCCGACCCTTTATTACATACAATTTTAAAAAAATTATATGTTTATAAATTATATGTTTGCAGTTTAAAATATTTATTATTAGTATTGTTTAATGTACTAATGTAGTGTTTTATGATTTATTATTATTTTTTAAGCTTGTTTAAATTGTATTAGTATTACTTGTTACTTTCTTAATATTTTTTTAATAATTAGAACTTATAATGTATTTTATATGGTTTAAACTTTTAAAAAATTCATTTATAGTGGGGTTATGTCAATTTTCTTTTTAAATACAACTATTTAATTAATAATTTTTTAAAAAATTTAGGGTCGGACTAGGCCCGGACCCGGCCCCATATCAAGCGGGTTAGGGCCCTCTTATAAACGGACATAGCTTTTGAGGGCTTGAGTTTTAATATATTTTAAGGCCCTGAGCCAAACCAAGCCCGAAAACCAAGCTTGACCCGACCCATTTTTTTTTTGGAATCGTTGGAAACTCTGCCGCCAAACCACCCCTTCCGGGTTTAAGCGGAACAGATAAAACCCTCGGCTGTCCCAGACTCTTACAAGAAACGCACTCCCTGAATTCGAACTCAGGATCTCAATGTGAGATCCTGAGTCCTAAACCACCAAGCCACGGCCCGACCCATTGCAAACCCTAAACTCACATATCCATTCAATTACATTGCATTTATTGCAAGTGCAATCCAGACAGTGGTCAAATTTATTTATTCTGAGAAAAAACTCTCAACTTACACTCAATTTATGAATCACAGCCATTGACCATAGTTACAGTTCTTGATGAATGTCTATAAGGTTAAGGTAGAACAGGAATCTTTTTTGATGATGGAAAATTTCACATACTAATCTTGTCATCAGGGTTAGCCCATGGCATATTTTTGTGTCCAGCTTCGAGCCGTTGACTCGTATTTCACTTTGTCAGTCTTGCACATATGAGCAATCTCAGGAACAAGAGGATCATCTGGATTTGGGTCTGTTAGCAATGAACATATGGAAAGCAAAACCTGCAGAAATCACACAGATGCATCAGGTTCCGGATTGTTTACTGTTAAAACTAACAAGAGCTCATGGGAAGTTATTGAAGGTTGTTAGTTGTTACCACCTTTGATATGGTGAGCGCAGGGCTCCATTGTTCTTTGAGTATGTCCAAGCAAATATTACCGTTGCTGTTAATATTCGGATGGAAAACTTTGGTTTTGAAAACAGCCTACAGAATTCATTCATTCAACGGAACATCTCAGGATAATTCTGTACAAATGTTCAAAAAGACTCGATAAAAAAAGGAGAATTGATTGTTTTTGCTTTGTACCTTCGGCGGTTTGAAAGGATAATCAGGTGGGAAATGGATGGTAACGACGAAGACACCTCCAGCATAGGGACTGTCATTTGGACCGATGATGGTTGCTTGCCAATGAAACATATCCTCAGCCACAGGACCTGAAAACAATTCATTTAAAGCAAGAACCTGTGATCACCAAGCTGTTATGGTACTGATAAAGATAAAATTTGAACTTATTAGATCCCTTACCTGCACTGCATGAAGTAGGTGGATCCCTCTGCAAGTCCTTGAGCTCCTTCAAAATTCTCTTTGACGCCATCAAAGCAATCGCAGTATTCAGATGATTCAAGAGGAAGAAGGGAACTAATCGGTGTGTTTTACAATGCAAAAGCGAAAGAGGAGGTGTATTTAATGGTGAAATTTTTCAAGTGTTGTTAATGGCAGATGTCCACAAATTCTGTCTAATGAAAGTGGGCACAGTATAAATTCCAGGAAACAGATAAAGTAGCAAGAATCATTGAATTTTATATGTAATGAAAGACTTGACATCTATTCGCTAGAAGGTCAAATTAGACCAGAGAAAGTTATGTTCCCATTCCCTATAGCTGTTTCTCCTCTCAGTCAACCAAAATAGACGTGTAAAATCATTGATTCTAAAGCAAAACACAACAAAAAACAAGCTTAAAACTTAAAAGAGCACTAACAGCCATATATACACAATGGATTCTTATTCTAATTCAAATGGCAAGACTTTGCTTTCAAGCAATGGCTTGCATTTCTGGAAAAAAAATACCCCGTGGACACATTTGAAAAGATACATATTCGAGCTTAGCTAATTGGGTAGAACAGTTCATATATTGAGAATCTTGTAAAGCTTTGAAGCTGATAGATGTAAAGCAACCATAGAAATTGAATATAAAATGCTTTAAAATGAAAGCGGAAGCAATATTCTGCCCAACAAAAATATTCTAAATAACCATAATATCATTCACCAACAAACAATGAATACAGAGAAAGGTCCTTGAGATATACTACTAATTCAGCGTTTGATTACGAAACATGATGAAGAGGAACCAGTTTGGTTTTTCTCAAAGAAAGATATTTCTGCATTCTAGTTGA
The DNA here is from genome assembly GCA_019454045.1 of Zanthoxylum bungeanum. Taxonomy (NCBI): domain Eukaryota; kingdom Viridiplantae; phylum Streptophyta; class Magnoliopsida; order Sapindales; family Rutaceae; genus Zanthoxylum; species Zanthoxylum bungeanum. The sequence continues at coordinate 331,285 of SKCR01027637.1, forward strand.
TATATCATACAGAACTACAACTAAGGAAAGGAAGAGTTGCATGTTAACAGACAAGATGTAAATCATTAATATACAAATAGAAACAACCACCCAAAAGGTGAAAAACACATTATATTATGCTTCTACATAGCCCTCTAGTTGAGTATGTTGAGATTATAAACCTCCGCTTCTTCATTCAGACATTGAGGCAGGAAGAGATGAGGAAAACATCGAGGGTAAGATTTAGGATAAATGATTAACTGGTTATGTTTCCTTCAGATAACTCTTCTTTTGAAGAATCACAATATAGCACAGGCCTTTTGTGCCTTCCTCTTCTTTTTCTTCTTGTTCTTTGGTGGTTGGAGAACAACCTTGATGGCCGCATCAAAGACAGCTTTCACATTCTGTATTTGCACCAGGTGATTAACATACCGTCAATCATAAGGCAATAAAAAATGTTGTGCATATGATTTTTATCATGATGCAAATCAAATTCAAATACCTGTTGTGTTTTGGAACTACACTCGATGTAAACAGGAGCGCCAATCAGCTTTCTCAGTTCCTCCCCCTTCAAACCACAGAAAAAGGAAAGAAGACAAATTAATGGTGAAGAACCCAGAAAAAAGGTATAGTTTTGAAAATGGGAAGTAGCAGAACATACCTGGGGTGTGGTAATAGGCACCGCACCAGGGTGGTCTGCAAGGAACTGCTTATCATCCCTAAGATCTACAAGAAGGAAATTCCTCTCATTAAAATGAAAAAACAATATATGCTGTGAAAGCTATAGAAAAGGCCACATTTTGTATGGATAGAAGCAATATCCTAGCTATATAAAATTGATAATTAGGATGTAATCTATGTTGGGTACCTCTGTTGACACATCACAAGCAAGGCACATCCATAATTCCAGAGAAAAAGAAACTCATTAGAAGTCCACTGGAACATATCCAGCTTCTTAGCACAACAGTTCCAGACATTTTGGGGGGTGGGCGTGGGCGTGGGTGTGGGTGTGGGTGTGGGTGGTGGTGGGGGGTGGGTCTTTGGGTAGCTGTAACTGTTCAGATAAGCTGTATCATAGCAATTCAAGAAATAATATAAAAGCCAACAAACCTAAAATCCTGTATGCCACTTAGTAGAAGAGGACCAATTTAATATATCAAGAATCTAAAAAGCACAATCTGCCTTTGAAAATTGCAAATCAGTAGAAACGTGCAATAAGAGGAGGTAAACCTGACACTATTCAAATAAATGGCAGAAATTTCCCATAACTGCATTTATATTTCAGATTTCTAGCTCATAAATTTCCATAGAAACTTCAAGGTATTGATGATTCTTTAACCAGAATATGGATACCATGAATCTGAAGCTGCAATCCAAGAAACGAATTAATGGTACTTGGAATGAATCTATTGCATTATGTGGCAATTACAAGGTACAGAGAACTAATAGTCGCTGCTATTAACAATGCATTTAAATACAGAGAAGGCAGGAATAGCAGATTCTAACCAAGCTTCGTCCCAACAAGAATAATTGGAACACCAGGTGCATAATGCCTCAATTCAGGAATCCACTAGACATTGAAACAGAAAACATAAACAATTCATCAGCATACTACATTCAAATATCATCCATCAAATCGAGGAAACGAGAAGCTAGTGAAAAGAAGAAATCCAGCCTCACTTTCTTTGCAACATTTTCATAGCTGGCCTTGCTAATCAGAGAGAATGCCAGCAAGAACACATCTGCCCCACGATAGCTCAATGGTCTTAGTCGATTGTAATCTTCCTGGCCTGTAAATTCCATAAAATTATAACCATCAAGACTATGATAAGAAACGAATTTCAAAGAAGATTAAAAAAACTTACCTGCAGTATCCCACAATCCTAGGTTAACAGTGCTTCCATCCACAACCACATTTGCACTGAAATTGTCAAAGACCGTTGGCACATAATCCTGTTTCCCAACACAATGCAAGAGATGACAAAATTTTCTCAATGCAACGATCATTATAGTCAGTCACAAAATATACCAAAATCGTGAGAACTAAAAGACGGTAGCAGAGAATCACATCCATAGCAATCAAGAAGCAACAGCACAACAATAACGCCAAAGAAACGCCACAACAACATTTAACATCAAGCACAATATCCAAAATCCCATGTTCTTAATTTATTTTTTTCTTCCTTGTCTAATCTAAAAAATCAAAGAGAAATTTAACAAAAACAGACCAACCAAGACTTTGTTCTAGCCCTCTACTCAATTAATAAGAAACCTGAAAACAAGATACTAAAAGTCAAAAACTTTTTTCAACAAATGCTTCAACCAAAACATAAACAACCAGAAACCCATTATCACTAAGCATTTGTTTTTCAAAAATGTTGCAGCAAATCACCCTGAATATCAAAATTTAAACCTTTATTACCAAATAAATATGAGAAAAAAAACAAAACAAAACTTTTTTTAAACTTCAGAAAACATATCAAAGGTAAGTCAACGGGTGTAATAAACATCAGAGTCTAGCCGCTAAATTTTCTCACATTTTCTCGCGAACCAAACAGAAGCCCCTAAAGTTGGGCACTCACCGTCGGGAAAGTGTTGCTAGTGTAGGAAATGAGCATGCAAGTCTTGCCGACGGCGCCGTCGCCGACTGTCACGCACTTTATGAACCTCGATGCACTCATCTCGGGCCACGTGTACTAATACAGTCGCTGGTGTTACTCTTCTTTCTTTGTCTTTTAGCTACAAAACCCTAACTCAGAACCAGTACAAGCATTTTGTAAGAGAGCAGAGAAGAGGAGACAGGGGAGTGTGCTTTTGCTTTGTTTTTGTTTTTCGATTTTGTTTATGCTGTTTTTTGTGTTTTAGTTTTCGGATAATAACATTTGGATCCCTTATTTTTTAAAAACTTATAATTAAGGAGATTATTTGCATTTTATTTCATACAGGTTCCTGCTGTTTTTTTTTTTTTTTAAAAAAAGCATCTCATTAACAAAACTAGGATATATGAGTAGGAATCGCAGAAAATCCTGCATCCAATCGTAATTAAGGATCTCGTATTAAACTGTATGAAATTTGTCTTGAAAAAATCAGGCTGAGATTTGAAACGATTTTTCATCTCAAATTTCGATCAGGATTCATTTCTATAATCGAAATGAATCAGAATTGATAAATCTCAACACGTCCCGACTGATTGTCATCTCTACGTGAGTGCCTGATTGGTGTATGAACCTCATATCTCTTTTCTTTTCTTTTTTTCTTCTTTTACTTGATGGTTTTTACAATTTAAACAAACTAATACTCATAAAATAAGGATGGGCAAAGTTTAAATTAAATTTATTTGAAAATCTAGTGAAAAAAATTAGATACCCCTGAAATCAGCTTAAACCAGAGCTTATTTGTTTCAAATGTTATTAACAGTCAATTTTTTTTTTTCTCAGTAATAAAGTTGATGGGGCCATGATGATTGATATGGGTATGAATGCCTCTATACAAGAAAATGCATGGCTGTGTGTTCCAAAGTTGATGAGAAGTACAGTAATAAGTGTGATAATGATACAATTGGTCATTTACTCATTTTCACAAACAGATGGTGGGGGTCTTTGCCTTATTCAAGGAGCAAAGATAAAGAGAATGAATTTGTAGGGGACTAATGATGACTCACTAATGAAAGAGAAACATTATGTGATGAAAGGCCAATGGATTTGATTAAAAATTTGTTTTTCTTTGACTTTCTTTGCCCCATCACTTTTCAATGACTCATGAAACAGCTTATTTCTTCATTAATAAGGTGGTTGTTAAGAGTAGTTAAGGGTTCATTGACCCACTTCACCATTGTAATTAAGAGTTTTGATATAATCAAATATGACATCTTAACAAAACTAAGTACAATTAAAGTTTCAGTGTTGACAAAAGGAGGTTTTTAGGAACCAGTCACTACGATGAAGTTAATATCGTAACGAACGGTTTTACTAATATGTCATAGTACTTGTACCGGAAGATTGATAGAAATTTTAAGTTCAATGATCATCGTTTTGTTCATCTTCAATACTCCTAAACAAAGTAACTTTTGTATTGTAGTTATGCTATGTGATGTAAACTTGTCCATACATAACTAGACCCGGCTAAGGTTCCGGTTCGGAACCGGAACCGAACCGGAATCTAACCGGTTCGGTTAGGGTTCCTCCCCTAGCCGAACCGGTTAGAACCGATTTGAATTTATACAATAATATATTTTTTTAATTTTTTAGATAAGAATTTTATTTGTAATTTAGTGTAATTATGTAATGTAATTTAACGTAATTTGTAATTTACATAATTTTATTTGTAATTATGTAATTTTATTTGTAATTATTTTCAAAAAAAATAATTTAATGTAATTATTTGTAATTTAACTTTTATTTTCAAAAAAAAAAAACCGAATGGAACCGGAACCGGAACTGGAACCGAACGGTTCGGTTCGGGTTCCATTTTAGTGTGGAACCGGAACCGAACCGGAATTAACCGGTTCGAAACCGAACCGAACCGCCGGCCCGGTCTATACATAACCCTCTTAATATTAGGCATTATTGGCTTTATTAAAACATTATGAAGGTCACAATCTACACTTCTATGAACCTAGGGTTCACATGAATTTGATTATAAAATAATGTACTAATTTATTCACTGACAATGTGTTCAAATTTATAATAATCAAAGTACTCATAATTAGGCCAACTAAACATGTAACAAAAATAGCATCAAATTTTGAGAGCACATGGGGAGGTTAGTACCAACTCCATGTGCATGGATGCCCCAAACTTTCTAATTCTATCTTCAGCCAAAGCAATGGTCCCTTCCCAATTTGCGTTAGTTGCTGCTATCAATATCATATAAAATTAATAATATTAATTTCATCCCAAAGGTTTATAGGAATGTACTCTCTAAACCAAACCAAATAAAAAAAAAAAAATTCTGTGAAATCGAATATATGAATCCTCTATTCGAAATTATTACTTCATAAATTATTACTTCATTAAACTGGGTGAAATCTTTTTTTTTTTTTTATTTTAATGATTTATGTCCATGTCTTGCAAATACTAGAACTATCTTAATCGTATTTTTGTCTTCTTCTTAATCGGTTTCATCATTTTTACTTCTCTCTTTATCCACTCATACGTCTATCTACAAATAATTGGAATACATATCCTTTTTTTTTTGAAATCGTTGGAAACTCCGCCACTAATTATCCCCTCCGGGTTTTAACGGAACAGGTAAAACCCCCGACTGTCACAAACTCTTACAAGAAACGCACTTCCTGAATTCGAATCCAGAACCTCAATGTGAGATCCTGAGCCCTACACCATCAAGCCGGGACTAAAATACAATTAACTGACATTTTCCTTATTCTGCATATAGTAGCTGGATGATCAATCAACTGGTTTGACACCTCAATGCAAGGAGGTGGTATATCATGTGCCGGGTGTATATGACATCTCTCTCATAGCAGACGGGCCTCGCATAGTTATGAAGTATGCCTGCTGTGAGAGAGATGACATATACACCCGGCACATGATATAATTTTTGCAATGCAGGGGCTAATTTCAGTATTGATACATCACAATTTTCACCTCAGATCTTGATCTGCATCTTCTGGAATCCTCAAAATTAGTCCAAGATGATAACCAATAGGCATTTGATCAACAGTTTTATCTGGTGCAGCTGTTGTTTGAACCATAAAATATGAATCTCAAGTTTTCTATGATTTTACTTCTGTTTACAATTTTCTTTTTGTTACAGGACCTCAAAACTTCCTAAGTTATATACTCCTACAATCCTATAAAACTTGAGATGTCAGCAACAAAAATCTCTCAGAGATAGTGAAAATAGAAAAATTCCTAACATATTATATAATATGTACAATCCTATAAAACTTGAGATGTCAGCAACAAAACTTTGAAGAAAATGAAAACCAAAAAGTTTCCAATGAATTATATATATACCACAGAGAACAAAAAGCCGATGAAAAAGAATTTTGATAATGAAGAATTCAAAAACTAAATGAATATTAACTTATGGAAGGCATAATATCATTTGAATCGTTTATTTTTCCCTTTCATCAATTTTTATGCCATACCAGCCAATAAATTGTCTCGAAAAAAATATAGATTACCTATGTTTATATACAAAGCCCTAGCAGCAGCCAAAAAAAAATGGGTCAAAAAATTCCCTCTTCAAAGCTCTATTGTGTGTGTGGCAGCCAGTGGCTGTGGTCTGACCTGGAAAAAAAAAATTCAACAGATACAAAACCTAATGTGTATAATAATGATCACCGAAACTTAAAAATAAACGACAATGTAAAACCTAACTTGGGACCTATGATGAAAAACTAGAAACAGAGTGAGAAATGGGAACTTACCTTGCCAATGATGTGAAAATGGGTAGGGCAGTGTAAAGCAGCCACTGTTTGACTGAAATAACCTTGCTACTTTCAGAGATGAATAATCTCCAGGTAAGAAAATTGACTTGGTGATATATATCTATATATAATATACAAAAGGTCCATCGGTTAGTTTTGAGAAATCATGAAAGATCGAAAGATCCTTGCCCTTCCCTTATTGCATAAAGCAGTTTCTTGTACATAATTTCCTGAACAATTATCATTAAAGGTTTATTAGTAGCTGGATAAACTTACGCAGATATAATTGACAGTTTATTTATTCAGCAAATATAATTACCTTGGTAGAGTAAGGAGGAAGCTTCAGGTAGTTAGCACAAGTCATGACACTTGGCAAGTCATCATCGGCAGATTCTGAAGGCCTGGTTCCGTTAGCTGCTGCATTGGTAGCGGCTGAAGAATGCTGCAGTGGAATACCCAAGAATGAGTACTATTCATATGCACCATGCACGAACATAATACATGGCCCCCAACAAAAGGGATTGATAGAATTCATAAAAGTACTGCTCAGAAGAAATACAACCAAACAACAATTATATAAAAATCTATTTCAATGTCATGCCCCAAGGATATCATTAAAACCATTTTTGAGCAACAAAACACCAACTTCAAAATACTAAAAAAAATGAAAGCAGCAAAATCTAAAAATCCAAAATCATCGTGCTACCTTTCTCACAATGGTAAGCTTTGGATTCAGCACTGCCAGCCCACCCGGTGGAAGCCGAGGTGCACCGGTAACAAACTGACAGAAGGCTCGCTGCTGATCTGGCGTGAATTCTCCCATGATCTCAAGTAACTGAAGACATAAACAATAAAACATCATACAAATGTCATTTTGAATCATATTTTCCCAGAAAGATGTTCATCACTAAGCATAGAAGCATACATAAACAATTGCAGGGCTCTTGGCATTGTATCCATGATCGAATTTTATATGCTCAGTAAGTGTCTCGGGCTGCACAAGTCAAAATTAGTTTTTAACCATGATAACATAATCAGTGTTCTCACATATTGTAATTTTTAAAAACGAAAGAACTCAAGTAAAAAAGTACCTCCCACAACTCTCTACGTCCACAAAGCAAATGGTCCAATTCATGATGAGTAAATGTTTGTAATGATGTGATGTCAAAGACCTGCTTGTTAGATGCAGCAGAGGAGTGAGTTTAAGAACTCAAATATAGAAAAACAAGACAAGTACGTCCAAAAAAGGAAAGTTCAATAAAATGAAAGGGGAAACCGTATTATAATCAGTAACACCTCAAATTAGTTCTGTACTGAACTTATAGGTTAATGGTAATTCATAATTTAAATGGCTTGACAAGTTAAAGGGAAGATACAAGCAGCCATTAGGTTCAAGATCTTCCCAAGCTCCCCACAAAATATTAGACTTGAAGTCCCCCGACATACAGATTACAGAGAGAAAAATAAGAAAAACATTTTACTCAACCAGTCATAACTAGCCTATTAAATAATATGGCTACTCGCAGTTATCTGTGTCTGAACTTTCCACAGTTTCAACAGTTCTAATTCTATCAGTGTTGCCTTCCATGTAATTTAAAACAAATTTCGAGTTATAAGACACATCCAACTAAGACAAACATTTCAGTGATGGCCAAACAATGCAATTAAATTTTCAGGACTCGAAACACTTTTATATGGTTATAAGGACCATCAAATTAAAGAGATTTTACCTGATTGAAGCCCGCCCTAAAAGCTTCCATTTGCCGCATGATGCCCGTCTTGACAGTGGCATCGACTACCAAGGATATGTACTCATCTAAGTTATTGATGTCAACCTAAAAGTTCAGCAAACGTCACCAAAGATACAAAACTAAACAAGAAAAATAGTACACAAAACGAAGATACCATACATTTTCATCTCCTGGTTTCAAAATGTAGTCTGGATAACCAGGAAGAGTAAAATCCAAGCAAAGATCTTCAATGAGGGCCCCACGGAATCGTAAGTCCGCAACTTCTTCACGATTATCAGAGCTCGTTGATTCTAAATATTCTTTCCAACAAACAAGGACATGCAACTCTTGCAAAACCTTCCCAAACTCAGCATCAAAGGAATTAATATCGTGCAAATCAAGTTCCTGCAACGGATTAGAAATTTAAAAGCTTCAACAGACAGAAATCAAAGCATATTATTTAGACTACATTGAAGTACAATTTTTTCAGTTTAAAACAGCTGTCATCAGCTTACTTGACCAAGCAAAAGTTTGTAGAATGCTGTTGACAATGGCAGGTCTAAAAGTCTCCCATCTTGAAGAGCTTTAGCCATCACACGACCAAGCAGCCTGAAGTATTCAATAACTTTATAAAACTGGCTACCTTCAGAAGCATCGGCATTAGGAGGCCAAGGTCGAGGGAACAACCCAAGAGGAGCTTGGACTAGATCTCCAGAGATACTACTGGGCTTTCCATTATTGTCTTCATCCCCATCAATTTCCATTGAAGATTTCTCTGATGAAGAATCTGACCTCCACATTGCTAGTCCAACTTTCTGAAGTTCACAACTCAGAAGTGTATAAAACTCAAGGGTAGGACCCAAACCAGTGCCAACTTCCCCAAAGTATTCTACTTCAAGCACTGCCTTCTGACTAGAATACATCTCCATTACTTTAACAGCAGAATCCAAAATGCGATTTCGGGAGACCCGAACTTTCTGGCGCTCTAATCTCCCAACCCTGACCTCTCTTTCATTTACTGATCCACGACCATCAGCACCCTGCTGCTGCTGAAGATGATACAATGCACGCGATAATCCAAAAGTTGTTGAATAGAAATACTGTCGCCGAGTCTCAAAGGGAAACAAGAACGGGCATGCTTTTGTCAGCTGGTAACACCATGAGGGAAGACTGCCACTGCACAAAGCCAGGACATCTTGAATTTGTCGGGCTAATTTGGGAGTGAGCTTACTGTTAATAAATTCCTCAGAAGGAACCCTAACACCAGTTCCACTATCTGCATCTAAACTTGAAATTTTTCCCTCAGCATAAATGTCACAAACTATCTGATCGCTTAAACGAGGTGCAAGCTGGTTCAAACCCTCTAGTACACGCAATAGTGCCAGAATAGTATACGTAGGATTAGATTTTTCCAAATCACAAGGAAGTCCCCCTTGCAAGATGCTGTCTAGAAGTGACAATCGATGTGAAGTTGATTCGGAGTTGCAATTGGAGGCAGAACCAGATTTACTAGATTTTGATGGAGCAGAACTTGATCCCCCAACAGACATCCTATCAACTTGGCTGTCTGCCCTCTGATACGTGATTGTGTAAATATCACTCCACTGCCTGCTTCCATCACTTGATATGAAATCGCTGCCACCATACCTCTCATCATCATCCTCATCCAGAACAAGCTGTCGCGGGATGGCCTGATAAATAGGTAAATGTTTGTTAAGCTTTTTCCCACCAACAGTGAAAATTAACTTTGGAGGCTCATTGGAACTGCCAAATAGAGGACGTCCATGCCTATCTCTGCCTCCCTGGACACCTCTGCCATTAGCAGAACCAAGCCCAGCCATAGCAGCAGCAGCAAAAGACACTGCACCCCTTGAACCATAAGAATTGCCACTCCTAAAATCAGCAGAATCAAAACCCCTGGCCGTAGCACCTCTGCTACTGGATCTTGAAGTTGGATTATTCTGACTATCACTAGCCACTGGATCAGTGGAACTATCCTCGGCCGAATCTCCCAATTTTATATCATGTACTTTTTCAGACAGGCAAAGGGGGACAGAATCATCTTTTAGCATCTGAAAGAAACAATGAAATAATTCTAAAAAAGGAACACAAAAATGAAATAAGGCTAGCGCTATTCCTTGCTTTTCTTTTGTACGGAGAAGCCCATCACTTATTAAGAGTAAGATCAAAATCCTTAAACAATTCATTTCATCATCTTTCACTTTCTACCAAATCATGAATGATGAATAGAACTTATTAGCAAATGACCATCTGTTCATTAGTATGCACCTTTTAACAATTAAAACTAGTATCAGTTGTGGGGAGGGAAATTTCTCCGTAAACAAAAGAAATAAGTTATTAATGCACAGGATTTGAAAATTCAATCACACGACCCCACATGCTCTCACATTCAATTGCATTTCTCAATAAAATTAATATTTAACAAAATTCTGGTAATACGCTCCTCAATAAGTCATCAGTGCAATAATACCATTACAATTACACCACTATCCCTTTTCCTAATGCACTTTTATTATGCTGACATCTTGCTTAGCAAAGAGTAACTCGTACATATGCACAAAATCGCTGGGAAAGCTAAGTCAGATTCCAAAGTCATTCCAACAATTTCCAAGTACATTCCTTCCCCAATTAATTCCTTGCTAGTTCAGTGTGAGTTAGTTAGGAGTATGCATCCCTTGTATTATTGATATATTGGAACCACAAAAGCTGAGTCAAATTCCAAAGCCATTCCAACATTTGTTAAGTACATTCCTATCCCAATTAATCCTTGCCAGTTCAATGTTTACATTATTCTGGGAGATTCAATCCCTTTATTATAAATATTGAGAGTAATACTAGAGATGCCAACCCCTGTACAAACTGATATGGCTGTGATGTAGCACTGCCACATCCCACATTTTCAAAAAAATGAAAGAAAATAATTAATGTAGGGCATGCCAATGATTATTTATTCAGGAACGGGTTAAGAATCCAACAACAAACCCTAACCACCCTTAGCTTGATCCACAAGGTACAAAGTCTTCTTAGATAGTAAGCGAATTGCACAAGGAATTTGGTTAATTTGGGGGATTTTAATTCAAATCTAGGGTTTGTTCTAGATTGGAATTGGGAATTTATGGTTTTAACCTAAATTCAAGTAAAGATAGATTTAGTTTAATCAACTCACATAATTTAATTGATTAAACTCTAAAATAGATTCACAAAATTGAATATACTCTAGCCCAAGCGAATCAAAGCAAGAATACTTTGAAAAGCCGATAAAATTTCAAAGAACTCTAAATAGCAAAAGCCTTCAATTTCACAATAGTTCAATATTGCCGGAATAATCTATAAAGCTAACCTTAAATACTAGTCTAAAACCTAAGTTAACCTAGTAATAAAGCAGAAAGACTAAAATACCCTTCATGAAATAAATAAACTAAAATATAATAGGAAAATACTGTTCAAACCGACAGACGACAGTATTCACGCATCATTTTTCATGTTACTATTCACTGCTTGTGTTTTGTGCACGTTCTGACCTACTGCCCATCCATTAGTCTCTTTTGGTTGGCTTAAAACTCGAGTCTTAACATTATTTTATATGGAAAGAGTTTGTTAGGAGTTTGCACCCTAGTATTATTGATATACTGGAACCACAAATGATGAATATAAAGTCGCAGAATGGAAGATTCACCCCATTTCAAGAAATGATAAGAAGAAAAATAAGATAGCTTACATCTTCATGATCATCATCTTCAATTACCAATGCATCATCAATCTCCACAGGAGAAATATCCAGTTCTTCATCCTGGAAAGAAAAGAAGCAAATAGTCAGAGTTTTGAGGACGTGGAAAGAGAAAACCAACAATGTTAAGACAATATAGGACTGTGGAAGCACTTCATTTAAAATATATTGCCACCACTGATAGTAGGTTCAATGAGATGACATAAGTTTATTAAACAAAAATTTTAGTTCACCAAATCATCATTGTACCACAACTACACCATTTCCTACTCGAGAAAATGCACATCATAAGAAGAAACTCAGTCTCGTATATACCTATTTTTCACTCTTCATAGAACACTAAATTCCTAAAGGTTGCCAAGTGAGGTAAGTTTACTTCCAAGATAAAGCCTTGTTATCAGACAAATACAGAAGATAAATTAAAATTCAGCAAGTGTTTTGTTTAGCAAGGTCTGTTCCTTAATACATGTTTGCTCGCATGACATCATACATAACTTATATCCAGAAGTTGTACAACGAATTGATGAGATTATAACATTCAGCACTACATATGCTGCTGGGCATTCGCTCAGCCACCTAAATGCAAAGAGCAGGCCAAGATTGGAGTACAATATAAAGTGAACATATAACAACATCATCAAGGCAGAATCATCTATGTGAAAGCACAATCTTTTGTCTATAAACAAATAAGTTCAGACAGATTGTCCGAAACTAGTACATCTATTGGTTAATTAACAGGAATGCACTTAAGGTAGACTAACTAAAAGCAACAATAAGAAGTAAATATTTTAAACAACACGGGTGATGTTAATACAATACAATTATGTAGTAGTAGGGGTTCATATTTAATCAAATATAAGAATACATAATTATGATTCAACACAGAAGCTTCAGTGGCATTTATAAATAGACACTATTGCCGAAACAACTGACTTTCAGCTTTTGTACGAAACATTAATTAGCATATGTTTCAATTCTTTTCCATTTATTTTATGGTAAATGTTCTAACAGTAATTTAAAACTCTCAGAAATAACATTCTCAGGTCAAAATCACAAGTATTATGCTAGAATAATCAGACCACAAAAACTAGAGTATATATAGCATACTTCAGAAGTAGAATCTCCAGTCACTTGCTTTGTTTGTGCATCTTTATCCACAAATGCCCTTCTACAAGCAGCATTTCTTGTTTGAGATACTCTTGCCTCTTCCTGAGCAGGCTTCAAAACAGATTTACCTTTTCCCTTAGATGAGCTAGTGCCTTTCTCTTGGGAAGTCTCCTTTTTCGTTCCATCTCCTATATTAACAGATAACCTGGATCTTGAAGAATGACGGCGTGCGGAAGAAACAGGGGTAGATGCAGAAGGAGATGATGCACCAGCTCCTGTAGGTGCAGTCCCATACTCGGAATTCGCCACAGACACTGAAGGCTTTTGGCCAGATTCGCCTCGCTGAACTCGAGGCCAAATAAATTCTTCAACGGCTGCTAAACTTGCTAAGGGGTCAATCAGTACAACATTTGAAGAATAATCACATAGAGATTTATCTCCTTGAGCTCGACAAAGGCGCAACTTAAAAGGCTGAGACAATGCACCCAGTCGAGATGATAGACGAGCACTTCCAGTAGATGACCTAGATGAATGACTCAGCACAACTGGGAAACGCTCTAATGATGATAAAGCATTTTGAAGCTTCTGAACTAAGATTGTCATGGGAGCCACACACCCTGCATCCAAAGTAGATGGGAGTGCCACAGCAAGAAATGACTTGAATCTTTTTAGTGCTTGTTGGCGTAGCTTGAGCAAATAGGCTTCTGAAATTCTCTCCTTGGAGAAGCAGCCACAAGAAAAATAATTCAGCAAAGCTGCAACAACACCACTACCAATAAACTCAAAAGTGGATACATCATCTCTTTGGCTTAGTTCTGCTAGCATCTCAGATATCACCTCAATCAAGTACTCCTCCTCAGCAGCAGCTTTATCAGCAAGTCGAGACCCAGATGCTTTAGTTCCCTTTTCTTTTGTCCTTTGGTCATCAACACCAGCATTCAACTTCATGCAAAGATTCTTTATATGTAAAAGATGATCTGTAACTCCAACTTCAGCAGCCCCGGGATCTGATTGGAAGTACTTCTCCTTAAATGCTTTAGCACATGCACTGACAGAAGTTCGAAAATTGGAAATCACTGTTGGATTTTCTACTGAACTTGGAGGCGAACCAACATTTACTGAAACAGGATTATTTGGTTCTTCTGATGAATTGCCATCAGGATTCGCATTACCACTGTATTGTCTATAACACCTAGAACGTGATGATCCAGTTATAGAATCATTATGCTTATCAGCAGAAGATGCTTGGGAAGGAATGGCATTTGGGTTACCGGCTAAAATAAGTTGGTCTACGGCATGAACCACACCTTCCCTGACAAACATCTTGGAGAAAGTACCAGGAAGCTTTTCCATAAGAATCTCAGCAATTTGGAGAGAAGGAACCAAGATATTTGGATCTTTCCATGCCAATACCCCAGCCAAGAAACTATAGGTTCAAATAACGAAGTACATTAAAGTAATATCTACATACCAATAAGTTAGCATCCCAAGCAATTATTAATGAAATTAAAAGTGGATACCTTGATATGTTTGTCACACTTAAAAGAGACTGAATCATCTCAGCACTGCTAAAATACATCAATTTTCCGATCACTGAAAGACATTTGTAGCGGACTGGGCTGTTGACACTGGAGCCATAGATCTGCTTGACAAAAACATATAATAACGTTAATAAACTAACTAAAACTAGTGAAAGTAAAATATGGCCATTTGCACAGAAAAATGACCTGTATTAGAACAGGAAGAAGATCCATTCCAAACTGCTGCAGAAGCTCAGGCTGATCTCTTAATAATTTCTCCCGAGGTGAAACCTCAGAAGCATTTCCATTAGCGTAGTCTTGTTTCCCAGAACTACTGGCAGGAGACTTCCTCACAACGGGACCTTTCACAAACATATTGTAGCTGGATGGAAAAGAAATTGTTCCTTGTGGGAGAGGAGGAAGAAGCTCATTTGCCAGGTTGACAATCTCAAAAATCTACAGAGTCAAAAGAAGCATAACCCATTAAATGTGAGTCTGACAAGCAAAAAGATCATAACCAGGGGCTTCCATTTTTTAAATCTGTAAGGGGCCCAGTGATGCATAGGCATTATAGAGGCAGAAGTGCGAACTTAAAAAGGGCAAGGCTGCATATTTTGAAAGGCAGAAAAACCAGGCCATTACATATAGCCCATATTTCTCAGATCACAAGAAAAATAAAAAACTTAATATGACTGCCTCTAGCTAGACAAAAAAAAAATAGACAAAGAAGAAGTTACTACCTGCTCTGCCGGTCTACTCAAAGCTGGTGGAACAGATGAATTAGCAGAAACACCAGATCCTAATAGTATATCCTTAAGACTCCCGCTGATCCCAAGATGAAGTAAAGTTTTGGCACAAAGAGGGGATCCACTTGCACAAGTGGAAAGCAATCGCATCAAGCCCTGCATTCCTTAAAGTCAGAACTGCTGCTTCCAAATATATTACGAAAATCCAAATAGGACAGCCCAAATAAATTTACCGTATAGGTTGGTGTGCTCAGAGATGCCTGTCCTCCTGAATTACTGGTGGAAATGAGTGCGGCAGCTTGAGTAACCAATCCATGGTTGCACAGTTCATCTAATTTATCCGGATACAACGCAAATGCCTCAGCAATTCGAGTCAAACAAACAGAAGCATGTTCCAATACCTACAAACACATGAAATTGAAATTGATGAGGAAATAGAAACCAGACACTAATCTGTTGACTCTAATCATGAAACAAAAAAAAACCCATGACTTTACCTTCACATCATGATACTGAAGAAGGTTTGTCAACAGCGGAACAGCTTCCATCACAAAGTCAGCAGCATCTGAAGGGAGTTTCTTGCACATGTTTGCAGCTGTTGACAATGCTACACGCTATAACATAGCATAAAATATAAACAAACTCCGCAGTAAGTATCAAGGAACGCACAATGAAAATCCTGTACCAAGGAACATAAAAATCAAAACCTCTTTGAGCTACCCACCTGAACTCCAGTAGAGAAGAAATCCAAATACGAAAGAACTGCCATTAGAGCACCGGCTCTCAAACACGCAGTTGGGTGCTCTTGAGATATCTTCTTTAAAGCTTGTAAAGACTACACACACCATACCCACCATAAATAAACATCAAAAACCAAGACAAACATAATGCTCCACAGATATAGCAACTTCAACAGTTCAACTATAACCAAATAAAATCCCTAGACTCACAATTATATACCACAAACACAATCAAACCACAATCTACAAGCTATACTTATCAAATTTGTCATCATCCCAATATTAATTATCTACTAATCAATCAAAATAATTAAATATGAATACGCAAACACTAATGCCAACAAGTTCTATCAACTGAGTGTCCCGAGGATACTAACCTGCTCAGCCAAGTCCATGTACTCAATAGTGAGCAACCGTTCAACAAAACAAGCAACAGCCCCATAATGCACAACGGAAGCACAGGAAGACGGCAACACGTCACACAAATACGTCAAAGCCCTAGCCGCGAGCAACATAATATCCGGATTACTCTCGTGATTCAGCAACCCAACCAAAACAGGAACGAACGAATCCACCGAGAAGGTACTCAAACTCTCCTCCGTCCCAATCGAAAGCAACTCGCAAAACTGCGTCAATGCCTCCACCTGTTTCCCCTCCTCGCCGTCCGCCCCCAGCCTGGACAAAATCTTCTTCAACCTCCCGCTCTGGTGCTGCTGCGACGAGTACGGCAGCTGATCATCCAAA
The DNA here is from genome assembly GCA_019454045.1 of Zanthoxylum bungeanum. Taxonomy (NCBI): domain Eukaryota; kingdom Viridiplantae; phylum Streptophyta; class Magnoliopsida; order Sapindales; family Rutaceae; genus Zanthoxylum; species Zanthoxylum bungeanum. The sequence goes on from SKCR01027637.1 coordinate 347,993, forward strand.
CCGGCTCCGAGCTCCCTCAGCAATCCTTGCAACGCGCTACTAGCTGACGTCAGATTCTGATGCAAAATCCCCACTCCGACATCGCTGTCGTTATCATCGTCGTCAATACTCATATCCATATTCAATTTAGGGATTTCGCTATTATTGTGTTCTTTTTGTTTGCCTTTGTCGGAGATTTTGGAGCGGCGGGAGAATTGGCGTGAACTGGAAGATTCGCGCGTCGCACGTGAGCGCGTGGATGTAGCAGTGGATAGGGCGGGAGAAGGAGTTGTGGTGGGACCAGACGAAGAGGAAGCATCAGTCCGCTTACGGCTTCTAGTAGTTTCCATACAAAAATAAAATTAAAAATTAAAAAAATTCTGACGTCAGCCCCCTACAGTAACGAGAACAAAAATTGAGAATCAGTAATGCAGTTTGTGTGGAGAGAGATATTGAGACGAAATTGAAACCTTAGGGGAAAGGGAATTTTGTGAGATTTTTTTTTTCGCGGTGGTGGTGGTGGTGGTGGAGGGATAAAATAGGGAACATGAGCAGGAGGTGACGATGCATGGCGGTGAATGATAATCCATTAACGGTGAATTTGATGGAGCGTTAACGTTAGTATTTTAATATTACACCAAACAATTAATATTAACGTTAATATCATAATATGAAAATATTTTTTGATAATGTAATATATATTTCATAATTTATAAAATAACTTATATGCTCTGACAATATTTTTTATCAAACGCATATCAAGGCGATAATAAACTAAGAAAATATTTAAAACTTAAGTTAGACGGAATCAAGTTTGACAATAAATACCGCATAATATGAAATTCCTATACTCGATCAAAGTTGGAATCTACATCTAAATCTATATGTGAGTATGTGACCCTAAAGGTATCACGGAGTCAGCAAAGTTTTACAATCTCTTGATAAGAGTTGACGAAGCCAAATTTCATGATCAGAAGAGGATAACACAATACACAAAATAAAATATGGAACTATTACAGTAATAAAATAAAAATATTACAAAACACAATCGAAAAATCTAAAAACTTAGGGGGGTGTATTCAATTGGGATTTTAAAAGACTATTTTGGGTTAAATAAGTCTTGTGGTATTCAATTAAGATTTTTAAATAATCTAAAAAGTCTTGTAGTATTTCATTAAGACTATTGAGATTTTTTAAAGAGGGTGTCCAAATCTAGTGGTATTCAATCAAAACTTTAAACAAATAATAAAAAGTCTTATGGTATTGAAAAACTTACTTATTTTGAAGGATTTCTTTATATGTGTGATTGTGTGAGATTTTTCAGTGAAAAATATAAATATCAAATCCTAAAACAATCTAACCCTAACCCATGAGACTTTTGACGTGAGATTATTTTTTTTGTCTGCTAGTGTGACACAATTAAGTGGTCATATAATTTAAATTAAACTCTATTTTCCAAATTGATATTTTTAAAATAAGTGTGACACATAATAAAAAGACGTCATGCCAAGATATAATTTTTATTTATTTATTGATGTTATATATAAGAATTCAAGATTAACAATCTATCAATATTTTCCTTCATGTATAGATAATCATTTTATGCTTGTCTACACGGCTACATTAATTGGTTTCCCTTTATCACAACTTTTTTTTTTTAATTATCATTTTTTGGATTAATGTTTTTCTTTTATGAGAAATTGAATCATAAATTATTATTTTACCAAGAGAAGTTTCTGAAGTTCTTTTTGTAAAAATGATTTGTCAAGAAATTTTAAGAGTTTGAAAAAAATTATAAAATTATTGGATAGTCTTATTTTCATGTTTTGAAAAATTATCATATTTATTTATGTAAACCTCATGTACATGTACAAGACAGGAAAAAAAATAACAAAACACTAATACAAATGAAGATCTAGTTGGATTTTAAAAACCCACCACAAAGGTGGAACACCAAGTACAACATATAGATTGAGTTGTTATCTTCAAAGAATTAGACTAATAGAATTTGTGGGGAACAAATAGAATTAAAATGTGATAGATATTACGATTTAATAAATTATTATAATTTATTCACATTAATTTTTTATAAATATATGTGTGCATAAAATACACAATTAATAAATATTTTAAATATGATCCACCAAATCTAAATAATATTATAATTTATTTACATTAATTCTTCATAAATATGTATGTATGTGTATATATGAAATTTAAATTAATAGAATTATTAAAGATAACTATGGGTGATAATGTGAGTTAGGTTTCGTTTATTTGTTCAATTCGATTCGTTTTAAAGTGAATATGAATTTGAAAAAATTGATTCATTTAATAAGTTAGTTCATTCGAAATAAATGAATCGAACACAAATTTGAGCTCATTAAATCGTTTATTTATTTAGGATTCGTTTTATTATTTTTTTATTTGTTATTGTTATTCTTTAACTAAGACTCGAGAAATTATTGCCAATTACCACAAAAATAATAATATTATCTATGTTTGGTGAGTCATATTTAGTAGATGTTATTTTTCAATTAAAATTCGAGAAATTGTTGCCAATATACATAGAAAAATATAATATTGTCTAGGTTTGGTAGGCCGTCTTTATGGGTGGTAAAATAATTTGAAAAATCAAATTATATCGAATTCCAAATGAATTGAATCAAAATTTGATGGATTCGTATTCAATTCGTTTATTAAACGAATCATATTATCGGAATTTGTTTTTAATTTGTTTACTAAACGAATCGAATACGAATATTCGTTTAATCATGACATTATTCAATTATATAAATTATCATAATTTATTTACATTAATTTTTCATAAATGTGTACATATTTCATATGTAATTAATAAATCAACTAGAAAAAGTAAAGTAATAACTGAATTAATTAACTCAAATTCGTATTTGATTCATTTAATAAATTAATCAATCAAAATGATACATTTATTAAACAAATAATTTTTCTAAATCCATATATTCTTTAATGCGAATCAAATCGAACAAATAAACGAATTCTGACACATATGACTACTCCTAGTTACTACCAATTAACTATTATAATTTTGGGATTTAATTATAATTTTCTTCTTATATATTAATTAAATCAAGTGATTATAATTGTCAAACTATACAATTCAATTAGGTTAAATAGTTTGCATCCCCAATATAATAGTCGTCATATTTGGCATAATTTTTTTAGTTAATTAGGGCATAAAAGACTATTTATTTTGTTAAATATTGAAGTGACAAGTTTGGAATACCTATAAAAAAGGATCTCCAATGCCTAAATCCACATTGGAAGATACAAGTATTTATTAGGCTTCTTTAATCGTTTTCAATCAATGAAATACTTTCTAAATGTGTTTCGGAGAATGTTTCTTAGTATTTAATGAAGTCTTTTTTGATTAAGGTATATTTTGGATTGAATGATCTCAAAATCCTCTTATATTTTTAAAGGTTTAGAACTTCTTAATTATGTCATGAATTCACATTTTAAAGTTGGTGAGAATATATTTAAATTAATGAAATTGATTGATATGTTAATCATTAGCACGAGAGTGCTTTCATGACTTATTATATAGGCTGTTTGCATGTTAAGGAAAGGGGTTAGTGTCATGTTATATGTAAATTAGGGGGTTATCTTGGACCTGAGTGATTTTTGGTGCTACTTAGTATCTCTGGTCTTCTAAGTTATCTTTTAATAGGATTGTGATTAGAATATGGTAGCGTAAATGTCATAATACATGCATAACATGTGGCTATGAACAATCCATGCATATAATCTCATTCCGATATTTATTGGGAAATGATATTTTTATAGAGACACGTGTATGATAGTATATTAATATTGACTTAAAGGGTCATGTTAAATTTGATGATAACAAATCACATATGTAAAGAATATTTTTGGTATAACCGTTTGTTCATTTTGCAAGCTCTTGAAATAATTTCCCGAGAAAAATCAAATTGAATAACAAATAGAACTTACTCTAAGATTTAAAATTCGATAAAACTAGTTAGGATATATTCTTTAAATCATGTAATCATATTATGTTTAGTTGTGCATTATTAAGCATTTATTAACTCATTAAAATCGAACCCATGCATTTGTTTCATCAAATGAACCAAAAAATTGATTTTCGAAATTATGTAAAAAAAAAAAAAAAAAGGGTCATATTTAATAATTTTCAAAACAATTGTGGTCTTTATGATATTTATAAGTTTTGATATAAAAAAAAGTTCTCTTAAAAGATTTCTAAACTTCTTGAGCTAAATTATGATTTCTTAAAAGTTTATGAAATCTTAGACTAAATTGTCAAATTTATAAAGTATTCGATCTAAATGAAAAGGACATATTTGATGGATTTTAAGTCATTTGTGGTCCTATTTCTGTTTCTTCTTGAAATATTTCAAAACTGTTGGGTCAAATTATGTATTTTTAGAAAGTTAGAAATTTGGGTTAAAATATAATTTTTGTAAAATTTTGGTCAAACCGACTTGCTTTTTTGGTAAATTGGTTTGCCTTTTTATGGACTAAATTGTAAGATTTTGAAAGTGTTATGACTTTTGGACCTAAATGTAAAAATCTCAAAGTTTTGGTCAAATAAACTTCACACAAAATGGCTTATCTTTTTGTCAAAACCACGTATCAATTTATGAAGACAAAAATATAAGGATTTCCGCACGAACTCTTCATGGAAGATCACCTCGCGTAGCGGAAACACATTTAGGTCTTGGAATCGGTCTTGAAAATTTTTTCTTCTTCTCCCTACTGTTACAGTGATTTCGAGAACGATGTTTTGGAATTTTTTTCAATTCTTGAACAATACTGAATTTACTATTAACCTTAAAGTTGTTTAAGTTATTGTTCATTGCTACAGTACGATGAATGGTATTGAATTTCCTACTTATGTTGCTGAATTTTTTGTAACAATTCAGACGATTTAAAGCCTCCGAAACAGTCCCAAAATGCTCTCGAATCAGCCATATGTATTGCAGTTAGGGGTGACAATTTGAGTTATGATTCATTTATTCACTCGATTCAATTCGTTTTAAAGCAAATATGGATTTGAAAAAATAAAATTGTTTAATAAATGAGTCAAAAATGATTTCGTTTAATAAATTGATCAATTACGAATTTAAACTCACCAATTCTTTACTCGTTTAGAATTCATTTTATTTTCTTCCTTTACTAATTATTGTTATATTCCAACTAAGATTCAAGAAGTTATTGCCAATCACCACATAAAAATATTATCTATATTTGTTGAGTCATTTTTAATAAATTTATTAATTGTGTAATTCATATATATTATACATTTATGAAGAATTAATGTAAATAAATTATGATTAAATAATATCATGATTAAACGAATATTCGTATTCGATTCGTTAGGATTCGTTTAGTAAATAAATCGAATACGAATCCATCATATTTTGATTCATTCATTTGGGATTCGATTCTTCAATTTATTTTGCCACCCCTAATTATCGTAAATTTGCTCTAGGAACCGACAACACTTTTTTTTTTTTTGGAAACGTTGGAAACCCCGCCACCAAACCACCCATTCTGGGCCGCGGCGCAAGTAAAACCACCGGCATTAGCTCTGAAACACACCAAAACCTCAAGTGTAGTGGGCAAGAAATCAGCTCATTGTTGTGAATATATTGTGAGGATGAAATACTCAGTCTTCCATATTATATATTGCTACCAAGAATCCGTGAGGGTATGCTCGAAAGGAAAAAAAAAACTTGCAGAGAATTTCTAGAAAATTCTCTCTAGGCACTTTACCTCATTTGCCTCTTTTTCTAATTCTTAGAAAAATATGATTAAGATTTTGGATAAATAAGGAATAATTCCTTTTTATAGGTAAGGTTTAGGTTAATTGGGATTTGTGAAAAACCAATTTTAACCCTCCCTAATCTTTGTAATTTTCTGCTAATGAGACATTTTTATACTTCTAAATTTTGTTTAATTTTTAATAAGATATATTTGAAAATAATTTCAAAGATATTTAATTGATATCTTAATATCAATTCAATTATTTTGAATTAAATAATTTTAATTCAAAATCTTTTAAACAAATTTAAATATTAGATGATCATCTAATAATCATTAATATTAAAATTATATGTTAAAAATTTTAATATATAGTTAAAACTTAAAAATGTGCCATCATGTAATTATTAATCAAATTAATAATTACTATATAAATTAAATAATTTGTTATTATTTAATTTCACAAGTGATTTAATAATTGGACTATCCAATTATCATATGGATTCCTCTAGTGCAACAAGTTAACACAGGGACCAAATGTACCCGTAGCTCCGAGCTCTAATAATCTCAGGATATTGATTAAAATTCTTTAATCAAATATTCTGAATTATTAACTTTAGGTTATTTCACTAAAATCTAGGATGCACTCTCGTTACTGCAGATATTTAATTTAAACCGAGATACGTCAGCGTCCATCGATATAATCATTTCATATATGATCATTTAGTAAACTGATATGAATTCCTATCTAATAGATATTAAAAGAATTTTATTTTTATCTAGGCCTAGTCCTATATAATTGAATCATATAAGGTGCATTCATTCCCATGACAATCATACATTAAGTCTGGAAATGAAATTATTGTCACCGATCTATTTATATCAGACCTCTGCCTGTTCGTTAGGTGTGGACTGATGCTCATGATATCCTGTGAGTATCAGATAGAATATGTCAGTCATGTGTACAGGGCATAGGTATCTTGTACGTATTTACGATCTAGTAAATCCATGGCCATTGTATACTTCGGAAGCGAGTTCCGAGTGTTATTTAGAGATCGTAAATTTAAAAATCGACTATATTATACCTTAGAGATTTGACGTTCTTATCTATATCCCCGGTATAATATCAATAGCTTGTGACGAAGGGATTATACGTATGTAATGACCTCGACTTGCATAGTTTAGCGAGATTATCTGTGCTCGTCATAATTCATGAGTGGGTGAATTATGGACACGAAATTAGATTATGTGATGGATAAACCTAAACTTAGAGAGTCTCACAATATGAAGTGTACTCGTTGAGCACTTGGGCAACGCGTTGTGAATAATATAGATTATTCATAATACTTCACCTAATTAAATGAGTTAATTCAAATCATTTAAACGGTTAAATGAAGATACATGCATTATGGGCATTTCAACTAATTAATAATTAATGTGTATTTGTATTTGATACAAGATTTGATTTGATGCATATTAATTAATTGTCAAATGAAATTTTGACACATGCCATTAATATATGTATTTGTTATTTAATGTAAATAAAAATACATATATAATAATAATCACTTTAATTAATTATTTAGATGTGTAAATGTTAAATATCTAGATAATTAAATTATTTCAATATTATATAAATGTTATGTAATATGCTTGGTTATTATTAGTTACATGTGGCATGATTTATTAAGCTTAAAGTTTACAAATTGGATTTGTTAACTTAAAGCTTATTATTATTAATTAATTAGATTAATTGACCAAATGACAAAAATACCCCTCTTTACCCCTAAGTCGGTTTTGCATGATATTTATGTTAGGGATATGCCCTATACCCAACTTGTGGATGGGCTATATGTACATGTATTTGTAATATTTTTATTAATTAATAAAATGACAATCTTTATTATACGTGTCTTACATAACTTATATGAATCATCAAACACTGTAATAAAGCCCTTGGAGTAATAAGATGACGGCTTCCACGCCTTATGAGAATCATTACTCTTAAATGTTCCTAGTCATAGTTTTGTGAATAATCTGGGCGTTCATAAAGCGGAGAGACTAGCATGATGATATGATCCGCCCTTAAGTGGGGTAGCCGATCTCATAGGCTACTAGCGGAGATCTGTCCGCTTGGTGTATCACATGGATGCATGAGTTGCTCGTGTCCATCGAACTGACCGCCAAAAGTTTTCACATGGAGTGTTTATCCCATGTGTCTGTGAGAACTTCCATGTATCGATTGTATGACTAGTCCTTAGACTTGAGGTCTTTACAATCTTATGTGTGGATCAAATAACTTTGACATTCTCCTACCCCGGTTCAAAAGATCCGGTCATAAGGGTATGATTAGGTCATTTATCGAAAAATATGAAGTTTGTAAAGATACAACAGAGAATCGCCACTTTCTCGGATAATATTTTCTTATAAGAGTAGTATTCCAGTTCGCGGGTTGATATGTGTGATCAGTGCTTGAGACTGTGGCCGCATCGGAAGAATCATGTGAGATTCTTGGGTTAGCACGATTCATGACATTATCAACATCATACCTTTGACTATATGGGTAGACACTTTCCATACCCTAGGTCAAACGGTGGGGATACAGTGAGGCGAGAGATCGTATCATATGTAAATCACATACAGAATGTGTATATATATATATATATATATATATCTTTCCTTCTCATTCATGGGTCTTGGCATGTTGATAGATGTCAACATTGGTCATTGAAATCGAACGACCATCTGATCAGAGGATAAATGGTTCAATGTGTTTAATTATTGAACAGATCATTTATGAGGTTCCATAGTGGCTTAGGGATTGGTGAATGACGATAGGGGCACTTTGGGAATTGGAATAAATAAATAAACAGACATGAATAGTAATTTTTTTTATTTGTTATTTGTTTTGAATTCCAATTCGGCCCAAACTCTTATTAAGGTTTTATAATCTCATTAAACCACTAAATTAAGATCCATTGGCTAAGATTAAATTAGCATTTATCCCACATCGGATTCTTAATAAATTTTGTTGTCTTTGAAGCAGCTATATAAACCCAAAGAATTCTTCAAAATTTTTGGACCAAACCTTTCATATTTTGGGTTTATATAAGTGAGAAACTCTAAAGTTTAAGAGTAAGCCACTGATTTTGAGGATCCTTAAGTCTAATTGACTAGAGGAACCTCGAGTTAAAAGTTTTGAGGTATTTTCCTAGGCTAGCACCAAGGGCAAAATACCCGTGCACTTAAGGCGTAGTCTTGCCGTTGAGTTTTGGATTTGGTGTGTTCACCTTTGGAGGCCACACACTTGGGTGGCTCTTTGGAACGTGGAAGAGCTTGCTGAGTTCGAGAAAAGCTTGTAGATTGGAGGGAGGACTGGAGGAGTCTTCGGTTCAAGTAGGTCTTTTTTCTTTCTTTATTTTAATTAGAGTTCTTATGATAGTTAGCATGTTTATGTTTATGTTCTTTGCATGTTTATGTTTATGTTCTTTGCATATTTATGAGTTTTTATGCTTAGAATATATAGTAACATGCCTAGACTTGTAAAATAATCAAAACAAATGGGTCTTGAGCAAATGGATAGTGGCATCATAATTTCTTCTTGGTTTTCCGCTGCGCACTCGCGGCCACTTCCCAATAATTTAAAGTGGAAAATTTTATTTTCTCATTTCATAAGCTTCCATGGCCGAATCCTTTGATAAAGAAAACTCCCATAATTTTCTTGAAGAGTCAATGAAGAAATCAAGAAAAAGTTTAAGTAAAATACAAGATTTGTAGGTAATCTTCAATATTCTTAAACTTAGAAAGCTTGTTTCTTATTATTGAATATCTAAAATAGTTCTAGAGTTTCTTCCTTTCTTATATTTTGGGGCTTTTTGATTTGGAGGATGGATTGGAGGTTAGATGTGTGAAGTTAGATTGGATAATATTATTGTAATATTAGTTCAATTTTGTCATTTGATGATTTGTTGTCATTCTAGAGTGTTATGACCACTCTTGTAACTCATATAATTATTCATGGGTTCTTTATTTATGGTGACTTTGGTTGGTGTGATTATTAATATGATTAATGTTGAGAAAATTGGATTTAAAGCATGAAAAACGATATTTTTAGTTACCAAATCAGATATGGAAATTTTGTGTATTTGGTGATGAAAAGTATGTTGTATAAATGTATTTGATGTGTTTTGGGCATTGGAACAATTGCTGAAAATTATTTCGGAGTTGAAACATTCAAAAACGGCGAAAAACGGTGTTACTGGGTGAGTTCAGGCTTACCGGGTGTCCGCTATCCAAACAGTAAATTGGCCACTGTTTGGGCAGCCCATGAACTGCCCAAGTACTATTGGAGCTGACTTGGGCAGCCCCCATGTGTGTTGGTTGGTCTGTTCGGACAAAAACGTGTTTTATGCCATTTTGTGGAAAAACGTTTTCGTAAAAGTTTCACGATATTTCTAACCTATTTATATCGTTATTTGATATCGAATAAATATGTTTAGGTGAAATATGAATGAATTATTCATATTTGATATTGAATAATTTATTTGGTAATTTTAAAAGTTTTTAAAGTTACGATTTCGCTCGAACCGTGAGCTTCCGCTGCGCCGCGCTAAAACCCCAACACATAGGACACATGCACATTCACTTAGATGCATTAGGTTCATATACAAAATACCTTAAAATCTTCGTATCTGTATTTTTGGTACAGAGACCGACATACCGGTCCCTTACCGGTGAGATACTATGTTTTACACACTCACTGAAACCGGCACAAACCAAACCAGTAATCATACTAGTCACCATACCGGTGAACCTGGAGAATGCATAGCTACTGGAACCGGCACATACCAAACCGGTCTCCATACTGGTCACATAACGGTGAGCCTAACGACTAGTTCTTTACTGGAACCGGCATGACCTAAACCGATCATCATATCGGTGACCATACTGGTTAACTCTGCATGTTGCACAACTACTGGAACCGACACGGACCAAACCGGTCCTAATACCGGTGACAGTACCGGTTCTTAACGGACATATTCAAACGGTAATATAGTCGTTGAGAGCCGTTATTATGCCAGACCGGTATACCGGTGTCTGGAGACCGACATACCGGTCTCAGATAGGGAATTGGGGACTGCCTTACATTTTATTATAAATTGAGCCCCAATTCATTTTTACAATGTTACACAACCTTCATATACATTCTAAGAGAGCAAAAACGAGTGTTTTATAAACCTTCTAAATCATACACACTCATACATCAAGCTCACACACTACACCTTCTAATCTTCAGTAGTGAGCTTATAACACTTGGGTAAGCAACTCACACTTAGAATCTTCATCATCTTTGTGAGTGCCCAAGTGTGTTTACAAACTCCTTAATCAAAACACTTGTGGTTTGTGAAATCTCATCGTTTGGGTAATTGTAAAGGTTTGTGAGTGAGCCTACGTAGAAAACTCAAAGTGTAAGGGTTGGAGTGAACCTTGCGTAAAACTCTTGGTTGCAGGTGAGTCACGGTAAAAACTTGATTGATAGTGAAAAACTTTAAGCGTGGCTTGGGGGAGTGGACGTAGGTATTGTTTGCCGAACCACTATAACTCACGGTGTTATTTTCTCTATCTCTTAACTCTTTAATTACCACAAGTTTATTATTGTATTTACTTATATATAGTAGAAACTTGAATATAGGTAATATTTATTGTTTGAGAAAATATACCTTAAGCTTAATTTGTGAAAGTAGTTAAAATCGACAAAGATTTTTATTTCCGTATTATTAGACAATAACTCAATTCATCCCCGCTCTTGGGAATATAGAGTTTGGTTGTTATATTGCTTGTAGGTAATTACTTCAATTGGTATCAAAGAGAGGTTTTCTCAACAAAGACTTAACCGTCTGAAAGGGATCATGGCTTCTACAAGCAACTCGTCAAATCTTGTCGAGGGATTCTCTATTACAAGACTTCCTTTCTTCAACGGAACCGACTACAATTATGGAAGATGAGGTTTCTTAACTACATTTTAGCCATAGATACACAATCCTTCAAGATGATCACACGGGGTGTAAGAATGCTGATGAAGAGGAATAATAATGGTGTGGAGTTTCCTAAGCCTCATATTGAGTGGACCGATGAGGAACTTGCACAAAGCTCCACAATTATCAAGGCACTCAACCATCTCCTATGTGCCATTGATCATAGTCAAATTAACAAGCTTCCGAAATTTGGAAATGCACATGATTTATGGAAGTCTCTAAAAATGATCAATGAGGGCACAAGCCAAGTGAATAAATCAAATATCAATCAGTTCATGTGCGAATTCGATAGTTTCAAAATGAAATCCGGGGAAGAGATTGATCACATGATTTCGAGGTTTACAATAATTATAAACCATCTATGTGCTTTGGGAAAAATCATTGGACCAACCGATCAAGTGAAGAAAATCCTTAGGTCACTCCCGAAATAATATAGAAGCTACACCTCCTCCATCAAAGAAGCAAACGACATGAACACTTTGAAGCTAGATGATTTGGTCGGAAAATTGCTCGAATATGAATTGGAGATCAAAATGGAGAAGATGAGAGAAGAATAAGGAAGAATCTTGCATTGAAAGCAAGAAAACGAGATGATATTAGCTCAAGTGAAGAAGATAGTGATGATTAGTTGGTACAAATAACCAATAGGGTCAAGAAGCTCCTCAAATCCGCAAAACTTAAAGGAAAGTCAAAATTGGATGAGAAGAAAGAAGAAAAATGGCCACGAAAGCACACAAAATTAGTTTGTCATGAATGTAATAAAACCGGGTCATATAGCTACTGATTGTCCATTGAGAAAATTCAAAGGAAAATCTAAGAAAAAGGCATTAAAAACTACTTCAACATGGAGCGATGGCGACTCAAGCTCATCTGAGGAAGAAGAGATCAAAGAAAAAACAAATCTAGCATTCATGGTTATCGAGGATGATGATTTCTTTTTTGAAAGCGAAGAAGAAAAATACATAACTCTCAAGAATTTAATGCTTTACTTGATGTTTTTAATGGATTAAATGAGTTGTGTGAAATGCTTAAAAAGAAGTATAAATTGATTAAAAATTAGCATTCATCACTTAAAAATGAACATGCATCTTGTATTGATAAAATTCATATTTTAGACAATGACATTATTTGCTTAAAGGCCAAACATGAAAAGAAATAACATTTTAAATGATGAAAATGCATGTTTAAAAGACAAAAAGCTAGAACTTGAAAATAGAATATCTAACATGCCTTCTAGCTAAAAAACATGTAATTGTAAAACTATTTTGAATGAAAATATTGCTTTAAGCAAAAAGGTAATAAATTTGCAAAATATTGTAGCAAAGTTCACATTAGGGAAGAAAATTTTTTGATATGTTATTCAAGTCTAAAAAATGTGCTTATAATAAAGAATGATTAGGGTATAAGTCTTATATCAAGAGAAATTTTTTGAAAAATTATTTTGTTAAGGCATACAATTCTCATGCTAATGTTGCTATAAATGAAAATATCACATGTCATGCATGCACAAGAAATGACTCAAAATATTTGAGTGCATGAACAAGAATGTAAATGCATGGATTTATCAAGGAGTCAAAATTAACCCCAATGGACCCAAGAAAGTTCGGGTACCGAAATGAACTTGATAATTTTGTAGGGGGAGCTTTGGGAAGGATCTTAAAGAGAAATGCGAATTGATCCCAAAAAGTTCAAAGAGACGAGGAATGACAACGATAATAGGTAAACTCTGTTAGTGTCCTACACATGTCCAAGGTCTCTAAACAATGATTTGTGTGTGAATTTATCAAGTAAAGTTTGCGGAATAACTTACATTGATCGGTAGAGAAGTTCAAAACTTTCTTTGGATGATGGAAGCTCCAAGCTTTAAATTGAATTCCAAACTCATGGGTGAGTTTCCTATCACCTTAAAATGACTCCCAAAGTGCTAGCTTTGATCAAATTTTGAAAGAAAAATTTATCCTCCAAGGATGAAAGAATCGGCCAAATGGAGAGAAGAATGAGAGAATTGATAGTTATGGTTCAAGTTTCCAAAAACATGATGGGTTGTGCATTAAAGGAAGCCTTAAATATTTTGCCAACTACTCACATCACTTTTTGACAAGTTGATGTAAGTTGTGGGTCCCACCCAATTAAATTCCAAATCTAAGTTGGCTTACACAACACACTTTGGGCCCGGGTTCGTTTAATCCAATTAAACAAATTTTCGTCGCGATGTAATTAAATCCAATTTAATTAATAATAATGCCTAGCAAAATTATTACGATAGTCACTTATGAATTAATTCCAAATTAATTCGTTCGTCCGAATTTAAATCCAATTTTAATTATGCATTGAAATCCAATTTCAATTAATATATTGATATATTATTTAACCGATTAATTCCAATTTAATCGCGTTCTCTCTTCTAAACGAATTTAATCCCAGATAAATTCTTACCGTAATTAATCCCAGATTAATTTTCTCTCTCATAATTATTCTCAGATTAATTCTGTTCGAGTCAAATGTCATTGGTGAATCTTTGGGAAGCGATCCAAGAGATACCTGGATACGTTGGCAGTAAATACAGTTATCGGACTATCTGAACACGTGTGTACCCCGTACCACGTTCTCACCGATTTACAAGACATGGTTGGCTTCTAGCAAAGCACCGTGCCTATCCAATTCTCCAGAAATATTCAACGAGGAATATATAATCTGTATCAGGCGTAGTATACATTATATTGCGTAATACGATCCAGTATCGGATGTCACATGTTAGGCCTAGGGCTGGAATTGTGTCTGCCCCGTACGAAGCATATATCGGATCACTAGCAACTAGTCTCTGTAATCGGATAATCATGACCTAGTCATACTATCCCGATAGCTGCAGCATTTAAGAGTACTAGTTTTGTATCATGCATGATCATCATCTCTATATGACTGAAGTGATACTCACATCTTGATATCACACCCAATACACTACGATTCTCAGTAAACCCAGAAGAGGCGTACACAGAACCTGTTAAAGCTCCGGACAACCAAAACCAAAGCATAATGATTGTCGCAAGTATTAGCGATGCAAGTCTGAGGTTAAAGATCGCATACACCTACCCTGATTCAGATTCCCATAGACACATAGTCATAATACCAATGGGATTCCGATGGGTCTATCCAGAGCGAAGCTGTTCCCGGTCCAACGGCTAACAGAACCTCCTATCACACTTGCATAAGTATCTAATACTTAAATATATGAGAACTATGCCGTTAAGCTTCCATAAAGCGCACACGTGTAATACTAGTCTATTCCGCATTATCGATGTCCTATGACTATGGATATTTAATGATTAAACCGTTCGTGGATTAATATTGGACTTTTATCATTTATATATCCAAGTAATCCAATTACAAAATGATAAAAGAGCAATTTCCTTTGCCACATAGTTAATTTGTACAAAAACACCATGTATTTTACAAATAGTGATGTTATGAGTCATAATTGTCCAACAAACTCTGTATTCACGGAAACATTGGACCGTTTCCTCCAACTATATTAATATGCATATTTGATTGGTGTAAATTTTTGAAGCATACAAGTGATTAGGCAAGTAATCAACTTTTTATTGGTATTGATTTTCATTTGATATCATTATATGCCTTAATCATATATTTAACCTCATTAAGTATCAATTGTGTCACATTGAATTTATTGAGTTAAATGATATATATATATATATATATATATATATATATATATTATATATATATATATATATATATATAATTACTTGATTGATTAGCATTGAATATGCCTTTGCCATTTAACATAATTTGAATGAAAATGAAATGCATATATGTTGACATAAATTTTAGATTGAAATCATGAAATGTATGGATATTTGATTTTTGATTAATTGATATCATGAAATACATGGATATTTACTTCAATCGGTAAAATTTTGATGACTTATGCATGATCTTTACATATTATGACAAAAATGAGAAAATGAGGAAAAATCATTAAAAATGCATTGTTCAATTGGTATTCATTGTTATACATTTTGCGAAATTTATCTATGCATGATTTCTACATTTTATGACAAAATGGGGAAATGCTAAATGCACATATTTATAAATTTTGGTATCATTATTTGATAATGCACATACTATTGTTAATATCTCATAAGACCCTAATTTTTACTTCTCCACTTTTTGATAATGTCAAAGGGGGAGAAATAATTAGAAATGAGGTTAAAACTTGTATTACTTTCACCCTTGTATTAAGGAGGAGCATATGTGTTTTAATGTGTTTGTCTAAGTTTTGTAGCATTATATTGAAGACACATATTGGGGGGGGGGGGACCAAAATGTCGAATATTTGGACTTCAAAGCTCACAAGTTTTAATGGGAGTTGCCATCATAAAAAAATGGGAGATTGTTAGCGACACAATCGCATAATGGATTTTAATGACGTCAACACTTGGAGTCTTCGACGCACATTAGCGAGACATGACAAAAAGATATCGAAGCATGTTGGGGACTGCTTTACATTTTATTTTAAATTGAGCCCTGATTCGTTTTTGCAATATTACACATACTTCATATATATTCTAAAAGAGCAAAAACAAGAGTGTTTTATAAACCTTCTAAATCATACACATTCATATATCAAGCTCACACACTACACTTTCTAATTTTGAGTAGTGAACTTAGAACACTTAGGTAAGCAACTCACACTTAGAATCTTCATCATCTTTGTGAGTGCTCAAGTGTGTTTACAAACTTCTTAATCAAAATACTTGTGGTTTATGAAATCTCATTGTTTGGGTAATTGTAAAGGTTTGTGAGTGAGCCTACGTAGAAAACTCAAAGTGTAAGGGTTTGAAGTGAACCTTGCGTAAAACTCTTGGTTGCGGGTGAGCCACGATAAGAACTCGATTGATAGTGAAAAGCTTCAAGCGCTGCTTGAGGGAGTGGACATATGCATTGTTGGTCGAACCACTATAACTCACGTTATTATTTTCTATATCTCTTAACTCTTTAATTACCGCAAGTTTATTATTGTATTTACTTATATATATTAGAAACTTTCATATCTGTAAGATTTATTATTTGAGAAAAATACCTTAAGCTAATCGGTGAAAGTAGTTAAAATCGGCAAATATTTTTATTTCTGTATTATTAGGCAATAACCCAATTCATCCATATTGGGAATATAGAGTTTGGTTGTTGTATTGCTTGTAGGTATTACTTCAAGTTCTATTTTTATTGGCAATGTCCATAACAAAATAAGTTCAATTGAGTTGTAATAAGTCTTGAAGAACTTGGAGGAATTGGACTGGTATTTGGCAAAGCTGGAGCAACTTTGTTAGTGCTACGTTTATTAAAGCGTTCGAACGTGTGGCGTTAGTGGCACGTTCGCTGTTGGGTTCGAACGAAATATTCCAGGGAGCAAACGTTCGTGGTGCATTTGAGTAAGCTTTCGAACGAAATATTCCAGAGAGCAAATGTTCGTGGTGCGTTCAAGTAAACGTTCAAACGAACCTTTCCAGAGAGTACACGTTCGTGACACGTACGATGGCGTTCGAACGCCCGTTCAGAACTGAGTTATTTTGGATGCGTTTTTAACCTAATCTGGTATTGGGAAGCCTCTCTTTTTACCTTTCCTATATAAAGAACATATAACAACTTCCCCCGGTGCTGAAAACATATTCCCTCAAAGCTGTAAACCTTGATAGCTTTTCAACATATTATTTTCTCACCTTGAAGACTTCATTGTTTTCCTTGTCTTCGCTTTTGTGGTGAGATTTATCTTTGTTAAACCATCAACACAAATCAAAACCCAATTTCCCAAACCTTCAGAGTTCTTAAGGAGGAAGATTGACAGTTGGTGTTCCGACGTTCAGAGTTGCAGAGTTGATTTACTCAGAGACTTCAGAGGTTCTGAAGAAAACCGTGGGATACAGGCTCGATGAGTTCTTCCAGTTTTTGCAGTCTATAGGTACTAGAGTCAGTGGAATTACCACCGTAGGTCTTTTACCATCAATGTAAGGTTTTCTCTTTATAGTGGATTTGTGCTGGTAGCCGAGATACCCGGAGTATTTTTTTACTCGCATGAGTTTTCCACTTCGTCAATAAATTACTGTGTTGATTTGTGTGATTGAATTTATTTCCTGCATTGATTTAATATTTTACATTGATAAATTACTGTTGTTAGAATTAAGGGTGCTTAATTCAAGATTACGATAATGAATTTTTCACGGAGTATAAAGCACCAGTCACTATAAGAAAACTCAAGATTACTGATCGAATATTCGGTTAATAATTTAAAAAATTCGATCGGTAATCACGATTATCGACCGAAAATCGAAAGGAGTATGACAGTGAAAGTAATAAAAGCAATTAGTGACATATCCTAGTACCAGGAGAAGTTATAGTAGACACAAATAATATTACAGAGTAAATTTAAGAGGGATTTGGATCACGATAATAACTATTTATGCATAACTTCAACATATTTAAGTCAAATCCAAGTCAAGTCAATTGAGATAAAGTTTTGTGAGTGTCGACAATATATATTACAATATTTGATTGAAACATATGAAAACGTTCATTGCCACCAAGAAGAGAAACACTTGAATGCATTCTAGAGAATAGTTATTACAGTTTTCATCTTATGCAAAATCATATTCTGAAACAATTTCATAAACCTAATTTTATTGTCCCATCAAAGGTTCATGGTGGGTGGGACTTTTCGATTTTAAACAGGAAAATTTTATTTTATTTTTAAAATTTGACCCGATAACTCAATTCGTATCGAATATCCTCTTCAAATTTTCAGGTTTGAGTTCAATTTTTACCCGCGACCCGACCCATATTTAATATTTTCACACCAGCAATTGGGATCCTTTAAGCTGATGAACTCAGCTTAAAGTTGGGATGTAGCATGGCGAATTAAATATAGAAAATTTCTGATGTGGTGACTCTATAATCATGAGTAGTTTGATTTTCGTTTTGAGTCAACAAAATTTGGTTCATCTTCAAGGGTTCGTCCAAATCTAGGAGGTGGTATATCATGTGCCGGATATATATGTCATGCATGTTGTGAGAGAGATGACATATACACCCGGCACATAATATAATTTTCGCAAATCTAGGCCTTTGGGTCGAAATCTATCAATTATATAGCTCATCTTGTTGAATAGCACCAAATCTTTACCAAGGAACCCAATTAGAACAAATTACTCATTTCCCCAGTGGTGGGAACTTTTTTTTTTTTTTTTTTTTTTTAAGGATAATGAAATATTTTATTAATAAAATATCATAATGACGTAAATATGCGATCAATTCGACTCGATTACAAATTTAGGAGATCCTAATACTCGAACCTATCGTGCATCCCCCAAAATTATTCGGATCGGAAATCGAATTCATATTGAAATCTTCTGAAAGAACATGAGGATTTTACGAGCTGGCCTGAATGTCTCACCTCTACTAGTGTTGTTGAATATGAATCCGAAATAATTACAGAAAATACGCAACATACTAAACATAAACTTTTACAACAGCCCATATACAATCTATTACAAAAAAAAAAAAAAAATTTATAATGAAGTTTCAAAACTCAATCTTCACTTCCAAAAGTATATCTATCATTTTCTTCGTACAGATCTTCTATCGACTGATGGAAATATAACTTTATTCCTACAAAACAGAAACGAAAGCCCGAAGGAGGGCTACCGCCGACCATAGCCATGGTTATGGTCGGTGGCCACAGATCTAAGTTTTATCCGGTGTTTTCAGAGAAAGAGGGTTCGACCGTATTTTTTTCACTCTAAATGTTATCAGAATCTCGTTTTCTTTCTTTTGAAAGTAGATTTTCGAGATCTACATTGACAGACTTCTAATACACATATCAATAAATTTGTACTCGAATGACTTCAATTATAATACATCGAAGTAGGCTTCTAGTGCACCAATATGTTGTTTTTGAAAAACTTCTAATACACGTATCAATAAATTTATACTCGGATCGAAGTTCGGACTATTTTTATGTATAACCATAGTGGTTAAAACAGCTCAAAGTTGCTTCATGCAGCATGATCTTGCCAGTGACGTATTTAGAATATTGATTCAGTATAGGTAAAATTTGATTTTTATAAAAAATGTTAGATATTTTTTATTTTAACCGGGACAAATCAAAATTATCTCATTATCAAACTCAATTTTTCATTAACTTATAAGATATATTTTAACAAATTTTGAGATTGTATGGTGACCATTGTCCCACTTGCCCTTTAATTTTCCCCTCTTAGTGAAAAAAATGGCATGGTAATTGAAGGCAAAAAATTAAAAAAATAAATAAAAACTCTACTGGAATCATAACCATTGAACATAATTACTAAAAAGCATATCAACCAACTACAATAACAATTATGTCCTCTCATGGGTTGGTGCCAAAATATTATTGATACCAATTTAATGCTAATTTTTCTAATTTTTCTTTTTCTTTTTACTCGACTATTATTTAATTGTTGTTATTAATAATTATGTCAATTATTAAGATTTAACAATCATGATTGTCTTTTTGACTCTAGGATGTATGCATGTTTTTATTCTTTTGACCTTATTGATAAATTTTGATCTAACTATAGAAATTAAATCATATAATTATAAAATTACAATATATATATATCATATCGGATAAGAACATCTCACCAAGCTAACCTATTATGGTGAGGAGTCATCCATGCCTATTGAGAGGTATGCCAAATAAATTTCATATTGTCACATCACACTATTTACCATATTATTTATTTTCCCATGACATTATTAATTTGATAAAGTTAAATTATTTAATATTCATTCTTAATCACCGATTAATTTTCAGAAGAATCGGAAGAATTGACAACTTTTACTTTCAAAATCATGTAGTCAAGTGTGCTTAAATTAGTAAGGGTGGGTAAAAAAATCGACCGAACCGAATCAAACCGCAAATCGAACCAAATCGGATCGAATTTACGGTTTTTTTTCTAACGGTTCGGTTTGCGGTTCGGATTGGCCCACCCCAAACGGTTTACGATTCGGTTCAGGAGCTAATCCGAACCGCACCTGTTAAACCGAACCGAACCGTTATAATAAAAAAATTATATATTTTTACAAGAAAAAATTATTTTTCTTTTAATTTTATTTTATGTTTTTTTATTAGTATGTTAATACTTTTATTTTTAAATTTTTTGTTAATATATTTATTTGTTAATACTTTTATTCTTCAATTTATTTGTTAATACTTTTATTCTTCAATTTTTTTGTTTTATGATAGCATCATTATTCTTGAAAGTAAGATGTTGAATTTGTCTCTTAATTAGAATGATGGTATCATCATTATTCGGGGTAATTTTTAAAAAATACAAGAATTAATTGTGCCTCATTTTTTTTTGTCTTCACTTAAGTAAATGAAAATTTATTTTAAATATAATAATCCGTAAACCGAACCGAACCGATCCGTAAACCGCTGGTTTAAAAAATTTTCAATCCGAACCAAACCGTTATTTAATGGTTTGGTTTGAGAGGTAAAAAATCTGAACCGTAAAATATGATTTGGTTCGGTTTTTAGCAAAAACCGAACCAAACCGAACCGCGCCCACCCGTAGAAATTAGAACAATTCAATGATAACAAGTGATGTAAGAGCTTAGTCACTTTTTCGCCTAAATGTTCATTAACTGATCTTAATAATGTAACCTAGCGAGATAAGATCATAAGTATGTAACTTATTAGGAAGTTATGGACAACAAACACCTTAATCCAATATGTATAAATAATAAAACTTTTTGTGTTCAGAAAATTTGAATTGATCTATAATAGTTTGGATCAATCTTTGATCTTTTACTATTTTTTAACTATGAGTTCGATTTGATTGTGTAGCTTTTTACCTACTTCCATGTTTATTCATGTAGATTCATTCATATTTCAAATGGATTCAAATCTAAACAAATTTCAAATAGGAAAAAAAAAATATCAATTAACTATTGTTGGTCAAAACAAATCATTCAATATACAATTAACTATTGTTGGTCAAGGCAAATCATTCAATATATATATATACTAATTTTTGCCCACGATATTACAGTATTTGGCCCATGCATGCGATACGGTATTACAGTATTTGCCCGTGCATACGACACGGTGTTACAGTATTTGGCCCGTGCCTCGATACGGTGTTACAGTATTTGCCCGTATATACGACACGGTGTTACAGAATTAAATGATTTTATTTTTTAATTAAATGATTTTATTTTAACTTTCTATTTTTTAATTTGAAAATTTGAATTTTTTTGACAATTTCCATCAATCAATTCACTATTTTTCCTCCAATTATCAATGAAATGGTCTGGGCCATCAATTAAGCCACATAAAGAGAGCCGTTGGATACACTCTCTTTCCTAACACCATTCTCCTTTATTATATAGATTGACCATAATTATTATCATAATTACAAATTAGAGGATTAATTTAGCACTTAACTTATGATTGGAGTTGATATTAACCACAAGATGAAAAAAAAAAAGAACATTGCTACTTTACTTAAATTTCGTCTCCGAATTGGTGCTCGAATAAACCAAATCAAAATAAAATAGTTTCGAATTTGGCCTATTTAGACACCGAAATTAGGTAAAGTAACTATTTCCCAAAAAATATATATATATAAATATTAATTTGCCCTGTCCTTAATGACATCAAATCCCATCTCTGTTGGGTCAGTTGCTTGAACTTCATAGTGGATGCCATCAAGCACTCTTCTAATCCCATCTTTTGAAGTTGCATAAAGCATTTTTGCTCTGATTCTCGACGCCGTCGGTGCCCTGTTAAATTCATGATTTATTAGCTAATTTATATTATCGGCATGAATTAAACTTGAAACCGACTTCTTCTAAAATTTGAAAAAATGTATATTTATATATCCACGTTCTTATAAATAATAGGACTTTGAACTTGTAATACTCGAATCTAAGTCCTTAACAATTAATTTCCACTCTATTTGTGAAATGACCAAACTTGACCTTTCTGACCCTTTTGCCCTTGTAACTTGTTTAAATATTTTTAAAAAATTAAAATGCATTTATATATATATCTCTTTTACTCAAAAAGTGCTTTATAAAAAATATTCTCAAAAACACTTTTAAAAAATCGATTGCGAGTTTATTCTATTGGTGATACGGAAAGTGTATTCAAAAAAAAGAAAAGAAAAAGTGCTTTTCAGCAAAAGCAATGCCTCAAAAGGATTTGGCAATTAATCCTAGAGAATCACCTGATCAAAAAAGTAATTTTAAGTGTTTCTCTATGCTTTTAAAAAAGCACTTTATAATTTTTACATATTCATGTTTTCAAAACTGAACTGAGGATTGAACCGGTGATATAAAAAATTCAATGGGTTATTGATTCGACCGATTAAACTGTATCAAAAAAATCGATAAAATCGGCTTACGTAATAAATAATTTGATTTAATCAAAAATTCAAAAAAAAATACAAAAAAAAAGGGGACCAATTTTACCCAATTTTTATCGATTTTTTTTATCTTTGATCGAACCAAATTCACTATCAATTCCCGATTCGACCGGTCGAACCAGTCGATCCGGTTATGAAAACATCGTATTTATCTGAAATTGCTGTTGACAGCAGTGAAAACACTTTGAAAAGTTATCCTTATATATAACAAGGTCAAAATAGTCATTAACCAAAAAAAAAAAGAGCACAATTAAACAAACTATAGTAAGATAAAAAAAAGCTTATAACATCAATGAATAAATGAAACCAAAAGAGTAACTGACCATGCTATGAAGAAGATTTTGCTCTTCCGGCAATTATCAACGGTGACAAAGTCGAAATCGAACACCGCGTATCGGCAATCATCATCCGGCAACGACGCCGTGAGGTCGTCGTAGCCTTCGCCCGGTCCGCCGACTTTATCGACGGTGACCAATTTAGATTTTTCATCAATTTTGAACACTATAAACTTATGTACTTTCTTCCATTTCATCTCCATGAATGAGTTCTTGCACTCATCACTCACCCACATACCTGTTGTTGCCTAAAACAAAATAAAAATAAATACCCAGAAACAGAATCATAAATTTAATGCCAATTCTTTAAGTAAAGATTTAAGAAAATTAAAAAAAAAAAGTTTAAATTACAAAATACCATCTTGAATGCCATAGCCATTGTTGCTGTTTTTTTTTTCCCTCACAGTTATAATTGAAGTTTGGTATGCTAATGATAGTGTGGCATTTGGTCTTATATAAAGATGTGGGTATTTAAAGGCCACTAGAGTTGACAATTATTACAACTTTGCCCTACTAGATCTATGTTGTTGTTGCATTATTATTCTTTTTCTTTTTCTTTTTTTAAATAATAAATAAAAAGATTGATTTTATATTGGGTCATATCTATCCGTAAGATAATTGTAAAGAGCAAAGGAATGAGTTGGCTTAATAAATGTGCATGTAAAATTAGGAATGCCAGGTGATTTCACTGCTTTAAATTAATTCCTATAATAGTTAACCTTCGTTATATTATTTTATGCTTGATTTATCACAATACAGTAATATTCCAAATTTGTAATTACAAAAAGGCGATATATATATATATATTTTTTGCTAAATTATATAAAAAAAATACACTTTCAAAACTCTCTTACGTTATTAATCAAAACATATTTTTTTTAAGGTAATGAAATATTTATTGTTTAATCAAAGATTGCATAACATTGACATAAGTCAGAGAAATCCTCCTTTCAAGTCATCTTGGTTAAATTATGTGCAGTTACGTGATAGTGACGGAAACTACCGTAGGATTGATTCCTAAACAACCTCACGTAATTAAGCGAATCCTAAAAAATCACGACTCACGATTGTGTAAGAATAAAATCCCTCCTAAGATTAGATTGAACCCTCAAAAAACCTATCATTGAAAATCATTTTCTGAATCTAAAATAATTATAGGATTAATTTCGTTAGTGTCACGTTCGTTAATTTGTTCGAACGAAAATGTCCAGTGAGTTCACGTTCGTGTTGTGTTAGAAAACGCGTTCGAACGAAGTGTTCCAAAGAGTTTGTGTTCGTGTTGCGTGCGTTTGTAAACGCGTTCGAACGTTCTTAGACAGATGACTAGCGTTTGAAGACGCGTTCGAATGAAACTACGAAAAACATGATTTTTTACCTACGCATTTGAACGCCCATGCGTATTTTTCATTCACATAATACATTTTCCAGAAAAATGACTATTAACACATGTAAGATTTCATTTAACAACACATATAAAGTACTAAGTTCTTAAGATTGTTGTTTATTAAGTGCTATCAAACGAAATTTAACATGCATCAAACAACTTAATCATTCACTAACATGCCAATATTAAATATAAACCATAAAACTTAGAAAAAACCTGAAAACTTGAAGATGATAGTGATCAAATAGAATCCAAGTCGAGATGTCTTTGTCCTTAAGAATTTATTAGCCCCGCCTCGGTACTCTACGAATGTTATGTGGCTAATGTTCTCCCAGGATTCCTTAGATGTTTCACGTAGAAGGGGCACTCCTTTAACAAGAACTTGAACAAGGACAAAATGGTGGGAACTCTCTTGACTATGAAAAACTCAAGACCTCTAATATGCAAAACTTTAAAGAGAATGTATCTGGAAATTTTTCAGTGCATAGAAAATAGGAATCCAATGCCATATTTATAGACATGGAGGGTTACCATTGAAAAGGTACCCTTATGTCAATTAAGGCAAATCCTAAGAGTTATGTCATTTCCCCTTAAAGGACATATCATTTCCCTTAAACCCAAAGGTTTAATCTCTTCACTTAAGGATTGCATCCTTTAATTTCCTATATAAACACTTATAACCATATTTAGAAAATTTCCTACAATCCCCCACAATTTTCTAAATATTCATGCAGACACTTAAGAGAGTTTTCGTGAAATAAAGCTGCATCCAAATAGGTAGTTTTCGCCTTGAACCTTTCATAGTGAATGACAATCGGATTGACTTGGAAAACCAATGACCCATAGTCTTGAACTGTTATGCCGTTGGTGTAAACCAAGACAATTGCCAACACACATCTTTACTTCGATCATTTCCCATTCTACGGTTGTGTTCATTTCGGCCATTAACATTGGTCTTGGATTCATCAAGTCCTTTAGGGAATTCAGCCTTTAAAGATTCCCATGGAAACAACCTCACTTCTTACTTGAAATATGTGATCTACTATAAAGAGGTCATCTGCCTTTACCCTCATTAAGACTCTTCTCCTAATATAGTGATCATTAAAAGCCTTAGTTTATCCTGACCTTGATAGACAGCATCCAGCGTCATTACAGGAATGGGAAATAGTATAAAACTCTACAGTGCTTGTTTTGAATTGCATAAAGTTTCAGTTGTCCCTTTTGAACCTAGATCTTGGGATCTCCAGTCAGCTAAGTTGGGTTTCCACAGTGACAATTCTTAATTTATAGGCTTCAAGCTCATTCCCCTCGATGAATTCTCAATTTGGTCTCTAGGTAAACCTTTAGTAAGTGGATCCGCTAGGTTTTCCTTAGATTTGACATAATCTATCGAAATTATGCCACTTGAGAGCAGTTATCGTATGGTATTATGTCTGCGACGTATGTGCCAAGACTTACCATTATACATTGTATTTTGGGCTCTCCAAATAGCCGATTGACTATCACAATGTATACCTATCGCTGGCACTGGTTTGGGCCAATTTGGAATATCCTCTAGGAAATTTCGAAGTCATTCCGCTTCTTCCGTTGTTTTGTCTAATGCTATGAACTTTGATTCCATAATAGTACATGCAATACATGTTTGCCTCGAGGATTTCCATGACACGACTGCACCACAAAGTGTGAAAATAAATCCACTCGTAGATTTGGAATCCACTGTATCTGATATCCAGTTAGCATCGCCGTATCCCTCTAGAACAACAGGATATCTCGTATAGGCATACCATATTTTGAAGTTTCTCTCAGATACCTCAAAACTCTTACTATGGCTTTCCAGTGGTTATGTCCCGAATTGCTCGTATATCTGCTAAGCTTGTTTACAGCTTGAGCGATATCAGGTTGTGTGCAATTTGTGAGATACATCAGACTTCCGATGATTCTCGAATACTCTAATTGCGATACGTTTGAGCCAGTATTCTTTGATAAATAAAGAGTCAGGTCTACATGAGTTCTAACCACATGTAGATCATTTATTATATTTCTCAAGAATCTTCTCAACGTAGTAAGTCTGAGATAATATACATTCCTCTGATGTTCTGGAAATCTTAATTCTTAATATCACATCAGCTACTCCTAAATCTTTCATATCAAATTTACTGGTCAATACTTTCTTGGTAGACTGAATCATCTCACGATTACTACCAATTATCAGCATATCGTCTACGTAGAGACACACAAAGACATATCTTTTTTGAGTTGATTTGGTGTATACACACTTATCACACTCATTGATTTTGAACCAACTTGATAACATCTCTTTGTAAAAATTTTCATGTCATTGTTTAGGTGATCGTTTTAATCCGTATAAGGATTTTACAAGTTTGCACACCTTTTGTTCTTGTCCAGGAATATTGAAACCTTCTGGTTGTTCCATGTAAATCTCTTTATCTAGTTCACAATTTAAGAATGATGTCTTTACATTCATTTGATGTATTTCAAGACCAAATATAACTTTTATGGCTATGAACATTCTTATTGACGTGATACGAGTCAATGGTGAATATGTATCAAAGTAATCAATGCCTTTTTTTTTTCTGTCTATAACCTTTTATGACAAGTCTTGCCTTGTACTTGTCTATTGATCCATCTGGTTTCATCTTTCGTTTGAATATCCATTTGTAGCCCAGTGGCTTACAACCTGGAGGAAGATCAAACAACTCATAAGTATGGTTTTGTAGGATGGAATCAATCTCACTATTGATAGCCTCTTTCCATAAAGGTGCCTCCGACGAAGACATTGCTTTTTTTTTTTATATAGATTTGAGGCTCATTTTCCAACAAGTATGTCAAAAAATCGGGTCCAAATGACTTAGACGTTCTAGCTCTTTTGCTACGTCTAGGTTCAATTGCCTCAATATTTTCATGTTGATCTGACTCTTGGTCAGCCTAATCACTGTCTTTGACAGTATCAATAGTTCTTTTGAGAGACTATGTTCTCTGTCTTTTCTTACAAGGAAATGTCTCTTCAAAAAATGTCACATTCTTTGACTCAATTATCATATTCGGATTGATGCCATGAATTTTAGTCTTATGTACCAAGAATCGATATGCACTACTGTTGCGATCATATCCAATGAATATACAATCAATAATTTTGTGTCATATTCTAACATTCTTAGGTTTAGGAATCATTACTTTGGTGAGACACCCCCACACTTTCAAATATTTGTAGGAAGGTACGTGACATTTCCACAATTTATATGGTGTCTTGTCCAATCTTCTGTGATGTAGCTTGTTCAGAACGTAGTTGGTGGAAAGCAAGACTTCCCCCCACAAGTTCTGGGATAAACCAGAGCTTGTCAACATGGCATTCATCATTTCCTTCAACGTTCGGTTTTTCCGCTCAGCAATCCCATTTTTTTGAGGCGAATAAAGAGCAGTAGTTTCGTGAATAATTCCATGATTGGAACAATATTCACCAAATTGTGACACATATTCACCACATCTATCACTCATGATTCTTCTGATTTCTTGCCAAGTTGATTTTCAACTTCATTCTTATAATGTATAAAGCTCTCAATAGCTTCACATTTACTCCTCAGCAAATACACATAACAAAATCTTGTGCTATCATTGATAAAAGTGACAAAGTACTTTTTACTGCCTCTTGTTTGCACAATATTCATATCACACACATCAGAGTGTACAAGTTCCAAGGGTTCAGAACTTCGTTCTATGGAATGAAATGATGCTTTATGCATTTTTGCTTCAACACATGCCTCACATTTATGTTGGTTATTAATTGTAATTTTAGGTATAAGGTCCATGTTAATTAATTTACGCATTGTATCATAATTAACATGTCCTAACCTCACATGTCATATATTTTGTGACTCAATAATATAAGCAGAAGATGTAGCTTTATTATTAGCATTGTGTCGATTTACAGTCATTACATTGAACTTTAAAAGGCCCTCAGTGAGGTATACTTTTCCTACATAAACATCATTCTTGGTTAAAACAAACTTATCTGAAATAAATACAAGCTTGAAACCATTCTTGCTAAGGAGTTAACCCGAAACCAAGTTCTTCCGAATATCGGGAACATGCAAGACATTCTTCAATGTAAGCTCTTTCTCAGATGTCATCTTCAGAACCACTGTGCCTTGTCCAACCACTCTGGAGGTAGAAAAGTTTTCCATTGTCAGATGATCGCCACCATCGACCTTCTGATACGAGGAAAACATCTTGCTATCAATAAGTCTACAAAAGATAAATTGCACAATGATCAAACGAATGATATTGTTTAAGTGATATACTAAGAATTCACTCGTTGTTATATTGGACAGTAGTACCAAACAACACAAGTCCTTGAATTTACGACTAAGGTTTCTTATGATAAGTAAATAAAGGAATATTCCCAGAGGACGAGGGGGGTCCAGATAACCACTTAAATCTCTGCCCACTTAGGCTCTTATCACCTTTTTTTGACAGAATATCCTTTAAAAACTTTCTCAATAGAATATCTTAGACATTCAAACTTAGTATTACACTTCAATTCACAATACAATAATTAATATTTGTAGTTTTATATGTGTATATGTGCATATATCAATCAAGCTTGGACGAAATTACGTGTGTAAGATTACACTTTTAATTCTCAATCAAGTATGCAACACATAATTAATTTTCAACTTTATCACTATGTTTATGCTTGTGATAATTGAACACCATAATATTAACTTAAACATATACTTCCAAGTTTATGATAATACAGTATATGATTTTACTAAGTCAACATAATATCATACATGGTAATGTAAATTAATCTAAGTCTATGTTATTATTTTTGAATCTAAAATAATTCCAGGATTAATTTCGTTAGTGTCACGTTCATTAATTTATTCGAATGAAACTGTCCAGTGAGTTCACGTTCGTGTAGCGTTCGTAGATGCGTTCGAATGAAGTGTTCCTGAGAGTTCACGTTCGTGTTGCATTCGTAAACGCGTTCGAACGAAGTATTCCAAAGAGTTTGCGTTTGTATTGCGTTTGTAAACGCGTTCGAACGTTCTTAAGCAGAGGACTGACGTTTGAAGACTCGTTCGAATGAGACTACGAAAAACATGATTTTTTTACCTACGTGTTCATTAGGCGTTCGAAAGCCCTTGCGTATTTATCATTCACAGAATACATTTTCCAGAAAAATGACTATTAACACATACAAGATTTCATTTAACAACACATATAAAGTACTAAGTTCTTAAGACTGTTGTTTATTAAGTGCTATCAAACGAAATTTAACATGCATCAAACAACTTAATCATTCACTAACATGCCAATATTAAATATAAACCATAAAACTTAGAAAAAACCTGAAGACTTAAAGATGATAGTGATCAAACAGAATCCAAGTCGAGATGCCTCTGTCCTTAAGAACTTATTAGCCCCGCCTCGGTGCTTTACGGATGTTATGTGGCTAATATTCTCTCAGGATTCCTTAGATGCTTCTTGTAGAAAGGGCACTCCTTTAACAAGAACTTGAACAAGGACAAAATGGTGGGAACTCTATTGACTATGAAAAACTCAAGACCTATAATATGCAAGACTTTAAAGAGAATGTATCTGGAAATTTTTCAGTGCATAGAAAATAGGAATCTAATGTCTTATTTATAGACATGGAGGGTTACCATTGAAAATATACCCTTATGTCAAATAAGCCAAATCCTAAGAGTTATGTTCTTTCCTCTTAAAGGACATATCATTTCCTTTAAACCCAAGAGTTTAATCTCTTCACTTAAGGATTGCATCCTTTCATTTCCTATATAAACTCTTAGAACCATATTTAGAAAATTTCCTACATAAAGAACCAAAAGATAATTCATTCTCACATACTTAGATGTAAAACGCCAATGACTATTTTTTATTCAAAATTCTCTATCAAAATTATAAGTTAAAAGTACATTTAAATATGCTCATTGTAATCCTAAGTTAAATAAGGAAAGCTAATTAAACTAAAATATTTAAAAGAAACCCTAATTGAACTAATAAAACTAAATCTTAAGCTAAATAAGATTTAAATTATGTGCATGATTTTAAATTAACATTAACGTTCAACCCATGATACTAAAACATAAATTAAACATAAAACATAAAAACTGCAAGAATTTATTTCGATAATATTTTGACAAGAAATGATTTTGAATTTGTCTTTAACATAAAGTATAAAGTTGTAGTTTTTTTGGTATTCTTTCCAACGCAACTTAAATCACCAAAATCGAATAATGGATGAGAAAATTAAGATCAAAATACGAAGATTGTGCAAAGCCGGCTATTGCATATATCAAATCGAAAATATAGCTTCATGGGGCTAGTGTCATTTCCCAGTATATCTAGGATATGACCAGTAGAAGACAGTGTTACCATCTCTCTAAGCCTCAGACATGGACATGCATGACATTTCATGAACTATAATTGATATGTACTGAAACTACTGACAATATATTAACACATTAATTTTCTATAATCATGTATGATTATCATGAAATACACATATTACTCGTATGATAACAGTTAATGACATGTTTATACATATGGACATCATTTGGCCATGTTGCCTACCATGATGACAAGTACGTATATGTGAATCCATGCAATTACATCCCTAAGATTTTAGCTGGTGTTCATCTCCTCTAAATTGAGCATCTGATGAAATGGAGCCTTTGCCAACATTGGCTATCAATAGATCCTACATCCAAAAACTGAGAGTGTAGAGTGGGGTAAGTCGTATGATTGACCTAATGAGTGAATGCTGAAAGTAAAAAAATAACGAGAAAAGATCTTGGTTTGCAAAATAACTGAGCCGTATTTAAATATTCTTCTCTTGAAATTATAAAAATCTGAAATACAAAGCTGATACATAAAACACGTATTGGTAAATAGTTGTTATTAAAAATTTCACTGGTATCGTAACCTAGGGGTATGAAACCTACTTAGTGAGACCGAACACCGCGTAAGTAGGGAACCATGAACATGAACATGAATAAGCCTAAGAGAGTTACTGAAAACCATTAGGCATGCTGAACTGAGCGTACTCGAGTCTTTATGCTGAGGGACGACACTCGACTAGTGTTTGAAAATATTTTTAATACTTTTATAAATATCATATAACATAAACTTGTAAAGTATAATCGAGTAACATAGAAAAATATATAAGCATCATGATGATATGAAATATCATGTATACTGGAAACAAATATAAATTGTCATAATATGAGAATATCATATATACTGGAACTGTTAATCATAAAAACTTGACAAACTGAAAACAAGTTTATGTAAATTTAAATCTTCATATTTAAATATATATATATAATTTAAAACATACGGAAAACTGTAGCATTCAATCATAGAGATGACGTCAAATTTTACTGCTCGTGCTAGCACATGGAACTGGGTGGAACTTCATGTGTGGAACTGGTAGGATCTATAAACATACGATCGAAATATGGTTAGTATGCTAAGATACTCACGATTCTAAATGTGTGTGTGTAATGATGCATGTGTCCATACTGATAAGGAAGCTTAAGATGCTATCTGACATCATAGGATAAGATCTGGAACAAACTGGAACTGATCCTAAAGTGAGCTATGCATCGCAACGCCAAATGATGATGCTCACATCGCTACGCTTCTCATTCTACGTTGCGATGCGCGCTAAGCTTATTTAGGGTCAAATAGATCATTTTGATGTCGCATCGCGATGTGAACCCGATTTCATGACTGTTCTTCACCACTCCAATGCCAACTCTTTTGGCAATTCCAACACCACCATACTACCACATTCAACATGAGCTTTCTTCAAACTATATCACGTTTCATTTCTACTAAAATACTCAAGGTTTCATGGTCACAATAAATCCAAATCCTAAGTTCTATCTCATGTCAAACCTTGCTCGAAATTGACTTTATCATGCATAATGATCATCGATCATGCTTGGGGTTTCATGAATTTACATGATAAACTTGAAGAATATTGCTAAAATATAAAGTAATTGGTAGGGTAAAGAAACTTACTAAGCAATTGATAACACTTGGAATAACAACAAATTTAATCCTCTTCAAAAACTCCATGGCTGCCAAGAGATTAGAAGAACTAAGGTAATCACTTTCTTCTTTCGTGCTTGGAACATGGGTGAGGTTTGGGGAAATGATTGTGAAACCATTTAATTTCTTTTTTCACATGCTTCTAGATATTTCCCAAATCAAAATAACAATATTCATAAAACCCATATGTCTAATTTCCCTTGCAATTCTCATCACTTGTCATGGGTCAAATTTAAGGCACATATTTAATTTGGTTTCACACAAAATTAGGGAGAATACTTAACATGAAAGTTACCTTATGTCTAAGCTTTCCAACGGTACTGGAATCATTGAAAATGATATTTATGGCTCAAGATATTTATAAAATACTAAGGGTTGTTCATGGGTGCTGTTACATCAAAATATGTACTGAAACTGAAAAATTATTCTGAGCTCTTGATAAGGCTTACGTGGATACCGAATTTACTAATGTTTGTTTTTTATGCGTAATAATATTTAGTGCATGAAGAAAATGACCATCATGGACATGTCTTGAAAATCGGGATGTTACAACTAGACCCTTCTTCTGTAACCTCAATTAAGTGCATGAAGACTGTATCTATTTACGCTTATGAATGACCCCACTTTAACATGTGAAATACGCTCATCTTGACCATCTTGGATCATATCGGAGGTGCTCATAAAAATTGTAGCCTAAGTAATCTTATCTTACACAATGTGAGCAGATTCAAAGGAAATTGAACGCTTTCTGGTGGGGGTCAAAGGATCATGAGAGAAATATTCATTGGGTGGAGCAGAAGAAACTTAATGTTTTAAAAATAGACGGAGGAATGGGGTTTAGGGACTTGGAGGTCTTCAATCAAGCTTTGCTTGCTAAAAAAGGATAGAGATTGTGGAATCTTTTACCTCCATGATGGCAAGAATTTTAAAGGCTAATCTCATATACGATCATTCGTTATATGGCATTGCATTATTTGGCGAAGGCAGATGCTCAAAAAATGCGTTCGTTGGAGGATAAGAATGGAACCACAATTTTATTATGGAAGAGTAATTGGATCTCAAGACCTTAGTTTTTCAAACCTATTTCTTCTTATTCGGTGCCCATTGAGTCTACTGTAAATTCTCTTATGAATGAGAGAAATGCTTGGCATTAAGACCTGATCAGGGAGCATTTTTGGGAACAAGATTATGAGGAAATTAATTATCAGAATTCCTCTCCCTCGAATCTAAAAAAAGATCAAATCTGCTGGCACTACGAGAAGAGATGCCCCTTTTTGGCCAAAAGTGTCTATTATATTGCTATGGAAGAAAATAAGTGTTCCAGAGCTTCTTCTTCATCAGGACAGGTGTAGACATTGTATTTTTATGCATAGTCCGATGACAAAGCTCTTATAGGGAATCACATGAAGGTTCAAAAAGTTGCAGAGTTGAATGCCAGAAGTGAATAGAACTTCAGAGAATTCAGAAAAATAGCCAAGTCCCAGCCGGACATCACCTATGTCCGATCAAATTTTTTCTCAGTTCATAATATACGATTGGACATATATTGAAAATCCTAAATCCGGTCGGACTTGTGACAAGCTGACAATGAGTGTGCAGATTGTCAATTACTGCAATCACGAGATCTTATTAATGTCTGGTCAAACATATATTTGAAATAAATATTCGGCCGGACATGTATTGAGCCGTCGGCGAGTGCAGAGTTTCAATTACTAAAATCACGGACCTAATTAATGTACGGCTAGATGTATATCTCAAAATAAATATTTGGTCGGACAAAGATCAAGTTATAGCTGACAATGAAGATTGGCAATCACTGGAGACAGAGAGGGGATTTGATTTCCCCTTCATTTTTCAGTCTCAGTTTGGGTATTATAAATTAGTCCCTGAACTCTTCACAAAGGGCCAAATCTAAAAATCTTGGTGAAAAAATACTACCGAATTTGGTATGAACTCCTGTGAGTCTGGGAAAGAGAAAACTTTTTGAGAGCAAAATAAAAATAGCGAAAAGAATTCCACAAATTCTTTGGAGTTCACCCTATCCGACAAGCAACCCATCAACAATTCGCATTTCATAGGTGTTTTCCAAGCCAACTACATCTAAGGTACGACCTGAGGGTACCCTAATTTCTATTTCTGCATATTTACATTACTATTCTGACGTAATATATCTGGCCGGACCAAATATATGTCTGGACGAACATGCAATTGCAATAAAAAAATATCTGACCAAATGACAAAAACATAAGGCCATATTACTGTCTTATTTAGTTATTATTATTTCACTGCTTTATTTGTTATTTTCTCTAGTTTACATTTGCTTTTTATGATTACCATATTATTTCCAATCTATTATTACTGGTTCGAAGCATGTTTCTACGTTTGTTATCTGTCTGGTTCACGTAGACTGTCTGGCCAAATAGTTATAATGTGAAATAATATATGATCTGGAGATGTACCCTATTTTGTTTACTCATGGTTTTGTTACTGTGGTTTTATTTTATAGTAATTTATTTATTGTTATGCTATTATTGTTATTATTACTGTTTTATTATTATTGTTATCTATGTATGATTCTGTAATTTTTTGACTCTCTCGTTTGCAAAAATATATATATATATATATATCTGACCAGACATGAAATATGTCTGGCCGAACATTTGAGATTTGTATTATATTCTGTTTAATTAGCATTTTACTGTGATTTTAACCATTTCTGAACATTTATTTATCACTTTCACTTCTCTATTGCTTTTATTATTAATTGATTGACTCATCATATGCTTTAAATGGTTTTGCATGATGTTGCATTATAAGTTACGTTGATACATCTTTTAAACCTAAGTATTATACTGACATAAGTAAGGGATCATTCCGAATCCAAACGAGTTTAAGGTCGGCCGTTGCGTGAGGTGTTTCATACCCAGTATTTTATATTGGGTGCCGACTCATTCATTCTCCAATTAGTCCACCGTGGTCCGTGGGCTATCTGTACTCTTTACAGACTGCGAGCCCAACCGTATCGTGGTCGTCAGCATGCATAGCGGTAAACCTCGCTTTGATCCTACAACAGATAAGTCAGTGGTAAAAAATTTAGACCCTAAACCTTCCAGAGAAGGTTGAAATTTTTCATTGGAGAATCCTCTCCAATTTGCACCCCACAGCTACGAATTTGAAGATGAAGAGGGTTTTGTTTAAAGACGTCTTAGAGCCCCCGAATCTTTGGCTCATGCTTCTTTTTACTGTAAGTTTTCCAAATTTTACTGTCAAGGATCTGAATTTGAACCTCTAGTGAGAAGTTTCGAGGAAGCCAAGATTGAAGACTTTCTCCAAGATTGTTTTTCAAGCTTAACAAATTTGGAAGTTCATCAAGTTGTTACAATCATGTGGACTGTTTGGGGACCCAGGAATAATCTTATCTGCCAGCAACAGCAATCATGTACCAGAAGAAGTGTTAGCCAAAGCAGAAACTATTAGTAACCCAGGTTGGAGGAGAAATAAAGCTAGTAATTCTCTGGGCTCTTGAGTTCAAGGGAACATAGATCAATAGACTCCACCCCCTCAAAACACATTATTTTTAGACTTACACAAAATATTATTCCATTTCAGTCTATCTTTCACTACAAATAAAATATCTAATTTTCTCCTATATTCTTTTTTAGATTCACCCAATACCATAAAGTGTCTGTTTCTTTATTGCTATCTTCTTTTTCTTTTTCACATGATTAATAAATATGCATTATTGTAAGAACTGTGATTATTAATGATTTGATACATTGTGCTTTATGTATTAAGTGTGTTTATTGGGTGATTTCTCCCGTGGCGTGGGTTGGTGGTGTAGGGTTCAGGATCTGATTTTGAGGTCCTGACTTCGAATCCAGGGAGTGCGTTTCTTATAAGAGTCTGGAACAGTCGGAGATTTTACATGTTCCATTTAAACTGAAAGAAATGGTTTGATTGCGGAATTTCCAACGATTTTTAAAATTATGTAAAAATAGCTGAATCTCCACATTATATGAAATCCAAAAAAATAAGCATTGGGTGGCAGACCTAGCCATAGGCCGACATAAAAAATTATTTGTTATATCTCCTAAATAACTAATGGTCACGACTGCAAATAATTTTATTATAATATTATATTATGATTATCTCAAAATATAAAATAATATTACATCTCGAAGATATCAAAACTAACCTTGTGGTTGCGGTGGCCCCGTGATCAAGGTCGCTAATTTTTTTTCGAGTTTCACCAAATCGTATATTTTTTATAATTATACTAGCACATAATGTATGATGTAATTATGAAATCATTTTTGTTATTCTGACTTCATCAAGCTTAATAGAGTCAGTTGTGATTAAGATATGTTACGAAGATCATGAAAGAGACTAATAATTTAAAAAATATGAACATTCCCTATGCAGAAAATATGATGGTCCCATCTCGGATCTCACCACCATCTCTGTATTTTTTGTGCTTCTTGAAAGAGTCTTTGGGTGAAACCAAATTAAAGTAAAAGAAAGAAGAAGAAGAAGAAGAGGACCACTTCATCACTTGCATGAAATATCAAAACAGAAGAAGGGCTAAAGGCCAAAGAATTAATAAGATACATAAAATGTATAAAGTAAAAGCTTTTCTTGGTATAAATGAATCAATTAATGCATCTACACCAATCACATTTCACTTGTTCAGGTTCTTTTGGTTAATGTAAATTGTTAAGGGTTACTCGTTAAGATTTCATTTTGGGAAAGTTTTGACATTATTTTTATGGGGAATGTAAGAAACTGTCAAATCATTAATGATTTTTTTCTTTTTCCCATCAAAACTTTCCTTAAATGGATTCTTAAAGAGTACCCTAAGGGCACTCGTTAGCATTTCCCGTTGTTAAATTTATATATAATTTCCAAGACTCCATGTCCCCCATGCATGAGTTTTCCCACAAATATGTCTAAGTATATCTAGTATTTTTAATCCCCATAAAATATAATTGCATGTGGCTACCTATTAACTAACGTTGGAGATAAAGATGAGTAGCAAATCTGATGTGGGTGTTCAAGGAAGTACAAGCACTAAAATCTACCAAAACTTGTAAGCAACAGATGAAATGTACACGTAAAGTGAGACATGCCCTTCATGTGGGTGGGTCTCCCATTTCTGTGAGACCCATATAGGGACCGCCTATATGAATTTTAAAGTATGTGATCTCTTATCGATCAAAGAGAATTTTTTTGACTTTCTTGTTATAACGGGTGTTAACTTTTCTTAGGCTCCTATCGATAAAAGATAGTTTTTTTTTTTTTTTTTTTTACTTTCTTATTACAATGAGTATTAATTTTTCTTAGATTTGATACTTATAATTTTGAATCAAATTTGGGGCGCAACCGACTGTTGGGTAGATTATCCCTGATGCCACCCCCTCACCCGCATAGTGTTTTTACAATTCAAGCCTCTAATTTCTCACTAAATGTGTGCAAGTTGTGGTTAAGAATATGTGAATAGAATAAATTGTTTTGGTGGGTTTTGATCCCATTGGTTTTTGCCTGTTAGTGCTCAACTTCTTGTGAAGTTTTATATTGGGTGGTCCGGCTTAATCAGCTTAAAAGCAGAAGCAAAATTCAAATATGGAGTTGTAAGATTTGTGTAGCCCATCTTAAGAAATAGGTCCCCGTGTGATTTGGTGGTGTAGGGTCCAGAATCTCACCTTGAGGTTCTGGGTTCGAATTCAGAGAGTGCATTTCTTGTAAGAGTATGGGACAGCCGGTGGTTTTACCTGCGCCGCGACCCAAAATGGGTGGTTTGGTGGCGGGATTTTCAACGTTTCCAAAAAAAAAAAAAAATCTTAAGAAACAGGCTGTCCCAGTTTTGGTAACAAGTCTTTTTGGGATTTGTGGCTGTTGCTACCTGAACCTAAATCAAACCATTAAAATCTTTTTATGAGAAAATGCATGCTGAAATTTGGTATGCTGTCTTGGCCGTACATATTTGAGTAATTTTTCCTATCCCGTCCTATCTCAACGGAATCTTATCACTTTTGGATAAGATTTGAAACATATTCTTATGTTTCAATTTAAAAATGGAATAGAACAAAAAAAAAATCCCAAAATTTTAAGTGGGACAAGACGAGACAATAAATGAGACAAGATTTTAATAAGATAAGATTGGAACTGGATATAAAACATGAAGAGATGATATTTTTTATTTCATAAAAATAACGACACAGGACCGGAATAAATTTTTATCCCGAATATATATATAAGATGAGACGGAATTGATAAATTCCGACCCAACACAAATAATTGATCACATTGATCCATTAGTGCATTATTGCATTAACCCTTTTTGTTTATTTCATTTGTCTCTCATACTTGAATGCATTAGCATTTAGCATCGGCCAGAAACTTCAATTTATGAAAGACATAGAAACGGAAAATGGAAATTATTGTGGTAGCATAAACAAAGGAAATCAAACAAAATATTTTCATCATTTATTCGTTAAGTTTTAAAAAACCTTAAGTTTTTTATGATTTTTGTTCAAGTCAACTTACGCGTTGATGTTTCCCTCAAATTGAGGGTTTTATCTCGTTAAATATGTGTCTCATTATTTCATTTTATTATTAATATTTATGCTAGGCTAAATCTCTTAATTATTATTGTATTGTTCTATGGTAGGCAACGCCTCCTGAATTAATAATTATTCTCATTTCATTTTATTTGCGTGTCAGCTTCAGCTCACGATCTCATAACAGAAAACATATTGTAAGCTCCTAACCTCCTATTAAATAAGAAACATGTTATAATAAAATATATTATAATATTTATTTTTTAAGAATCGCATGCTCACAAAATTATAATACCAATTAAAATAAAAAAAAAAAAAAAAACCTATTACACAGCACATGCAAAGAAAATTATATCATTAAATTGAAATCCCACAAAATCTTAACCCCAAGTCTTATGTTACATAAGTCAAAAGTAAAAAAAAGTCAACATATCCTTTGTCTTAGTTTTTGTGAAGATTATGCCCCTAATTCGTTCGTCACACAAACCAATCGGCCAATCAAGAACAACAAGAACACAAAATTTTTACCGTGGTTCGTCGGAAAATTCCCGACTACATCCACGTCGAACTCCGGAATAAGGAGCTCACTGCAATAATCAATCACAAGATTTCTCAAGAATCTTGAATCCGTTTACAACATCAATTTCCCCAAATCACAAGATAAACCATAATCTCTAAAAGTGTCAATCTCAAATTCCCTAATTGAAGATCACACTAACTTGGACTAGGAATAAGACTTAACAATTAGCCAAACAATAATAGAAGAAAAATGTGTAAAGCAATTAACAAAATCTATCTAATTCTCAACCTTAGCATCTTTTATATATGATGAGCAAAAATGATGAAATTAGGACAACGGCAAGGATTGCGCCACGTGTCCCTCATCCAACGGCTGGATAAAGGCTTCACATTTTACAATCTCCACCTTGAAGCCAAAAACATACATCACTCCCAACCATATACAAAGACACATTAGGGCCAAGATAGCACATCAAACTCACTTACTTCCATCATTGTTCATGTCGGCTGCAAGGTCAGCCAACCCCCACATGCAACAGCTTCTTGCAGTGGGAGAGTTTGGTAGCAGTCACAATTTTTGTCCTCATGTCA
Organism: Zanthoxylum bungeanum; assembly: GCA_019454045.1. Classification (NCBI taxonomy): domain Eukaryota; kingdom Viridiplantae; phylum Streptophyta; class Magnoliopsida; order Sapindales; family Rutaceae; genus Zanthoxylum; species Zanthoxylum bungeanum. Next base: position 388,766 of record SKCR01027637.1, read on the forward strand.
GATGTGTTATCCTCAGTTGGGACCTTCTTAATCTCAATTTTACCACTTGAGATGATTTCCCGCACAAAATGATATTTTACATCCATATGCTTGGTTCTCTCATGATGTATTGGATTATTGCTCAAATGTATTGCACTCTGACTATCGGAATACACAACTGTCTTAACCTGCAGTTGTTGTATTTCGGTTAAGATACCATGAAGCCAAATGGCTTCCTTGAACACATCAGTTATGGCTATGTATTCAGCTTCGGTAGTTGAGAGTGTAACCAACGGTTGCAGGCTTGACTTCCAGCTGATGCAATTTCCACCAAGTGTGAAATAGTAAGCTGTAGTTGACTTTCTTGAGTCTCTGTCACCTGCAAAATCAGAATCAACATACCCTACCAAGTCTAAAGCGTTAGATTTGTTAAAACATAAGCCATAATCAACAATTGTATTTATGTATCTTAACAACCACTGCAAAGCACTCCAGTGTGCTCCACCTGGATTAGACATAAACCTACTCAATAAAGATACAACGTATGACAAATCAGGTCTAGTACTAATCATGGCATACATCACAGAACCTATAGTATTTGCATAAGGTACATTCTCCATTTTAATCATCTTAGACCTATTATGAGGACTTTATGATTTAGAGAAAATAAAATGACTCTCAAGAGGCTGACTAACAGGTTTACAACCACTTACCCCAAATCTAGATGCTACCTTTTGCAAATATGTGGACTGATGATGTATTTTAAGACAATTCTTACCTCTATCTCTATCAATGGTCATACCTAGGATTCTTTTTACACTACCTAGGTCTTTCATGTCAAACTCATTATACAACTGCTTCTTAAGATTGTTAATAGCATTCATTGATTCAGAGATTAGAAACATGTTATCAACATACAATAACAGATATACATGACATTTGTCATCAAGCATGAAATAGAAGCAACTATCATATTTACTTCTTATGAATCCAATACTAAGCACAAATGTATCAAATCTTTTGTATCATTGCATATGTGATTGTTTAAGACCATATAAGGATTTATTAAGCAGACAAACATACTCAGGATGGTTTTTATCTATAAAACCTGCAGGCTGAGACATATAAATTTTCTCTTCTAATTCTCCATGTAGAAAGACAATTTTCACATCCAATTGTTCCAATTCAAGATTATACTGCACTATTAGAGCTAACATCATTCTAATAGTTTTAAATTTAACTACAGGTGAGAAAATTTCATTATAGTTCTAATAGTTTTAAATTTAACTACAGGTGAGAAAATTTCATTATAGTCTACCCATTCCTGCTGTGTAAATCATTTAGCTACAAGTCTGGCTTTAAACCTAACAGGGTCACTAGGCAGTAGTCCTTCTTTGACCTTAAACAACCACTTACACTCAACCAACTTCTGGTTTTTAGGTTTAGGAACTAGAGTCCATGTTTGATTTTTTCTAAGAGAAGACATTTCTTCTTTCATGGTCTCTTCCCATTCAAGTTTATGGGTAGACTTTAATGTCTCTCCTAAGCTAGCAGGCTCTATTCCATTTATCTCATGACTTGATATTAACGCACATAAATACAAATCATTAGTTGAGTAATCATACCTGGTAGGAGGTCTTACATGCCTCCTACTTCTGTCTCTTGCTAGCTGGTAGTTGGCCAATGTGTCTTGTGGTGTTTCATCATGCTGCTCAATTTGATCCAATTGATCCACCGTGTCATCTTCACTTTGTTCTTGTATCTCAGCCACTTCATTTCTATTTTCCTCCGGGTTATTTCTTCTAGGTTGAGAGTCCTCAGATGTCTCTGTGCCTGGCATGTCACCAACTTGTTCAGTGATCTTTGATGTCCATGGCTCCACATGCATCTGAGCTCCACCTGCAAGATCAAAATCTGCTAGATCCTTTTCTAAGGCATCTGCATTATTGTTAGTAGATTTACATGGAAAGCAGAGTTCATTGAATATAACATCCATACTAACTATGATTTTGACTCCATGTGATTCCCTTTTCCCATAACCTATACCCTTTTGTCCATTCTTGATATCCTAAGAAAACACACTAGATTGACCTCGGTTCAAGTTTACCTATAGACTGGTGAGCATAGGCTTCACAGCCAAACACTCTAAGGTGGGCAAGCTTCTGAATTCTACCAGACCAGATTTCTTCCGGGGTCTTAAACTGAACGGAACTATTTGGGCTAAGGTTAACTAAATGAGTAGCAGTATTGAGGGCCTCACCCCAAAAGGGCATCGGAAGTTCGGAAGAAAATAAAAGACATCTGATCTTTTCTAATAGGGTTATATTCATTCTTTCCGCAACTCCATTCTGTTGAGGGGTGTGTCTCACAGTCCTATGTCTCAAGATACCCTCAATAGTACATTATTGATCAAACTCAGTATTACAAAATTCTAAGCCATTATCAGTTCTCAAGACTTTCACTTTGTTACTAGTTTGATTTTCTACTAACATTTTCCATTCTTTAAATTTTGTCAAAGTTTCATTCTTTGATTTTAGTAAGAATGTCCATACTTTCCTACTGTAGTCATCAACAATAGAGAGAAAGTATTTCTTACCCCCATGTGTCTGGACCTTTGCTGGTCCCCATAGATCACAGTGTAGATACTTCAGGCTAGCTTTTGACAAGTGAATTCCAGTTGGGAAGCTCTGTCTGTGCTGTTTGCCCAACACACAGATCTCACAAACCTCTAGTGGCTTCAACCGGTCCTTTCCAAATTATTTCTGCTTGCTGAGTACCTGCATGCCTTTCTGGCCTATATGGCCAAGTCTCAAGTGCCAAATATTATTCATATCAACATCAGAAGTTAGAGCAGAAATGAGTTTTTCCGAGAATACATGTTGGTCATTTAGAACATACAGTCCGTTTCTTTTTATACCAGTTAGGATTAATTTCTTACCCTTAGCTATGTGCATGTTCCCTTGGTGAGCTTTATATGTAAAACCTAATTCATCTAGAGTTTCTAGTGATATCAGGTTTCGTTTTAAATCAGGTACATATCTAACGTCAGTAAGGATCATAATTTTCCATAATGGAGCTTGAGTGTTATGTCCCCAACTCCTTGTATTCTACAAGTATTGTCATTACCCACATATATTGTCCCTTGGTCAGAACTTCTAAAGTTGACAAACCAGTCCCTATACGGACTCATGTGAAAGGAACACCCGGAGTCCAGAATCCATTTTCTACTAATGTGATCACTAGACACAGTCAATGCCTCAGATAGGCAAATCGACCCCTTTTCGACAGCCACAGTAGCGCTGCCTTCATTTTTCTGTTCCCTAATGAACTTATAACAATTCCTTTTAAGGTGTCCCATCTTCCCACAGTGATAGCACTTCTTTCCACTACTCTTATCCTTATCTTGTTTATTCTTTTTCTTTCATTTAGGTTCTTGGTTATTAGTTGGATGATTATTCGGTCCATTATATTTCCTGTCATTTTTTCCTTTCACGAATAGGTTCGCTCCACCTCTTTTACTGGTTCTAAGTTATAACTCTCTAACCCTTATACCAGCTATTACCAAGTCTAGCCTAGGTACAACTCATGTGTACTGCAGTGAGTTCTTAACGACACTATATTCTTCAGGTAGTGAATTTAATAGAATCATAGCTTCGCTAGAATCTCCTAAGGCTTGGTCAATTCCTTTAAGGATTTGAGTCATTTTCGTGAATTCATCCAGGTTATCATCTATAGACTTATTTGTGTCTATCTTGTAATTAAACAAATTTCCTTTTAAGAACACTAAATTTGGAGCATAAACAACAGAATAAAGAGATTTGAGTTTACCCCAGAGTTGAATGGCCGTGTACATTCCATCAACCTTTCTGATGACTGAGTCTCCCAAGTGGAGGAAGATCAAGTTGTAAGCCTCTTCCAGGATTTCGTCTTTCGTGTCATTTTCCATCTTTGGCCACTTTTCTGGATCGGGTTCCAACGCCAATGCCACCTTATGGTGGGAAAGCAATACCCTCATTTTCTTCTTCAAAGTGGTGAAATCCTCTTTTCCGTCAAATGTGCCAATGTCGAGTCTCATAGTCGACATTTTTATTTCTTTTTAAAGTAATCACCTAACAACAATTCCGCAATCACTCTCGGCAATTACTCACCCAATCTAGCCCAAACACAATCGGCAAATTACTCACCCAAATCTACTACTCCAACAGAGCTTAATTTCTCAAATTGTAACTTCAACCGAGTCACACTAGAGAACACAAAACCTGATACAACTGTAATACTCTCACAGTCTCACGCCCAGACCAATTGTGAATGCAATAAAAAAAAAACTCAAACCAATTAATCAAAATAAAAACAATAGTTCAAACCGGTTCACCAGGGAATGATATCGGCACCGCTCGGCAGAACCCCAGAAGGATGAAGTCAGTTTCAAGATCGGCAATAGGTCAGTTCTTGGTCGTAGGGTTTTGCCTTTATTCGGCAATTTCTGGCTTTGATCTCTGCTCTTGGTCACTGTAACTCAGGCTTAGGTCAACAGTATGTCAGTTCTTGGTCTTCAGATTTGAGCCTTTAGTCGGCAATTTAGGGGCACAGTCAAAATCCCTAATTCGGCAACTCAGGAGTTTCGGCTACTCTAGCAGTCGTTTGGCCACCCAGATCTGCTGTTGAATCGGCAGTAACATGTTCGACTCTTTCTTGGCCGCACAAGATCTTGATTGGCAGCCTATGGTTCTTTTAGTTTCTTTTGATCGGTACCGATGGCAGTATATCGTTTGGTCTCTGTTCTTGCTTTCTGATATATTTTTTTGGCTGTGATTTCGATTGACGAATTTAAGGTTTTTGCTTGGCCAAAAAAATAGACTGGATCTTCGGCGTTTTTGCATACTTCGATCTTGGTCCACTAATCTCAATTCGGTCACAAGATTGTATTGCCACTTAAAGGCTCTGATACCACTATGAAGATTATGCCCCTAATTCGTTCGTCACACAAACCAATCGGCCAATCAAGAACAACAAGAACACAAAATTTTTACCGTGGTTTGTCGGAAAATTCTCGACTATATCCACGTCGAACTCCGGAATAAGGAGCTCACTGCACTAATCAATCACAAGATTTCTGAAGAATCTTGAATCCGTTTACAACATCAATTTCCCCAAATCACAAGATAAACCCTATTCTCTAAAAGTGTCAATCTCAAATTCCCTAAATGACTATCACACTAACTTGGATTAGGAATAAGGCTTAACAATTAGCCAAACAATAATATGAGAAAAATGTGTAAAGCAATTAACAAAATCTATCTAATTCTCAACCTTAGCATCCTTTATATATGATGAGCAAAAATGATGAAATTAGGACAACGGCAAGGATTGCGCCATGTGTCCCTCATCCAACGGCTGGATAAAGGCTTCACATTTTACAGTTTTTTTTTTCCAAAAGTGAGTGGGGGCTTAAGCCCCCTCGCTAGCACTGCATTACTTACAATGAATATTAACTTTTCTTAAATTTGATGTTTATAATTTTAGCTCAAATTTGAGGTCCATAATGTTTTTTCAAGCCTCTAATTTCTCACTAAATGTTTATGGTGAGAGTGCAAGTTGTGGTAAAGAATATGAGAATAAAATATATTTTTAGGTGGGTTTTGATCCCATTGGTTTTTGCCTGTTAGTGCTCAACTTCTTGTTAATGGGAGTTTTAAATTGGGTGGTGCGGCTTAATCTGCTTAAAAGCATAAGCAAAATTCATCTATGGAGACATGGAGTTGTAAGAATTGTGTAGCCCAGTTTTGGTAACAAGTCTTTTGGGATTTGTGGCTGTTGCCACTGAACCTGAATCAAACCATTAATTTTTTTTTATGAGAAAATGCATTGGTGAAATTTGGTATGCTGTCTTGGCTGTACATATTTAGAGTAGGGTCGGCAATTGTCCCAGTCTCAACCTATTCCAAAGGGATCTCATCTCGTTCTAGATAAGATTTGAAACATATTTTTATGTTTCAATTTAAAAAGGAGATGGAACAAAAAAGGACTCGAAATTTTAAGTGAGATGGGACGAGACAACAAGATTTTAATAAGATAGGACGGGAATTGGATGTGAGACAAAAAGAGATGATTTTTTTATCCCGAAAAAATAACGAGATGAGATGATTTTTTTTGCCGGTTATATAAATGGGACAAGACTTGATAAATCCCGGCTCAACCCGGCCCTTCTTGTTGTGAACCCGAATTAAGACTAATATTTGATAAGAATTAGATTTAAGTTTAGAAGCATTTATTTTTCACTTTTAATTTATTTTTATTTTTTCATTTATTTTACCTAACAGCCATCACGAATCCATATTCATTTGATAAGAGGTCTCCAATCTCCCTTATTAAAAACTTCAAAGACTGAGGACCCCAGAAACAGCTTATGCCTTCACCATTTATCCATACAAAATCTCTACTAACACAAATAATTGAGTACATTGATTAGTGTATTATTGCATTAGCCCTTTAATTTTGTTTATTTCATTTGTCTCTCATACTTGAATGCATTAGCATTTAGCATTTAGTATCAGCCAGAAACTTCAATTTATGAAAGACATAGAAAAAAGGAAAATGGAAATTATTGTGGTTAAAACTTTTAATTGAATTCACCCAATCCGGCATTAAATTCAAATAATCAAGCATAAGTCAAATCAAACAAAGTATTTTCCCTTTAGGTGTGGTCGATTATATGGATTTTTTGACGTCATTGTGCTCTATTTGAAATTGAAAGTTCGTATTTTACATAAGATTATGACCCAATGCGGAATTAACACAATAAATCAAGACAAGTCCCGACTATTAATTCTATAGATTTCTAACAAGCAACTCAATATCAAACAATTAAAATATAATACATAATATTAAAAGCAATCACACAAATATTTTGGTAATGAAGCCAAATCAAACAAAACATAAGCATAACCCAATCCAACATTAAATTCAAATAATCAAGCATAAGCCAAATCAAACAAAGCATTTTCCCTTTAGGTGGGGTCGATTATATGGATTTTTTGACGTCATTATGCTCTATTTGAAATCATTAATTCATAAATCTCCAAACTTAAGTTTTTTTTTTTTTTTTTTTGATAATTTCTATTTATGTCAATTTAGGTATTTCTCTTTCTCGCTTGACATATAACAGCAAAAACATAAATTAAACCATGGAATTTAAGTCATTAAACCCATCTATTATGATTTTCTTTAGAGCTAAAATAAAGTATAATGACAGATAAATAGCCACTCAACTCAAACTTGAAGACCAAGAAATGTATTTTAGAACGATTCTGTGATTGAACAAGTGTGAAATAGAACGATTTCGTGGAAGCATGGCTATGAGCATGTGATGAACTTGGATGGCGGCTACACTTGGTGGATTGATACAAGGCCGATCCTGATATCATCGAGGCAAATGTTATTTTTACATTTTTAAAGTCTCTAATCATAATAAAATATTATTAAAAACGATTTGAGGTCCTTTATCATTAGTTATTTAAAAGCTATAATAAAAAAAAAAATAGGACTATAGACGGATAGGGCCGGCTCTAGATAGATGAGCATATGTGTACCTTAACCTTATTTCATATGGTGGTTGCTTTTGCAAACTTGAGCTAGGCTGTAATCAAGTAAGCTTGTCAACTGTTATGGTACAATAATAGTTAGCTTGCTTATCTTATCAAATACCTATGAAGGAATAAGTTCTAGTGAAATTACACCGCGTTTATATGGATTATAATTGCGTAGAGAGAGTAAGAAAAAAAATGAGACGCAGAGATTTAAGTGGTTTGATAATGTGTTTATTGGACGGCTAAAAATTATACTGTTCATTCTTCAGAAACTTTGAAGACACATAGCTGAAGGTAGATCGGCCAAGGTTCCGGTTCGGAACCTGAACCGAACTGGAACCTAACCGGTTCGGTTATGGTTCCTCCCCTAGCCGAACCGGTTGGAATCGTTGGAACCGGTTTGCATATATATAATAATATATTTTTTAAATTTTTTAGATAAGATTTTTATTTGTAATTTAGTGTAATTATATAATGTAATTTAACATAATTTGTAATTTACATAATTTTATTTGTAATTATTTTCAAAATTAATAATTTAATGTAATTATTTGTAATTTGAGTTTTATTTTCAAAAAAGTAAAAAATAAAAATAAACTGAATGGAACCGGAACCGGAACCGAACGGTTCGGTTCCGGTTCCGGTTCCATTTTAGTGTGGAACCGGAACATGACGGTTCGGTTCCTGTTCGGAACCGAACCGAACCGCCGGCCCGGTCTAGCTCAAGGGCTCCTGTAATTCAAGCTGAGCAAGAAAAGATTTCTGATACAACTTGTAGTTATAGAATTCAACAGTAACTATCATTAACACAATGTGAATAAAATCTAATTTATGTGGGAATCATGAGAAGAAAAGAAGGCATAAAAGGTAAGGCATTTTCAAGATTTGCAATGGAGTTTCAAACTTTCAAATAGGGATGGTAATTATCCAATTGAATATGGATAATAGACATTCATGTTCAAATCCATGTATATTCAAGATGGATAAATGCATATTCATATCCACTTTTAAATATTGGATATTGATATAGATTTTATCCACAAGGATATGGATATCCGTGAATATATATAAATATCTAATTTCTATTATTTACTTGAATGTAAAATATTAAAATTGAATCGCTTATTAATTATGATAATGTTAAATAATTTATTATTATAATAAAAAATATTTTAACAAAAAAATTAATTATTTTTAATTAATTAATCAGTGATAAAAATAACGCGGCTAAGTTAGGCACCGAGCCCGACCTAGTCCTGGCACCAAGCTAAGCTCGGTATTGGCATCAACCCAACTCAACCTGAGTCATGGAACCAAGACTGGCAAGACCCGGGACAACTTGGGTTTAAGCCCGAGCTCGGCTCCCATTTTGGCACTAGTTAGGATTTGAACCCCATTTCAGCCCCGATCCTGAAATCGACCACGGTCTCGGTACTATCCCGATATTGGCACCAGCCTAGCTCGACCTGAGTCATGGCACAAAGCCTGGCAAGACCCGAGACAGCTTGGGTCTAAGCCTAAGCTCGACATCGAGCCCGGCCCCCTGACACCAGCTAGGATCTGAACCCTAACTCGGCCCCGATCCTGAAATCGACCTTGACCTCAGTCTCAGTCTGATCCCGGCATTGGGTCCGGATAATGGGTTGACTCGGGTGCCGACAGGATCGAATCCCGATAATGGCCCGACCTGGTGCATATAGGACCAGATCTCGACACCGGTTTGAACCAGGTCCCGGTATCGGCCCAATCTGAGTGCCGACATGACTGGGTCCATGTACCGACCTTGCTCGGGTGCTGACAGGACGGGGCCCCGGCACCGGCCCTGCCCGAGTGCCTAAATGACCAGGTCACAGCACCGCCCTGACCTGGGTGCCAACAGGACCAGGTCCCCGCATTGGTCCAAATCGGGTATTGGCACCAAGACGGACCGAGTCCTGACACCGACCCGACCAGTGTGCTAACAGAACCGATTCTCAGCACTGGCTCGGGTCCCAACACTGGGCCTGACCGAGTGTCAGCAACACCCGATAGGAGTGGGTCCTGATACTATTCTAGACAAGGTTCTCGCATCGGCATGGCCTGAATGCCAGTAGGACCAAATCTTGGCACCGAGCAAGGCCCGAGTGTTGGCAGGACTCATCATATTTAATTTTATGATTATATTATAAAAATATTTTTGATAATAATTTTTTTAATTAATATCACTTTGTATTTCTCTACTTTTACTTGGATATTGGATAAAGAATTAATATACATGCTCATCCATTATCCACCCAATATCCAATTGGATATTTAAAAAACTATCCATCTTCATATCCAATAAATATTGGATGGATATTATCCAAATCGAATTGGATGGATAATTGGATATCCATTGGATATTGATATTTTTGCCATCTCTATTTTCAAAATCCTCGAAAGGTGGCTAATCTTCACTTGAATTGATTCCTCCACGACCACAAGGGCAACAATATATACATAAGTAGCTACAAAGATGCCGATCTATGGGCTTTAAATATTATAATCTATTTATTTCATATTGACTAAATATGAGATTGGCTAATATTTTCATAATGAGTTTGTAACATCGAACTTGTGTATGAACTGTTTACTCCACTATCAAGCAACTTGTCTTAGCATTCAAGTTCATGAAGGTGCTTCTAATCAACCATTTCTAATTTACATTGTATTAAAAATTTGCTCAGACTCAAACTTTGACTGGATATATAACTTCTAATCAATTTTTTATAATAAAAAAATGAAGTTATTTATTTATTTATTTATTTTAAAGGGAATAAAAGATGAAGCTTTGGGTTCTAGAGTTTGCAAAAAGAACTTTACTTTTCTTGTTAAGAGAGGAGGAGACTCTGTGGTTTCTTTCAAGTTTATTTTTCAAAAAATTTGGACTTGTGGGTAATTTTGGTAATTTGATCATTTCAATGTGTAAGGAACTTGGACACCACTTATCTTCACATTGGTATGATATTGTCCACTTGGGCCTAAGCCCTCATGGATTTGCTCTTAGGCTATACCCAAAAGGCCTCATACCAATAAAGATATATGTCCATCCTTATATGCCAATGATCTTCCTCATTTCTAACCAATGTGAGACTTTGGGACTTTGTTTGCACACCAACAATCCTCCCCTCGAACAAAGGACCACCGAGCCTTCCCTCAAACGATCATCCATCCGTCCACTCTAGCCCAGGCTAACTCCTCTTCATCGTGCTGGATTAGGACACGTCCATGAAGACCGGAGCAACCGCCTATCTAATCGAGCACATTCACGGATCACGATCAGGGCTCACCACCTTTTGTTATGTATTCCGAGGATTCATCCACATGACTAACTCCGGGACATAGCTCTGATACCACTTGTAAGAAACCTAGGACACAACTTATCTCCACATTGGTATGATATTGTCCACTTGGGCCTAAGCCCTCTTGGATTTGCTCTTGGGCTATACCCAAAAGGTCTCATACCAATGAAGATACATGTCCATCCTTATATGTCAATGATCTTCCCCATTTCTAACCAATGTGGGACTTTGAGACTTTGTTTGCACACCAACACAATGACTATATTCAAGCAACCGTCATAGATATATAGTGAAATGCATTCTCAAAATACACACTCAACACAAAATTTGAAGCCATGATTTTTGTTTATTTTTCCAAAGATAAGTTTATTCATTGGGTGTGTGTTTTTTTAGAGTGTTTTTGAGTGTATGTCTATCATTATTATACAGCGATAGATATATAATCAATGTTTGAATTGATGAAATGAGATAAAATTAAGTGCAATATAACTTAAAATATTTAAAATTCATTATTTGGAATGGTGAAAATGGATGGAAGAGATTGTAACAAAAAAAATAAATATTAAACGATAAAAAATGAGCCGTCCAAATGAGGGTTGGAGATGCAAGTAACTTTTAAAAATGACATTATCTGAAGATAAATTTACCCTTTGAAAATTATTATAAAAATATTTATCTTTTTATTTTTAAAATCTAAAAAATTATAATTATTTTTAAAATCTATCTAATTACATTCAAATTCATTATTTTTTATTTACCAAACAATATTTTGGAATATTATATTATAAACTTTTCATTTTTTCCAAAACAAGAATATAGTAAATTATTTTTCATTTCATTTCGTTCCATTTCATTCTAATAAAATACATTTCATTATAAACTATCGTCTTTCCTCAATCCAAACATAGTCTAAAGTTCGAAGATGTAAATAATAATTAAGTTTACTCATCGATTCAAAGGATTGAGGTACTATGGTAGAACTTTCTCTATATGCCGATTACATTAATAAAAAAAAATGAGGAGAAGTCAAAATCACATTCTAATTTGAAAATCTATGAGATTAAATTCTACTTTGTGATAATCTTACTAAAAGCTCATAATTTAATGGAATATGAACATACCATTAAGAGAAATTACACTGTGTTGGTTCTAAAAAAATTTGGTGTTATTGGGGGTGTCCGAATAGCGGATCCTCAACGTAAATTATTGATTTTTAATCAAAACGATTGTGAAAATTAATGGGTTCCCTAAGGTCCAAAAAGAACGAACAATTAGATTTTAGGAGGATGCTAATAAGAGACAAAAAATTGAAAGTTACTGAAAGAAAGTTCTACTGAAATTGAAATTCTAAGTATAGAGAAAGAAGTTGTAAATTGATGGATTTAAATAATTAAATGATCCTAATTACAAAGGAAAAACTTGAAGAGATTGAATTACAGATAAACTGAATCTAAATTTTACTAGAATTAAAATAGACGGTTACTACTACAAAAGAATAGTTGGAATGTAATTTAGCTACAAAGAAAAGCTAATGAAAAAAGTTGACAGGTTGATATTTTGGATCGGATGTGGTGGCCTTCCACTTGGCTCCTCTTTAGATTTTATAATTCCTGTAAATAACTTCCCCACAATGCTTCTCAACTTTCTGCACATGCTTTGTCTGTTGCTAACTTCCACCGCTCATACTCCAACTTCTTATGTTATTGTCAACTTCCTCCAAGTGCTCATCAACTTCTTACTTAATTTACGTTGGTGAAAGAAAGTACGTTCGTGGAGGAAAGACTTCGATCTTAAATAATTTCCTGCTTAATTTTCTATTTTTCTTGCTTAAAAAATAATAATTTTCCGCTTGCTTCTGAGATGGGCTCCTGTAAGAACTGAGTCAAGGGTTGTTCTAATTGGGTTGAAATTATTACTTTTGGTGCAAACACACTATTACACACACCCAAAAATGGCTAAACAAGGCTAGGCTTAAGCTAGCTAATTATAGAGGGTGGTCTTGGACAGTCCATACATGCCGTTGATTAGTGTTTCAAAAATTTACCCAAAATTAAGGTCTCAATTTCAAAGAAATTTTTAAGTAGATAATATGATTTTTAATTTTTTTAATATCATTTATCAATGTGAATTCTATTTTAAGAACTCGCTTATAGTCCCAAAATTTAGGACAACTCAAAGCTACCCCTGGTAAATTTCTGAGACTTTTATGCAAAGAGGAAAGTTGATGGAAAAACATGTGCTTTAATCTTTATTTTACTCCAATATACTAAGAACACAACTCGTATTATCTAGACATGCACACAGTTATAGTTTAAAATTGTAACTGAAACGAAACCGGATCGTTGACCAACTGAACCGTAACTTTTGACCTCTAAACTGGATCTTAAACCGTAACCGAACTGGATCTTATCGGTTCGGTTACGGTTGGAAGTAAAACCAACCACTGATTTAGGCGATTGATTCGGTTGAAATGATAACCAAAACGATTACAGTTTCAACCATTTATCGTAACAGTTGAAATCATTACCTGTTCAACCATAACAGTCAAAATCAGTTTTGGCTTTTAGCCAAAGAGCCGTTAGGCTTGAGCCTAACGGTTCTTTCTTTGTTTTTAAAAAAATATTAATATAAATCATAAAAAAATATCTAAAATACTCATTTAATTTTTATTTTCAAAATCACAAACAATTTATTCTTTTCACTCTATCAATTTCTCATATATTTAAATACTCTCAATTTTCAATTATATTTATTTTTTCTCAATTATATTTATTCTCAATCTCTTAGTTTTTGTAAATTAAAATAGCAAGCTCATCACACAACACTAACATTCCTAAGGCTAAGGATTTCACTCAACATACCACCGGGGAAACGACTTCATGTATTCAATTGAGAAATCGAAATTCTAAAATGTTGAAAAAATATTTCACTGTGGTCGTGAATGAAACAACTGATGAGATGAATGATGTCTGCAATTATTATGGAAAAATATACAAACACACCGGTAAGTATGGAATTATGACGGGTCATATGAGTAGTACTCATAAAGCTGAGTTTGAGATTGATACAACACAAACACAAATAACTCGTTTTTCTGCTTCCGGTCCAGATTCTTCTTCGAATAAATTATTTAAATATAATGAATTTTAATGGAAAGATAATCTAACTAAATTTATTGTCATGAAATATTTAGCATTTACTTTTAGTGAGAAAATATCTTTTACTGTTTAATACAAGAAAAATTGAATCATAATGCATATACTAGGATGACATGTAAAAGAAAATTGATGAAATTGTATGGCAAATGTCAAAATCATTAAAGGAAAATATTTTTTAAACTTAAAGGTCGAGTTTCTATTTATAGTGTCATCTGGAGTGAACGTTGGCAGTCATATTCATACATAGGTCTGATATGTCATCGGATTTTTGATTATGATTTATTCAAAAAAGAAATATTATATTTTGTATTTTTGATGAAGCACACTCTGCACATAATATTTATGTAATGATTATTAATATTTTACAAAAGTATGGATTAGTGTAAAAAATTTAACTATTAGATTTGATAATGCATCGGCTAATATTGCATCAATTAGTGAACTTAAAGTTATTTGTCAACCAAATTTTAGAGGTAAATGTTTTCATATTCGATATGTATGTCATATTTTGAATTTATGTGTACATGATTGTAGACACTGCATTTTTGCATATAAGTTCCTATGATGAGTCTCATTTGGAGGCATTACCTTTTATGTCACGGAAGTCGCGGGAAACGGACGTCGGAAGGGGCAATTCAGAATAAGAATGTCATCAGATTCATTTCACATGTTCACTGTTTTCGTTCGTGCTGCGTTCGTTACCACATTCGAACGTCAAGCAGATTGCGGGCGTTCGTGTAGCGTTCGAACGGTGTCGGTAATTTTGGTTTTGTTGCTAGCCTCACACCCAAGCCCAATTAGCCCACCAAAGCCCATAAGACACATCCCAATTAACAAAACACATATTTAACACATGGTGAAATTAAAACAAATCTAAAAATCACATACTAAATTAAAATCAATCAACAAATATTATATACCAAACTAAACAAATTATTATGCCTAATTAAATCACTTATAACCAATTCAAATATTCAACCTTCCTAATTCACCAAGATTTGTCCCCCCTCAAATCTCTTGCTTTCCTTGTCTAACACCAAATCATATCTCTCTTAATACCAAATATCTTTTCCTTGTGAGACAAGGGGAAACCCTATCCCTTCTCTATATAAACAACCCAAAACCAAGACATTCCGCCTATCTCATCTCTCGGCAGTGACCAAAAACACCAAAGCAATAAACCCTAAATACTCATGCAGCCCTAATCCTCTATGATCTCTCGGCAGTGACCAAAAACACCAAAACAATAAACCCTAAATACTCATGCAGCCCTAATCCTCTCTCCTCTCTCGGCCACTCACATTACTGCCCAAGCACGCCTTCACACATTATTGATTCACGGCAAAATACAAAAAAAACCTCTATTGCCTTGCCCAAAACACATCCCGAATACCCCCCTTTACCTCATCAAAACAACCCATTTACCTCACCAAAACAGTCCCCAAATACACCAAGAATAGTAGCCAAATACAGCAGACGCAGTGACCAAGATACAGCAGAAGTATAGCAGCAAAACAATAGTGAATCGAAGTCAAAACAGTTGCTTGAGCAGTGGAACAGCGAGGAAAGGCGTGAACCTGTGAACCGGAAGAGTTGCAGAGAATCCCCCATTCCGACGATCGTGTACCGTACATCCGAGAGGTGATTTAAAAGGTTAGACATGATGGTACTTTTTCTATTTATTGTCATTCGTTTTTTTATTGTTTTATTCGCATGAGAGTCGTTTGTGAACACATGTTGTGGCTTTGAATAAAATGGAAAATGTGTCGCCTCTTGTGGTATATAGAATGGAAACCCGGACATAAATTTCACAGCCGATTCCGAATGGACGGTAGTATGATATGTACTCGGATACAACTCCACGTACCACTTGAGTAAACGACGCATATTTCTCTTTATGTTGTTTTGATTTGTTATCATTCGTTACTTGACTTCCGCATATTATTTGTTTACATGCATGATGTGATCGAGCGCATGGACTTAGCAAGTTGGATTAAATGTCCCCTATTTTGGGGGGTTAAAATCATTTACCACGATGCTTTGCCACGCCGGTTGATGTATATTCGGTTTAATGAGAATGAGTTCAATCGGGTATGTGAAGTCCTACATTGCATTTGTGTATAAGTATGTGTTTTGTTGTACCAGGTCTGGTTCCGTTCGAACGCGTTCTTGAACGCTATACGAACGCGAACCTTCTGTTTCCCGTTCGAACGCGTTTTACAAACGCTACTCGAACGCGTATGCATTTGTTTCATCAGGTCCGACTCCGTTCGAACGCGTTATTGAACGCCATACGAACGTGAACCTTCTGTTTCCCGTTCGAACGCGTTTTACAAAAACTACTCGAACGCGCATTACAAAAGCTACTCGAACGCGCATGCATTTGTTTCATCAGGTCTGGTCCCGTTCGAACGCGTCCTCAAACGCTATACGAACGCGAACCTTCTGTTTACCGTTCGAATGCGTTTACGAACGCGAATACACTTAACTGAGTCATTTTCATCACACGACATGCATAATCGTTTCTTAGGGGATTTCTCTTATATCATGCCATCAATCATATTATTTGTATCTCTGCGTTTATCTGTTTGATGTGTTCATGAGATGGTATTCAAGCATGATTCAGCCTATTTAATTGTTCATTTTCAAGCATGATTAGTCATTTACTTCGCGTTTGGAATTTGCATTATGTTTAGGTTGTTCTTTGTTTTCCGCATTATATAATCGAAGCATGTTCATGAGATTGTCGTGTGCTATTGCATGTTTGCTGTTATGATGATTACTTTCATGCATGTGAACTTAAAAATAAAATACCCTTGGAAATATATGTTGATAGGCTTAATTAAATTATTGCACAAATCCTTTCATTACAAGTGACATAAGTAAGGGACCATTCCGAACCCAACGGTTTGAGGTCTTCCCTTGCGAGGGGTGAGTGCGGCCTTAAATCACATTTTCCCGGTTCACACCGGGTGGTGACTCCATCATTCTCTGGTTTAGTCCCCCGCGTGGCTACTCCGTACTCCCCGACTAGGCCGCGATCCTAGAACAGCATGCGTCGCCCAGATTCTGTGTCCCACAGTCTGGCGACTCCACTGGGGATAGAGAATTAGCCCCGAAATAATGTCTTGTAATATTATGATTTGTGCTTTAATTAGCCGTGTCTACTGTGAGTTAAAAGGGGTTTAATCAAAGGCATTTCGAGGCTAGGTAATGGTTTGGTGTCTTCCTTCACTCACTACCTTTCTAGAAGGAAAAGCTGTGAAGGCACCTAGATAGCCATCTACTCGTAGCCTATTGTGATGGACTAATTTGGAGGACTCGTTGTTTATTCCTGACACTAAGCGATAAGAGCCTAAGAGGCTTGGGTATTTAAGTGAGCCTCGCTCCACCCTCCCTTTGGGGAATCTACAACGGGAAGTCCATTTGACAGTCAGTCACACACCATAGCTCGTTGGCACGTACCTTCGTGTATGAAAAAGGGTGCGTTCACTTGGTAACTCGAACCCTTGAGTGAGGAGACCTAGTTGTGGGCCATCCTTCGCCGGTGAGAGCCTTTGTCTACACCCTTGCGAACCCACACGTAGACCGGTGTTGTATGACCTATAGCAACAATTTCCTAGTGTTTGTGGGCCATCCTCATTTGGATGCAGTTGGACTTCTTGTCAGAAATGCGAACTTGTTGGGCCATTTAAACTGTGACGGGTTCGTATCCTATGATAATTGGGCCAAAAGCTTCTGAAATGTCGATGAGCCACTCTATAGAAATTATTATTTTATGTTTGCATTACCTTTCTTTTATGCTTGTGTTTGGGAACATCGTCGTTTGGATCCATTTGGGCCATTTGTCATGGGATGTGGGCTTGTTGGGCCATTTAAACTAGGACAAGAACATATCTTATGACGATTGGGCCAAAGGCTTCTAAATATTGATGGGCCATTTTGTGCTTGTGTTCGAAACATTACCATTTGGATACGGTTAGACTTCTTGCCATGAGATGTGAACTTGTTGGGCCATTTAAACTGGGACGAGTTCACTCCTATGACAGTTAGCCTAAAAGCTTCTAAAATGATGATGAGCCGATTTATGTGAAAATTTTAATAAGTTGATATATTCATTGTATCACATGCATCTCATTCATTTCATGCATACACGCATCATGTTAATCCTTGTGTCTAAAAGCCATTATAGATTCCCGTTGGGTTAGGGAAGAGGAAAGACTCACCAAAAGACCGGTAAAAGATATGAGTACATCCGATAACGAGGTATCCCGGATAGATCAGTTGGAAAATGGTTTCGCCAAGATTACCGAACAGTTGCAAGCCTTGACTACCGCCATGGCAAATATGGATGTACCCCGTGCTGGGGAAATTATGAGAATATGAGGCGGAGGAGCCTCCGAATGGGTTGGGGGATGATATCCCCACTTTTGATGATGACATGTCAGAGTATGCAACAGGCAGAGTGATTGGGTCTCAGGCAGAATTTCAGAAGCTTCGGGATCAGGTTGAAACAGTTACCCGCAAAATGATGGGTAAACATGAAGAGTTGTTAGATTATGAGGCAATGACCTTCGGAGAACAGCTGCCAGCTCTGTTTAAAATGCCCGACTTGGCCAAGTTTAATGGGAATGGAGACCCGAGAGTCCATCTGCAGCAATATGTCTCAGTCATGAGTTCAGTGGGCCTATCACAGCGCCAAGTCCAAAAGATGTTTGGGATGTCACTCGATGGGGGCACATGTGGTTTGGTATCATAGCCTTGAGAAGAAGGTTAAGGAAGATTGAAGGGAACTATTTGATGCTTTTCTGAAGCAGTATGTTACAGACTTAGAAATTGACTTGTCACTCCGAGATTTGGAGAACACTAAGCAGAAGCCGGAAGAAAGCTTCAAGGAGTATGTAGACTGCTGGAGAAGCCAGCTTCTGAAAATGCAGACTCGGCCCTCTGAGAAGGACCATATTAAGATGATTATCAAGGGTGCTAAGCCCTCAATTTATGGTAAGCTAAGGAGAATGACTTCGATGATTGCAGATTTTCAACAGTTGAGGGAGACTATTATGGATATTGAGGAGGAAGAGGCTGAGAGCAGAAAGTTTTATAGCCAGAAAAAGAGAGCTTTTGGGGAGCCCTCCGAAACCAAGCCCACCACTGCCGAAGTCGCTGCCATCAGAAACAGACAATTCTCCAATCTTGGTAGACCTTTGTCGAAGGTGTTTGAAAAGTTGCAGGGACAAGGACTCTTGAAACCCTTAGAAGGCAAACCACTTCCACACCCCCCACCGCCACACATAAATGTAAACCTTTATTGTCACTTCCACCAGCTACATGGCCATGACACCGACAACTGCACCCGCCTCAGGCATGAAATCCAAGACCTCATAGATTCCCATAAAATACCGACCCAGAGAAAGAACAACCCAACACACACAGAAACCCTATACCAAACTACCACTTTGTTCCACCACCCACCTACATGATCAACGTTGGCCTACCCGAAACCTTTGTCCTCCAAACCCTCAACCATCAAGCTTATTACATGGATGACAGCGAAGAACCATAGGCCAAGGAATAAGGCAGTGCTGCGGATGATGGAGATGTTCCTCCTAGTCTATTTGATCCAGCTTTTTTTTAAAGACATTGATTTTATTACTTGTTCGAACTCTTTTTCTCAACGATAATAAAGACGTTCATTGAATCTCTTCTGCAATATGAGTATATTTGAGAAAAGCATTCAACCTTGGTACTATGAAATTTGGTGATGTTTGGAACACGGGGCATCCTCGGAATAAGCAAACAGAAAGGACAAGATATCCATTCAGAAATTGGGAAATGGAGCAGTGAGACTATCAAACTTGGAAGGGAATTAGTTCACCAAGCCGATCAACGAAGACAGATTGAAGTAGTGGTTTGCCTGAGGAAAAGAAGACTGAGCAGTCACCAAGAGAATTGACGGAAGACCTAACCCGACGGGATAAGAACATTCATGCATGCATACACGTAACACATTTTGCATCCTTTCGTGTTTGTTCTGTTTTGTAATAACAGGTTTCAAATGAGAAAAAGAGAAAGCGTCAAATGCAAGCCAACCAGAAGCAGCAACAGTACAATGTCAGCAGTTTGAGAAACGAGTCACAGGGTTGAAGCTCATATCAGTATCAGTTTGGGGGGCGAAGCCCACATCAGTACCATTCTGGGGGCGAGGACCACATCAGCATCAGTCTGGGGGCGAGACCTACATTAACATCAACATCAGTCTTGCCGGATATGGCAATCTGGGGGCGAGGCCCACGTCATTATCAGTAGCTTGGGGACGAGTCACATGGTTGAGGCCCATATCAGTATCAGTTTGGGGGCGAAGCCCACATCAGTACCAGTTTGGGGGCGAAGCCCACATCAGTACCAATTTGGGGTGAGGCCCACATCATTATCAACATCAGTTTTTCCGGGTATGACACTCTGGGGGCGAGGCCCATATCTTTATCAGAATCCGTCTGGCCGAGTATGGCACTTTGGAATGGCACTTCGAGAATGGAGCAGGGTTCGAGAATTAACAAGCCAAGAATGGTAATCCGAGAATGGAACAAGGTTCGAGAATGAACAAGCCAAGAATAGTAATCCGAGAATGGAACAAGGTTCGAGAATGAACAGGCCAAGAATGGCAATCCAAGAATGGAGTAAGGTTCGAGAATGAACAAGCCGAGAATGGCAATCCAAGAATGGAGCAAGGTTCGAGAATGAACAAGCCTAGAATGGCAATCCAAGAATGGAAACACAGTTCGAGAATGAACAAGCCGGGAATGGCACTCCAAGAATGGAAACACAGTTCGAGAATGAACAAGCCGAGAATGGCAATCCAAGAATGGAAACACAGTTCGAGAATGAACAAGCCGGAAATGGCACTCCAAGAATGGAAACACAGTTTAGGAATGAACAAGCCGGGAATGGCACTCCGAGAACAAAGCACGGTTCGGGAATGGACCACCTCACAGTAACAGTTCGGGAATAGACATCTCACGGTAACGGTTCGGGAATGGACCACATCACAGCACGGTTCGAGAATGAACCCGGGGTCGCAACACCTCACCACCTAATCAACTCAACTCAACACATGGCAAGTCGAGTGACAGCTGGCGAGCCAAGTAAGTGAAAATAATTGCATAACTTTGATAGGATTGTCACTGTTACACATTACACAAGTCCCATCAAAGTGGGGGCGACTGTAGGCATTTTTGCATATAAGTCCCTATGATGAGTCTCATTTGGAGGCACTACCTTTTATGTCACGGAAGTCGCGGGAAACGGACGTCGGAAGGGGAAATTCAGAATAAGTACGTCATCAGATTCATTTCACATGTTCACTATTTTCATTCGTGCTGCGTTCGTTACCGCGTTCGAACGTCAAGCAGATTGCGGGCGTTTGTGTAGCGTTCGAATAGGCGTTCGAACGGTGTCGGTAATTTTGGTTTTGCTGCTAGCCTCACACCCAAGCCCAATTAGCCCACCAAAGCCCATAAGACACATCCCAATTAACAAAACACATATTTAACACATTGTGAAATTAAAACAAATCTAAAAATCACATACCAAATTAAAATCAATCAACAAATATTATATACCAAACTAAACAAATTATTATGCCTAATTAAATCACTCATAACCAATTCAAATATCAACCTTCCTAATTCACCAAGATTTGTCCCCCCTCAATCCATTGCTTTCCTTGTCTAACACCAAATCATATCTCTCTTTAATACCAAATATCTTTTCCTTGTGAGACAAGGGGAAACCATATCCATTCTCTATATAAAAACAACCCAAAACCAAGACATTCCGCCTCTCTCATCTCTCGGCAGAGACCAAAAACACCAAAGCAATAAACCCTAAATACTCATGCAGCCCGAATCCTCTCTGATCTCTCGGCAGTGACCAAAAACACCAAAACAATAAACCATAAATACTCATGCAGCCCTAATCCTCTCTCCTCTATCGGCCACTCACGTTACTGCCCAAGCACGCCTTCACACATTATTGATTCACGGCAAAATACAAAAAAACCTCTATTGCCTTGCCCAAAACACATCCCGAATACCCCTCATTTACCTCATCGAAACAGCCCCTTTACCTCACCAAAACAGTCCCCAAATACACCAAGAATAGTAGCCAAATACAGCAGACGCAGTGACCAAGATACAGCAGAAGTATAGCAGAAAAACAGTAGTGAATCGGAGTCAAAACAGTTGCTTGAGCAGTGGAACATGGAGGAAAGGCGTGAACCTGTGAACCGGAAGAGTTGCAGAGAATCCCCCATTCCGACGATCGTGTACCGTACATCCGAGAGGTGATTTAAAAGGTTAGACCTGATGGTACTTTTTCTATTATTGTCATTCATTTTTTATTGTTTTATTCGCATGAGAGTCGTTTGTGAACACATGTTGTGGCTTTGAATAAAATGGAAAATGTGTCGCCTCTTGTGGTATATAGGATGGAAACCCGGACATAAATTTCATAGCCGATTCCGAATGGACGGTAGTATGATCTGTACTCGGGATACAACTCCACGTACCACTTGAGTAAACGACGCATATTTCTCTTTATGTTGTTTTGATTTGTTATCATTCGTTACTTGACTTCCGCATATTATTTGTTTACATGCATGATGTGATCGAGCGCATGGACTTAGCAAGTTGGATTAAATGTCCCCTATTTTGAGGGGTTAAAATCCTTTACCACGATGCTTTGCCACGCCGGTTGATGTATATTCGGTTGAATGGGAATGAGTTCAATCGGGTATGTGAAGTCCTACATTGCATTTGTATAAGTATGTGTTTTGTTGCACCAGGTGTGGTTCCGTTCGAACGCGTTCTTGAATGTTATACGAACGCGAACCTTCTGTTTCCCGTTCAAACGCGTTTTACAAACGCTACTCGAACGCGTATGCATTTGTTTCATCAGGTCCGGCTCCGTTCGAACGCGTTATTGAACGCCATACGAACGTGAACCTTCTGTTTCCCGTTCGAACGCGTTTTACAAACGCTACTCGAACGCGCATGCATTTGTTTCATCAGGTCTGGTCCCGTTCGAACGCGTCCTCAAACGCTATACGAACGCGAACCTTCTGTTTACCGTTCGAACGCGTTTACGAATGCGAATACACTTAACTGAGTCATTTTCATCACACGACATGCATAATCGTTTCTTAGGGGATTTCTCTTATATCATGCCATCAATCATATTATTTGTATCCCTGCGTTTATCTGTTTGATGTGTTCATGAGATGGTATTCAAGCATGATTCAGCCTATTTAATTGTTCATTTTCAAGCATGATTAGTCATTTACTTCGCGTTTGGAATTTGCATTATGTTTAGGTTGTTCTTTGTTTTCCGCATTATATAATCGAAGCATGTTCATGAGATTGCCGTGTGCTATTACATGATTACTTTCATGCATGTGAACTTAAAAATAAAATACCCTTGGAAATATATGTTGATAGGCTTGATTAAATTTTTGCACAAATCCTTTCATTACAAGTGACATAAGTAAGGGACCATTCCGAACCCAACGGTTTGAGGTCTTCCCTTGCGAGGGGTGAGTGCTGCCTTAAATCACATTTTCCCGGTTCACACCGGGTGGCGACTCCATCATTCTCCGGTTTAGTCCCTCGCGTGGCTACTCAGTACTCCCGACTAGGCCGCGAGCCTAGAACAGCATGCGTCGCCCAGATTCTGTGTCCCACAATGATGGTTTGAAATCTTTAAACTCTCATATTACACCTATTGAAAAAGTAATTAATTTAATTTGGTCGTATTCTAAAATTAGAAGAGAATGGCGAAATTTTTGTAAGCAAAACAGTGCTAGGCTGAAAAAATCCGATCGTGATGTTCCAACTAGTTGTAATTCTAGTTATTTATTACTAAATGAAAGTTTTGAATATAAAGATTTATTATGTTCATTTATTGCTCACTACCAATATGATGTCATTTTATATCTCTGTCATTAGGAAGTTTGTTAAAAAAAATTTAGATATTTTAAAAGTTTTTAATGATGCTACAAATATTTTAAGTAGTGTTTATTATCCAACTTCAAATATTTTTCTCCTCACAAGTCTTGACATTGTTGGGGTATTATCTGATCCTAATAATAACAATGATGACTTATATTTTGATGATCCTAACAATATTTTTTATGACCAAATAACAATGATTTTAATGATCCTTCAGTCGCAATAAAGAAATGTGTTGCATCAATGAGAAAAAATGACTTAATTATTGTAAAGACATACCATTACTTTATCTTGTTGCTTTTGTTTTGGATTCACGATTTGGAAAATATTTTGCAAAACTATTATTCTTTATTAGGTGAGAGATATGTGATTGTTACTTCAATTGTTGATAATGTTATGAGAACTTTACTTGATTTATACAATGATTATGTAAGTAGATATAATATTCAAATACATGATACTACACAACCAATTAATGCACCAACTCAATAATCTAAGCTTCATGCTGGTAGAAGTTGGTTAATGCAGCGAAGTAAAAAAATCAAAGTCCACCAATACCACCACTACTAATTCAGAAATTAATACATATTTAACGATAAATTTCGAGTTTCCTCAAAGTGCTTTTGTAGGTGAGCAGTTTCTTATCTTTGATTGGTAGCAAAAACATCAAGAATTGTTTCCAGTCAAGTCCGTGATTGCAAATGAGGTATTAGCGGTATCAATCTTAACTGTATTTGTAGAGCAGACAATTAGCATGAGTGGCAATATTCTTGATGAAAGAAGATCAAGGTTGAAACCAGAGACATTAGAAGCTCAAACGTGTCTTGACGATTGGTGTATGGCGGAACGTCGTGAACAAGAAAATCAGCCGGAAACTTTTGAAGATTTGTGTGATAACACAGACACATCTAATACCAAATGATTGAGTAAACCACACGGTTCAGTTACGGTTTTCAACCGTAACAGAACCGTGTGCATGCTTAATATTACCCATAAAATATTTGTCATGTATCTATATAGTGCTATAAAATAAAACCCAATAAAGCTCTCTCATTGATTCAAGGAAAATGGTGAGCTCTTATTGGTTTAATCTAATGAATCCATATATCTATATAAATCTAAGTTTCTTTTTCCAAAACTTTTTAATTCATTCATGTACATCTCTTCTCTATTTAATGCAATCTATACTATCAATTTCTTTGTGATTTTCTAAAGTTTCTTTTTCCAAAGCCTTTTAAATCATTCATGTGCAATTCAATTTCATCAATTCAATTTTATCATAATTGGTTTATATAAATTCCCAAACACGGTGAAACCAAGCAGCAACTCTTTGTCTTTAAGAAATAAAATTGAAAATCACCAATTCCAAACCCAAACGACAACTCTCGAAGCCATTGAAATATAAAAGTGACGTGGTTTTATCAATTTGGCAGCAAGAGAAAAATACATCTTAATTTCTTTATCATACTGAATCGTTTATAAATTTATAAATATATTCATCCATATATCTATATATTTCTAAACTAAATTCTAAGTGTTCCTTCAATCATGGCAATTCACTATATTGAGTTAGGTTTTTCTTTGCATAAATAAATATGTGTCAACCAAAAATTATACACATTTTCTTATTTTTGTTTAATCACTTTCATCTAAATTAACACGCGCATTGCGCGGGCTCTAAGTTAGTTTATTATACATTAAGTATAGTTAGTTATTTATGTGTACACAAACCGCAACAATGCCTAAATAGACCCCGCTAAACTCCAAATGCATCCAATTTAATGCAATGGAGTGATTGACTTCAACAAAAGTAAATTGAAGCCCAGCCCATGACACTTCGGATATCCACATTGACTTTCTAAGTAAGAACTTTCTAAGAGTAGGTTTGTTACTTGTTAGTGAATTAATGTCATTTTAATGCATAGGATATTATAAATGAATTAAAAAGTGAAGTGTAAGTTGGATGATTAAGAAACACTCATGATTAGTAGAGATGGCAATGGTCGGATATCCAACTATTTTTGTCTAAATCGAAACCTATATCGAATATCTAGTATCTGTTTCGAAATTGACTGACATTTCGAATATTTGATACCGACCGAAATAACGGAAATTTAAAAAAAAAAATTATATAATTTTTTTTATTAATATTATAATAATTATTTAATTATTTTTATCAAAAATCGAGTATCCAATATCTAAAGTAGATGGGTGCCTAATTTGGATTACTTAATTCAGAACCAAAAACTAACCAACTATCCACTAAATACTTCGAGTATTCAAAATAACCATCAATTAAGTTTAATGATTAGTATAATTATAATTACTTCCAAATCCCCATTTTTAAGCCCATCCATACACACACACATATATATTCTCTTCCACTTTATTTTGCAAAAGTAGAGTTTTGAGCCATTAGTTTGAGGTTAACAAATCTCAAAGGAAACAACACATTCACATTCTTATTCTCATGTCAAATGCATGTTTTCTTTAGAAGATTTTGAGCATTAGGTGGGTGCCTTCCTTGCTTTAATTAGGCCATAATCAAAATCAACTCACATCTTTAGCAAGTGAGATCAGTATTTTTATTGAAAATTAGAACCACTTTTATAAAGAGAGAATTGATACACACCCTTTGAAAGATTCATCATTAGCATCTTGGAAAAAATTAAACCACCACCAATTAATAGGGGTGGCAAAACGAATCGAATTTGTATCGAATCTTAAACGAATCGAACCAAAATGTGATAGATTCGTATTCAATTCATTTATTAAACGAATCTTAATATCGGAATTCGTATTCGATTCATTTATTAAACGAATCGAATACGAATATTCGTTTAGTCATGATATTATTTAATAAACTAATTTACCACACTTGATTTACATTAATTCTTCATAAATATATACATATGAAATATGTAATTAATATATTTACTAAAAATACATCACCAAATATCAAAAATATTACTTTTTCGTGATAATTAGTTATAATTTATCGAATCTTAATTGAAAAATAACAAGAACTAGTAAATAAAAATAATAAAACGAATCATAAACAAATAAACGAATTAATGAGCTTAAATTCGTATTTGATTCATTTAATAAACGAATTGGATTGAATTCACTCATTTATTAAACGAATCCATTTTTTCAAA
This sequence comes from Zanthoxylum bungeanum, assembly GCA_019454045.1. Taxonomy (NCBI): domain Eukaryota; kingdom Viridiplantae; phylum Streptophyta; class Magnoliopsida; order Sapindales; family Rutaceae; genus Zanthoxylum; species Zanthoxylum bungeanum. The sequence goes on from SKCR01027637.1 coordinate 415,971, forward strand.
CCCGTATTCGCTATAAAGCGAATCGAATCGAACGAATAAACGAATCCTGACCCAAATTGTCACCCCTACCGATTAGGAACAATCACAAATGAAAAATCTAGGAAAATATCCATCTTCTTCTATGTCTAAATCGGCCATAAATTTAACAAACTTTGTGCATTTAACTTGAAATGTATAACGCAACAATTCTCGTGGTAGCAATCAAAGTCTCTACTAGAGGCTAGAGATGAACATATAAACATTCAACCATTAAAAAGAATATGAATACATAAAACAACACCCTCCCAAAAACCCTACCAATCCTTGTAAGGTATCGTTTATGCCCATGACAGAAAACTTATGATCACCGTAACAACAAAGCGGAAAAAATCTTAGATGATATTGACACTACCACGGTATCATACTATCATACAATTGGATGTCATTATACACTGAACATGTAATTGGATGATGGGATTTATCGTGTTAGACACGAGATGGAACATATGATAACAATCATATAACAAACACTCCAAAATACATTATATACACATTTAGACAATCAAAATGAATACAAACATATAAAAAAAAGCACTCACAAATACACCACCAATCTTTGTCCTGTATTATTTACAGGATATAGACAATGAACATTAGCTATAAACAACAAAAAGCTCAAAACAGAGAGTTATTAGCTGGGGCTGGACCACCAATGCAACCTTAAGAGAGATGAGAAAAACAGTGAGGTACCATTATTAGATAACTTTAACTTACATTATTCATTTGCTTTATACACCAATCAGTTTTAACCTTTTCAATAAAGAGAAAGTGAATCAATTCTGATCTACAAAATCAGTCCCCACAAAGTGAAAGAAACTTGAAAAAGAAACATATGAAAGCAAATAAAGAATAGCCAAATCAAAACATCACTTTCGTGATGAATGAATCATGATCCTCTCATTCAAGCCCATAAAGCCTTCAGTTTTCAAGGCTTAGATCTTGATTCATGCCAATATAAAAAATCTAAAACCATTACCACAATCATATCCACAACATTGAACTTGAAACAAACCAGCTTGTATTGATATTATATTAATGTATAAACAGAGAGAGTTAACCAAATAAAGCACCCAAATTTCAACATTTTCAGTTGCATCATCCTCTCTACTGCCTCCCTACAAAAAACCCCCATAACAACACTGATTTTGATTTTGATTTTTGGAAACAAAATAAACAGAAACACTTCATTAAAGCAAAAAACCCATATCAAATTCAAACCCAAAAACACCATAAGGATCCTCTATCACATGAGTCACCAAGAAAACATAAACCCAACAAAATCAAAAAAACACACACTTAAATAATGACTCTAAAATAAGAGTTTTTTTATGCTAAATCACCAAATCAATTGCCAGGGTTTGGGCAGTCCCTTGCAAAGTGACCTGATTCACCACAGCTATAACAATTCCCTCCGCCGCCACCGCCACCGCCGCCACCGCTTCCGTACCTCCCGCCTCCTCCGCCGCCCTGGCTACACTCCCTAGCAATATGCCCACTTTGCCCGCAGTTGTAACACCCGCCGCCGCCTCCGCCTCCACTTCCGCCATAACCACCACCATATCCGCCGCCGCCGCTTCCATAGCCACCTCCTCCATAACCACCCCCTCCATAACTACCGCCACCCCTTCCTCTTCCCCCACCGCTTCCTCCATAACCACCTCCGCCTCGGCCGCCGCCGCCTCCGCCTCTCCCGCCTCCGCGGGTGGTACCCTGAACTGGGTTCCCATTAGGACCGCTGACATCGGCGGCCTTAGTCCGGGATCCGTCAGATTCAATCACGAACTCGACCTCTTCGCCCTCTCCGAGGCTGCGGAAACCCTCGGTGCGGATCGACGATTGGTGGACGAACACGTCCTCGCCGCCGTCATCTGGGGTGATGAAGCCGAACCCCTTTTGATCGCTGAACCACTTGACCTTCCCCGTGACTCGTTCGGAACTCATGATGATGATGATGAAAGTAAAAACCCTAACCCTAATTGAAACGAAGAGAGAGACTTATGAAGAGGTTGAACTTGCGGGTAGTAGTTATATATATATATGATCGAATCTAGGTCTGCGTGTGATTCACGCTCGAGGGGTAATTATGTAATTCTCATAGAAAGAATAACTCTTCGCCTTCGAGTTCAAGATTTGAGTGTTTTTTTTACCATTAATTTTACTAATATAGCAATTATTTGGTTTTTACTTTTTACCCTACAAATAGTGGAAGTTTGAAATTTTTATAATAATTTTTTACTTTATCATTTTTCACCTTATGTTTCAAAAATACATCAATTTCCACTTTTCAAGTTAGAAAATTGAAAAAAAAATTCAAGATTTCGGGGAAAATGATACACTTTGTAATTTTTGATAGAAAAGGAAAATGATAAACAGATTAAAGGATAACGGAATGATGACTAAAATTAGTCACATAATACCGATATTTTATGTTGATCTATTATTAAAAAATAATTTCAACGAATAGTACTAGTACCATATGTCTAAATTTAGTCATTATTATGTCACCCTTTAGTAAATATATATAGGGGCGAAGCCTCTTGTAATGGATACTCCTCTCAATTTTTTCCAATAGATAATATTAAGTAAATAATATAGATATTGTACCTCAAATTTTTTCCAACAATTAGTACTTAGTAAATAATACAGATACCACTCTTAATTTTTTTTGTAAAAAATTATCATATCTAGTCTCCCCCTGATAACCTCCTAGGTTCACCTCTACATAAATCATTACTCTGTAGAAAAATATTCATTTCTACCCTATCAGGTTGAAAAATGATAATTTAAACAGTGTTACAATATTTTTCTTATTTTTTACTATCTTTAGAGTAAAAATGTGATACATCCTCATTTTGTATCATATTTTACAATGTTCTCTGGATATCCCCTTAACAATAGAAGTTCCAATCAAATTCTATTTTATAATTCGATTGAATTTTTATGCCAAAATTTGATGTCAATGTGTGCCAATTATTATGAAAATTTTGAAAAATAGTAAAAATAAATGAAATAAAGGGTGATTGCGGAAATATTTCTTAATTTTTAATGTAATGAGACACTCAAATACCTATAATATTTCTTAATATTTATTTAAATGGAGATAATGATATTAATGTAAAATAAAGTCTTTATCACAATCCAAATATAGCAAATTCACTTACCAAAATGGGTCTTCCTATTTGTTTTAAGAGAAAATCTATAACGGAAATATAATGTCATCTATATAAAAATCCAATAATTTATTATTATGCGTGCTAAAATATTAAAAAAATGAAAAATAAGTATTAAATTATATATGTTATTTATTAATTTTTTCGTGATATCACATCATTTATGTATCGGTTACACCAAATAATTACTTGTGTTTTTGAATCAGTGGTCAGAGCAGGTTTAGTTGCTTGTTTTTTAAACTATTGGGGTGTGAGTGTCCATTAAGAAAAAATTTGAGGGTCTTAGTATACTTTTCCAAATCATTAATTATTTACTTTTTCCTATTGAGGTAATCTAAGAGACGAGCGGTATCCGACGGATGGGGATTTTGTTGGAAGCGATATGGGCCGTTTGATTAAAGAGTGGGGCAGTTTAGGGCGTGTTTGGCACGAAAAATATAGTATTTTTGTGATGCTTTGTTTTTTTTTTTTATTCTTGTCTTACTCCAATGAATGAAAGTACTTTTCGAAAACAATAAAAAAGTATATATATTTTTTTCAAAACTAATTAATAATAGATTATTTATTATAAAACATTTTGTATTGAGGTGCTTTCAAAGTGTGTTGAAAATTGTTCATATGCAAAGTATTCTTATTTAAAGTGATTTATGATGGTATTGGTGAATTTATTAAGAAATATTTTATTGGAATTTGTTTTTAACTAAAGTTGAAATAATTGAAATTAGGGGTGGGCGTGGTTCGGTTTGGTTCGGTTCCATATTTTACGGTTCAGATTTTTTACCTCTCAAACCAAACCATTAAATAACGTTTGGTTCGGATTGAAAATTTTTTAAACTAGCGGTTTACGGATTGGTTCGGTTCGATTTACAGATTATTATATTTAAAACAAATTTTCATCCACTTAAGTGAAGAAAAAAAAAGAAAAAAAATAGTATATCCAACAAATAGTATGAAGTGCTATGGTGTAAGCTGTGACTCGAGGGAACACATGCACTCCATTAAGGATTGAAAAATGAGGCACCAATTAATTCTTGTATTTTTTAAAAATTACCTTGAATAATGATGTTATCATCATTATAATTAAGAGACAAATCCAACATCTTACTTTCAAGAATAATGATGCTACCATAAAACAAAAAATTTAAGAATAAAATAATTAACAAATAAATTGAAGAATAAAAGTATTAACAAATAAATATATTAACAAAAAATTTAAGAATAAAAGTATTAACATACTAATAAAAAGAAAACATAGAATAAAATTAAAAGAAAAATACAATTTTTTTTATAAAAATATATTTTTGTTCGGTTCAGTTCGGTTTAACAGGTGCGGTTCGGATTAGCTCTTGAACCGAACCGTAAACCGTTTGGGGTGGGCCAATCCGAACCGCAAACCGAACCGTTAGAAAAAAAACTGTAAATTCGGTCCGGTTTGGTTCGGTTTGCGGTTTGATTCGGTTCGGTCGGTTTTTTTGCCCACCCCTAATTGAAATTGAGATTTTTTAAAGGAATGTTTAGTTGTCTTCTTTATATATTATATCATCATCACTATCAAAATCTCAAATTAAACATATATTTTATACCTAAACTCGTGATATTTTATTTCATTGACGGACCTGATGCTACTAAAGTCAGGCAATTCTGTACACAATGTCCTTGTAGAATTTGTTTCTCGTACACTGGGAGCCTTGCGAGAATGGTTCCTTAGTCTTGGTGGTTATCGCCAACAACAATTCTACCAAGTCGACTCAGCGGCAGTAGCTATGTGAATCATACACAAAGAATTCATTGGAGAATGAGCCCCATTGTTAGAACAGGCTCGCCGAGAATACTTTCAAATGCAGTGTTGTTCGTTGAAGATCTGGGTTGTAACAGTCGGTTGAGGCTGGAGCGTTTGTAACGGTATGGTAGGTAACTGTGTTTCTGGAACATAGGTTTGTGTTTGGACACACATAAATTCCCGTAAAGACTCGGATTCATATCGTCAAGTTTACCTTGAAAATATGAGACCACCGAACTATTATCCATCCTTACTCGCTGGAATTGAAAATTATTATTTAGGCTATTTTTTGATATCTTAATAATGAAATTTTTAACCACAACATTTGTATTTTTTTTTTAAATATAAATATGAATCTACATATCATATTTTATGAACCACTGTTTATTCACTATACTTTTTTAATCGGAAAATCAAATATATTGTATTTTTTCATCATAATTCATTATTTATTAAACTACCCAATTTATGAATGCAAATTAGGCACGAGTTTTCATATAACACGACATTAATTATATTCCTACTTTTTAATATAGTTCAACAATTTATTTAATGAGTGTCACGTAAGCGTATTTTTTACGATAATTTTTAGAATATGTAATATTACTGATTTTCTAATTTAAATTTCTCAAATAAAGCATCTATGGATACTTAAAAAAAAACATATATGGATCTTGGATATACAACCTGAAAAGCATAGTCCATAATCGTTCCAAAACAAACACGGCCTTAGTTTTTATAAAAAGAAAATATTTTTATACTGCTTGGCCTTTTGGGGAATGGAGAGGAATTGACGGTTTTATCCCTTTATGTGTGATGAGTGTATAATATACACTTTTGACTTTACAAGTGTATATATCATTGGTTTGCCTTTAAATTATGTTCTTGAATTTGTTAAATGTATTAATATTTATTGTTTTGTTGTTTAAGATGCATTACATGAAGAATTGAGCAAAAAAGAGTGAAAAGCCCGACACTTCGGATTTGCGCCAATGGCTTCCTAATTTATGCAGCTTTCAATATTTTGATCATAATTTTTTCATGCGATGTTCAAATGAGGTGATTCAAGTTACGTTGGAAAGAAGACTCAATTATCTACAACTTTATAATTTACATCCAAAACTGAATCGAAATTAATCATGGTCAAAATCAAGCTTGAACCTGCAAGTGATGTATTAGCACGCCAATGGACTTTCATTGTCGCGCCAATGGAGATCAGAGAGTGAAATTGATGCGGAAGACTCCCAAATTGAATAGGAAACTTGGTTTTTATGATATCTAAAAAATGAGATCTTCTATGGTTACTTGAGATAAGTTTTTGGGGAAGAAAATAAACATATTTGGAAGCCAAAATACTATGTAAACACATCAACCATTTAAGAACAACCAAGAACAAGAGGATCAAAATATGATTATGGAGAGAAAATTGAAGAACTTGATGTGTGTCAATTTTCATGATTTGTTTTCTTTATTCATTCTTTATTAACTATTTGTTGTTTATTATATTGAAAATCATGATGAATTTGTTTATCTTCTTCATCATGAACTAGATTTTGTTATAAGATTGCAATGGAACTCAATGAACTTTTATTAATTGGATTTCTTTTGTGATTAATTTATGACTTTCTATTTGGATTATTTATCATTCTATATGTCTAATGCATCATATTGTTTGATCACCAATATGATAGATTTGGTAAACCCTAAGGAACTTAGAAAATGGAAATTTGATTTAGCTTTAGGAATCGATAATGTTTGATCTCATGTTGTTAATAGATTTCTATACATGATATATATATAACTGCAGAGCATGCATTGCAATAGTTAGAACTTAAACTTAATGATTCTGACTTAGATTAATTATCATATGCATATAGATAATTAAATTAACTTTGGCATTTCTTCCTGACATCGGAAAATGATTATAGATAACGTCATATTTTAAGTTAATAATTCATTATACTCGATCAATCATAAAGAGATGGGAAATATTTAAGGGATTATTGTGGAATGTTGTGATCCTAGGTTCTTCATACCTTACTACTACTTCTTACCTTGCTATTTTCTCTTGTTTAAATTTGCTTTTCTTTTCTTTTAATTTATTAGTTAATACATCTTTCTTCAAAATCATTAGGCCAAATAAGGTTAAGGTTGATAAAATTTTAGTATTAGACATGAATAATAATTCCATGTGGGATCGATATTTTTATATTACTTGTGCGATACGTGCGTTTTCATGCTATAAAAATCGCAATCAAGTTTTTTGCGTCGTTTCCGGAGAATTGTTTATTCTTTTTAATATTAGAGTAATCAATCGTAGTTTTATTTAGACATTTTTTTAAATTTTTTGTTACTTTTAGTTTTTTATCTTTCAAGCATTCGAAATAATTGAGTATCACTGGGCGATAGGAGAACCGAGAGCTTTAAGAGAATATGATATACCTCATGTTGGTGAGATACAATCTGGTCTTTTGGGGCATGTTGTCCAATCCAATAACTATTAGTGGATGTCAGAGAGAAGTAATGCAATGTATGCTCAAGCCTTTTAGAGCACAATAATGAGTTGTGATATATGTGGGGACAACCAATATCGTGATCATTACACGTTCAACTACAATCCACAGTGGTGAAACCATAATTTTCATGGCACAAAAATGAAGGTCTCGCATACCCCCACTGAATTATTATATTATTTTATCCACCGCAAGCTCAATAATTTCCTCAAGAATAAAAACCATTCGTGAAGGACCCGTTTATTTAGATGGCCAATCAGAACAAGTTTCTTACATAGTAGAATAAGGAAAACTCGAATAATACTGCTAGATTAGAAGCATTGGACAGAGTCAGATGACATCCTTGAAAACACTAGAAGCCCAAAATACGGCAACTAGCCGGTAATTATAGTTATAGACCTCAAGGAACTGTAGGGTTGGTGCTCGGAGCGCCAATCCGGATCGTATTTATGTCTGATTCATAAATACGAGCAATTATATTTTTCTTAATATTACTAATTTAACGGTAGCACCCTTGTCTTTTATACGTTTATTCGATCTAATTGCATTAGATATCTGATTATGATTAGATCGAAACTGAATCTAGTTCAGTGATACGTGTATATTAGACAAAGACCATAGGATTTACAGTATAGTGCGCAGTTACAACGTAGTTTGTAATTGACATTGGGAAGCGCACTATTAGTTGTATATCCTTAAATAAAGTTTTTGGTCAAGATTTGCAAACACGGGTCGGTTAGTAAAATCCGTTGAGACCAGTATATATCGTATATCGTGACTTGACCCAATGGTTTATCCCGGTGAACCATAAGTCTTGGGAGACTCGTATAGACATGTAGGTGTTTATTTGATAAGACATTGAACGACTCACTGAAGGTTTCCTAATAGATGGTACATCAACGTCAATAGGAACCTTCTCGAGTTGAGCGAGCATGGTGGTTTTTCGACTTGAGATACCACAATGGGATATATGAGTTATCCTCCACACTTTGATGGCAGTCACGTCAATGATCTATTCATGATCAGACCTCCGCCTGTCTGTTGGGTGTGGACTGATGCTCATGATATCCAGTGCGTATCAAGATAGGATCCGTCAGTCCTGTGTACAGAACATAGGCATCCAGCACGTGTTTACGATCTAGTAAATCCATGGTCGTGGTATAACGTCGGAAATCAGTTCCGAGTGTTATTTAGAGATCGTAAATTGAAAGTCGATTGTATTATACCGAATGGATTCGATGTTGTCATCTATATCCCAAGTATAAAATGGATAGCATGTGACGAAGAGATTATACGTATGCTATGACCTCGACTTGCATAGTTTAGAGAGATTATATGTGGTCATCATAATCCATGGGTGTGTGAATTATGGATACGAAATTGGATTTCGTGACTGATAAACCTAAACTTAGAGAGTCTCATAATATGAAGTGTACTCGTTGAGCACTTGGGCAACTCGATATGAATAATACGGATTATTCATAATACTTCACCAGATTAAATGAGTTAATTCGGATCGTTTAATCGTTAAACGATAACACATGCAATTAGGGGATTTTTCGATAATAATTATTATGTATTTGTATTTGATACATAATACGATTATATACGCATTAATTATTCGTCAAATGAGATTTTGACACATGCCATAAATATATGTATTTGTTATTTATTGTAAATTAAAATACATATATAATAATAATTACATTAATTAATTATTTGGATATTTAATTGTTAAATATTTAAATTATTAATTAATACTCTTTTTTCCATTAATGTAATGGAATTTGTTTAATTATTATTGGTTGATGTGGCATGAATTAATTACACTTTATTTGTGTGCCATTTTGATTGGATATTGTAAAGTGTAATTCATTTGTTTTTAATTAAATTTGATTTAATTTTGAAAGGACAAAAATGCCCCAAATCTTGTCATTTTCGGCCAAGGGTTTTTTATAAAGCAAAAATTTGTTTTTCTCTTTCTTCCATGAGCTTCCATGGCCGAACCTTATACCAAAATAAGCACCCAAATTTTTTTTGAAGAAAAATAAGAAAAGCTTAAGGATTTTTTGGTGATTAAAGGTAATCTATGTTATCATTGAGCTTAGAAAATTGTTTTATTTGTTCTTGTGTTCCTAGAACATGTCTAGGGTTTCTTTACTTGTTAAAATTTGGGGCTTTTTGGATTTGGTGGATAAATTGGAAGTATAATGCATGTGTGAGTAGAGATTGAACTAGATTAAAGTAATTTAGGTTCAATTTATTGTTGGACAACCTTGTTGCCATTCTAGAGTTGTTGATCCACTCTAAGATAACCTATAATTGTTCTAGAGTTGTTCATATGTGGTGAATTTGAATTGGTGTTGAGATTAATTGATTTAGTCTTGAAAAATTGGATTTAAAGCATGTTTATTTGTAATTTTCGGTCTGCACATCAGAATCTGTTAAACTGGAAATTATGGGATGTTTTTGATGTCTTATGAATAGACCCGGCCAAGGTTCCGGTTCCGAACCGGAACCGAACGGTTGGAACCGGACGGTTCCGGTTCCGGAACCTGACCGGTTCGGTTAGGGTTCTTACCCTGACCGAACCGGTTGGAACCGCTGGAACCGAACGGTTCCAGCGGTTCCAACCGGAACCGTACGGTTCCGGTTGGAATCAGAAGTAAAAAAAAAAAAAATTTATTTTCTTGGAACCGTAAGGTTCCTCAAGTAAATCTCAATTTTTTTTATTAATAATTATGACTTAATGAGGTTTAAAATTGCAATACTAAAACATGAATGTCCATATCCTTTTTATAACCAACTCTTGGTTATTGAATTCTTTATATAAGCAATGTGGGACACAATAGCCAAGTAACAAATATCCCACATCGCTTATATAAAGAAAACACTATCCAAGAGTTGGCTATAAAAAAGATTATATGTTAAAATAATTTTATAAAAAAAAGATTCTATAAAAATGATGTAATAGTATGAAAAAACATTACGATTATAGAATTTTTTCTATTTTTTAAAATTTATTATAAAAAAAAAAAAAAAACCGGAAAGGGGAACCGTAAACTGAACCGGAACCGACCGGTTCGGTTCCGGTTCGGTTTACGGTTCCGGTTCCACACTTGTGGAACCGGGAACCGGCCGGTTCGGTTCGGTTCCGAACCGGAACCGAACCGGTGGCCAGGTCTACTTATGAATATTTTGAATGTATTTTGAGAGTTGGAACAATTGCCGGAAAGTGTTTCCGACTTGAAATAAGCGAAAACGGCCAAAAACGACGTTACCGGGTGGATTTTGAGACAACCGGATGATGGCTGTCCAAACAGTGAATCTGCCACTGTTCAACCAGCCCATGAACTTCCCCGACACTATTGGAGCTGACCTGGGCTGTTTCCATAAGTGTCGGGTGATCGGTTCGGTCAAAAACACATTTTACGTCATTTTGCGGAAAAAACGGTTTTCGTAAAAGTTTCGCGACGTTTCAACATTATTTATGTTAATATTTGATTTTGAATAAATAGGTTTAGGTGAAATATGAATAAATTATTCATATTAGATATTGAATAAATTATTTGATATTTTGAAAAAAATTTAAAATACGATTTCGCCCGAACCGCGCTTCTGCTGCGCCCCATCGCCCAAAACCCACAAGGAACACTAACAGATGACATTATAGAACACCTATGGAATCAAAATAATTAAAAGGACATCACTATAATAGGAGAGAGACATAGTTGTATATAGAGACTAATATTTCCATTCAAGATTCTGAGCAAACAGAATCTATAATTGATTTATAAACCTCATCTTTTCATATAAGGAAGTTGTGGAACAAAGATTTGGGCAAAAACAACTGTGTGATTCTACTAAAAATCTCTTGACATAAGGGGACACATCACAACATGAGGAAACTATCATCATTGACACCACATATGAGCTTGATAGAATGTGTAACATCCCAGATGTTTAGCATGTCTAGCATGGTTTTATAGTTCATGCATGCGATATTTTATGCACATGTAAGGTATCTGTGTGTGTTGACCCATTATGAACAAGTCAAGTTCGGTCCATATATATATAGTCTGAAAACTCAATAATCACGTTTATTCCGCATTCGTTCCAACGTTCGAATGCAATCAAAGTACGTTTTATGGCACATTCCCTAACCGTTCGAATGAAAATTCCCAGAGAATTTTCGATCAAGTTGCGTTCTAAAGTTCGTTCGAACGCAACCTTACTGTGTGTTAGCATTCATGTGATATTCTTCTGCTCGTTCGAACGTGCCTTTGAAAAATTACACTTGTTCGAGTGGCGTTCAACGGGCGTTCGAACGGCACTATAATTTTTAAACAATAAATTCTGGAATTTCTGCCCACTATAAATATAGTCATTTACATATTTTCTTCATTTCTCCCTCACATCTCTCTCTCTCTCTCTCTCTCTCTCAACAAAACCATTATCTTTCTCTTCAAATCAAACTCAATTTGGAGAGTTTTTCAAGCATTTCCTAACGCTAATGAAAACAAGTAAGCTCATTATCCTCATTCCTATATTTTGTTTTGCATTTTATCATTAGTTTCTCGGGTGAGACCCACACATTATCCATTTTGTTTTTCATGATATTGGTTAGCTAGCAAGCTAATCATGCTTAGATAAGCGATTGATGACATGATTCATGCATGGATTGGGTTAGATCAATGCCTAGGTTTGGATTTGCTCATTTTCATGGATTTAGAGTATGGGTATGCATGATTATTATGGCATGAGGATGTAATAGTCCATAATTTATGGTTATTGTTGAGAAGCATGATTGTGGTGCCATGTGTAGTCGCATTGTTGCCACATGTTGATGTTGTCGTGATTTTGGGGTTTCTGGCTGTAAGCTTCCTCGGTTGTGTTTTGGATGTCTCGAGTGGCCATATTAGTCGCTCTGAAATGTCTTGATAGCTCATTATGAGCATGTCATGTCATGCGTGCAAGTGATAGTAAGTTAGTTTAAGCAATGTCCCAACATAACTTAGGATGTTAAAGAAACGTCTCAAGTTATCATGTCAACATAGATACATGTAGTATTCAAACGCATATATATGATCGTATGTCTTAGTAAACTAATCGTGTTTGAAGACATGTTTTATAGATTCAGCTCATGAGGGGTCTTTCGATCCCAAGCACGTACTTCAGCATTTGAACGTCAAGTTCTGTGAGTGAATTTTACGTTTCCTAAGTTTTCTATGTCATTTCATTAAATTATTTTGATTATCTAATTTATAAATCAAAATTTAATTATTATTCATTAAATTTCGGATATTAGATGATTTTAATATTTTAGGTCGAAAATAACTATTGAAAAGACCGTCTTGTATTGCATGCAATGAGCTGTTTGGTAAAAGTAATTTTTTTTTAAAATGGAAATAAAATAATAGTTGAAAAATATTGGGAGAGTGGTCAAATGGTCAAAATTGACAGTCAAATAAAAAGCATTAAAGCATGTGAAGGATGGGACTCGACAACGCCTCTTAATTATTTTTATATTTTTTTTTATAATAATAATAACAACAACGTTATCCATTAATTCTAGGCATTTGTGTCATACGATAAAAACAAAAAATAAAAATAAAAAATAAAATAAAAACTCAAAAAAAAATTCTAAGGGAAATACTAACGAGTGTAGGACCTGTTATTGATGATAATGTATATGTTATTTTTGGAAATCTCATAATCAAATTATTCGATTTGAATTTAAGTGTAATTGATAAAATTATCAATTGTCCTAAATTTTTACAAGAAATATACCTCACTCGACAGTCAAATTTTAGATCATTTGCGATCAAACCACACCCAAGTATCCTAAAAATATGTTCTCTAAAATTAAACTTTCGATCAACAGATTAATCTCTATTTTTTTTTATTCAATATGGCAAATTTACTTACAATTTTTTTTAATGCATGAATTTTAAATAATTTATGAGTCCAATTTTATATTTAGGAGTATGGTATTTTTATTTTAACGATCTTTAGATGGTCAGAAAATAAACAGTAACCTATAAAATATAATCATATGAATATTTTTATTTTTTATTTTTTATTTTTTTGGAAATATTGAAAATCCCACTGTCAAATCACATCTTACAGATTTAAGCTGACTAGATAAAACATTCGGCTGTCCTAGGTAATCACATGATTAGACTATAGTTAAAATTCCAATTTTAATGGTGTTTTTTAAACCATTTAATCCTAAAAAAAAATTTATAAGAATTTGAATCCATTGTTAAGTTGAGCAGAGTTATATTAAAAATTTTATAATCTTCTGACACTTGTATTTTAATAATAATGTATGAAGAAGATTTAATTATATTTAAATTATTATCTAATAACCATAAATAATTTTATTTTACAAAAAAAAAAAAAATCAATAAAACTCTAATTTTTTTCATAATTATTTATTCGATTATTAATTACATCAAATCCCTATTATTTTAACAATAAAGAATCATTTTTATGTTACTATTGTTAGAATAATAAAAAAAAAAATAGATAATTTTTAAAAAATAAAAATAAAAGATTTCAAATCTATTATCTTAGAAGTGAAATTTACAAATTTATAGGCTCTATTTGATAGAGGATTTCACCAGTGTTAAAATATGTTATCAAACACGTTCTTTAACACTAATGTTAATACTCACAAAATTATAATATTATAATTTGAGATTATTTTTTAATATTAATTTATATTCTAATATTTGTTTCATAATTTATAAATTAATTTATATTTTCGGTATAATATTTTTTCACCAAACACATTTAAATTATTATTTTTGCAGTGGATGTGACAATTCAAGAAGTGAAAGAGAAATTGCATCTGGCTATGGTACTTAAAAAGGTCCAATAACAGATTAGCCGTACAGCTTTTTCGAGGTGTATTCACAAGAATGAAAATGAATAAATTTTTTTTATTAATGAGAGTAAAATTATGAAAAATAAATATAAAAAAAATATTTATATTTATATTGATATATGAATATCTTATATATTACAACACGATATGGTTTAGTAAATTAATTACTACGAATATATCAATAAATTATAAGTTCAATAACCAAATATATGCATAAACATGATTATTTTTTTCTATTTAATGTAATGAAATCCCTATTCATTTTCAAATAGAAAAATACATAAAAATGAGTGGATTTAAAATAAAAAGTAGTCAATTATTCATACACATACAAACTAAATATAATGATCTAAATAAGTTCAAGACTATCATTTATTTTAGACATGTTTAAGAATGAGATTGATGCAAAAGTGTATTGGATTTCTTTTAACTAATTTGGGCTTGGGCCTACATAATATGTTAAAAATACAACTTAAAAATTATGGGGCCAATGCTCCCACTTAGGGATGGCATTTAGCAGGCAGACTCGGATCCGGCTCGGATCCGCATGGACCCGGACGATCCGGGTCCGTGATTAAAATATCCGGACCTGGGTCTTAAAAATTAGGACCCGGGTGAATCCGGGATCGCACAGGTCCGGCCCGAATAGACTACAGTCCGGAAAAAAAATAATATAATAAATTAAAATATAATACAAAATACAAAATAATATGCATATGTAAAAAAATATAAAAGAATTGAAGTAAAACTAATAAAATTGACAAAATACAAATTTAAATATAAAATAATACAATTCAAAATTAAAAAATTAAAAAAAAAAATAAAAACGAGTATCCGGATCCGGACCGGGTAGATCCGGGACCGGACCGGATTCACCCGGATCCGGACCCATGTATATTTCCCGGAGCCGGGTCCGGACCTGGGCAATGAAACTGCTTCCGGATCCGGATCCGGATTTTGCCATCTCTATCCCCACTGGTCCCTATATACATCCGTCACCGATAGGAAATGTATCCCTCAAATAAATATTAATTAATATTTTTTTCTTTTATTAATTAATTTCAAATTATATATATAATTAAAATATCAATAGACGAAGGGATTATATTATCCATATGTCCGTTTCATAAAAAACTTTCTCCAAAATAAAATGATCCTGTGAGTCAAAGTTCAAAAGCATGATAGCATTTCTATTTTATCAGACATTTGTGATCTAATTAAAATACATTTAAAATGATGATAATTTGATTTAATCTGTTGGTACATTAATTACAGATAAAAGGTTTTTTTTTTCTTTTTCATTTTTTGAGCATTTCTTTATGACCGAATTTTTTTTCTATGTTTTTTAAAAATTCAAATTTTACTTCTTAAATTTATTATTTTAGAAAAAGAAAGTAGTCTAACATTGTTGAATGACAGCTTTATTGAGCACACAACCTTCATGTTGTTTTTACTTAATTTAATTGTCTAAATTATTATTTTTTTGAAACGTTGGAAATTCTGCTATCAAATCATTCGATTTGGATTTAAGCGAAATAGGTAAATCTATCAGCTACTCCAGGCTCTTATAAGAAGTACACCCCCTGAAATCGAACATATGACTTGAACAATCAAATCCTAAAATTTATGCCACAAAACCACACCCCCTGAAAACTATTTGTTGGAAAATCGTGGGCTGAAGTTGGCACGCAAGTAAAGTAAAATTGAGAATAATTATTAGTTTAGGAGGCGTTGTCTATCATATAACAATACAATAATAATTATGAGGTTTAATCTACCATAAATATTAACAGTAAAATAAAGCAACATGACACAAATTTAACGTGGTAAAACCCCCAATATGAGGGAAATATCAACGGGCAAATGTATAAGAATTTCACTATAGTGTAAAGAATTTTACAACCTCTCTCTAAACAAAGGAGTGAATAATCTCACACTCTCTTAAAATATGATAACTACAACTCTCTCTCAAACTCTTAAGAAGAAATTATATTTTCTCTTTTAGAATACATATGATTTGATTGATAATGAGATAAAAAAAAATGAAATGAAGCCTTCATTTATAGACATGAGATTTAGCGTGTAAATAATGAACTCTAATTTTTTATTATTTTCTTTTTAAACATGTGAGATCCACTCACATAATTAATTAATTTTTCTTTTCAAATCATCTTTCGATACTTGTCTTCTTTGACTTTAACACTATTTAAATTACCTTCAATAACATTAAAATTAGATTATTTTTTTTAATCTAATAGCAGGTGGTATATGATGATATGAAGGGTCTAAAATCCCAAATTTTATAACATTTAGGATGTTTTTTTTTTGTTTTGTTTTTTTTTTTTCATAAATCTTTAATTTTTATATAATTTTTTTTAATTCTCGATCAAAATACGAGATTTCAATCATATCGATGCAGAATTTTGAATAATTACTCATTCTAATTCAAAAATCGATGTGAAATTCTGAATGATTTTTTTTTTTCCAAAATTCATAATTAATAAGAGTGTGATGGGAAAATTTGGGCTCGCCCATGCCCACTAAACGTCTCTACATGGAGACCTTACCTAAATCAACTTTATCATGACATAATATGAATTATTACTCTATTGTATAATGTGTTTAGGGTTCCGAAAAGATGTGTCTTGGTGGTAAATGATTTAGGATTTGATTGTCAGATTTTGGGTTCGAGTTTAGGAGATGTATTTCTTGTAAAAGCCTATGGCAGCCGAGAATTTTACCTGTTCTACTTAAGCCCGGATCGGATAATTTGACAGTGAGATTTCCAAGGTTTCCAAAAAAAATATTTAGGTAATTTTTTGTAATATCCTTGTATTTATATCTCAATTGATAATAGTGAGATGATAAGGTAAGTAACTATTTTCATATGTTACAATTTATAAAGAAACCATAATCCCAGATCAGGCCCAATCCATTAAATTGAAAGGCTGTAGTGGATGGGCCTGAGACTCTCTGTGGGCTTCTGATTAGTCCATATTGGGCCTCCTACAAATTCAATATTTTTGTTTTGACTGTTTTTCCCTTTTCAATACAAAATTCAATTAATTTTTTTTTTTTTTTTAAAGGTGAGGAGTGGGTATGCTCAAATATATTTTTAACCACTTATTTCCCTCAAGACAGGTATCAAATTTTTTTTATTAAGATACTTGAAAACTAACTTAACTACACCTAGGGGTGTAATCGAGCGAAGTATTGGTTGTTCAAGCTCAAGCTCGAATGGAGCTTTACATGTGTTATTTGAGTTCGATTCGTAATAATGGGAGCGAACCTCGAATTATAATAAGTCAATTTTTGGATTTTTTTTTAATTTACGACTTCAAATTTTAAATAAATTTCTTATAAAATTCAAATATTTATGACACATATTTACAATATCGAGTCGAGTTGTATTTATACGATCCGAGTTGAGTTTATTTCGAATATTGTTCGTGAATAAAAAAAGAATTAAATTTGAACTTTTATAAATCGATCTCATTTCATTTATTTTCGTAAAGAAGCAGTGTGTTTTGGTAAATACCGTTGATGTCACTAATGAATTTGGGAGTGGTAATACATTTTTCCAGGACTTATTTCTTTCCCCTAAATATTTAGGAGGAGTGATAGGTGAATAAAAATAATACAAAAAGAGAATCTTTTTTTAATTTTTTATTTATTTATTTATAAATTATTTCAATATTTTTTAACAATACAAAAAATAAAAAATTTAGTCCTCATTTTATTCCCATATCATTTCTTAGTAGGTTTAATTTGTGAAAAATGATAGATA
Source organism: Zanthoxylum bungeanum (assembly GCA_019454045.1). Taxonomy (NCBI): domain Eukaryota; kingdom Viridiplantae; phylum Streptophyta; class Magnoliopsida; order Sapindales; family Rutaceae; genus Zanthoxylum; species Zanthoxylum bungeanum. The sequence continues at coordinate 434,152 of SKCR01027637.1, forward strand.
ACTAAAATATAGTCTAAACGAGGACGAAAATAATATCAAAATTACGTCATTTCGACTTGTTTTTTAAAATTTCTTTTGAAAAACAATCAAAACAAAGTAGTTTTGATTGGGTTTCTGTCCCCATTTATTATCTGTGTTGTCTCATTATCATTACTCTTAATTTTTATAAGTATAGATTTTCGAGCATTGTTGGATAATAATAATAATAATAATAATAATAATAATAATAATATTGTTATTATTATTTTATACATATTGAGAGAAAAGACTCCGGACAAACTTGAAATTGTAATTAAACTTGAAAGTGTTCAACCAAGACTGCAATGCAATTATGTATGATATTTGTTGAGATTTGGATGGTTTAATAAGATAAGTTCCTTTTTAAATCCGGTCACGGTTTCGGTTCAGAATCGAAATCGGACCGGAATCGAATCGAAATCTAAACGGTTCGATTACGGTTCAGTTTGATTTAGAACATGAACTAAATCAAAAAATTGAAACCGTAGAATCAGACGATTCGGTTTAGTTCTGAAACCAAATCGAATCAAACCGTGACCAGATCTATTCCTCCTGGTACAAATTCTAATTTCTGAATTTAATTTATTAATGTGGTGACAGCTCAAGTTAAATAGAAATGGACAAATGGTAGAGCTTTCAAGTACTTTGTCAGAATGTAACCATTAAAGCAACTTATCCAAAGAAAGAAGGAAAGCCCATTTTGAATTTAAAAGTGGAAAAAAAAAACCAAAGAATGAACAAAAAAGAATTGATGCTACTTCTAAATAAGCAAAAGCACTATAGGCTAGCATTAGCAAAAAAAAAATAAAAAAATAAAAAATCAATGTGTCATCATGATTTCTTGACCCACTTGGAAAATATACAAGAGACTTGTTACTTTCATCCATTAATGTGATTTGATTTCAATTTAAAATTCAAAATTTTCATCCATTGTACATATGAAGCCTTCATTAACATATCAATTATTGAGATGATATATCGGGGGATTCTGAATTTTGAGAAGTATGGGTTTTTAAAATATGTGATTTCTTATTAATAAAATCGAGATTTTTTTTTATTTTGTGACAAACTTTTCTTATATGTGAGGTCTTTAATTTTGACTCAAATTTAGGGATATCAGTTAGTCGTCTATGTGAACTGTTTCCAAGACCATCCTTAAGTACACATTTAGTGGAGATATTATTTAAAAATATCCCGATCGAGTTCCACCTTCGCGCGACCCGACTCGATCGGATATCACAAAATTTTAAAAAACACGACCCGACCCGTGAACACCCTTAAATGAAAGCATGCATCCAGCATGTGGACCACATCTAAGCATTTTCATGCACAAAACAAAAAAAAATACATGATTATCAAATTGGACCAATATGCTTGATGGATTTATTCAAAAATCTCAGCAATGTCACAGCAGAAGCTCCAAATGCAAACATGGTTTCTAAATTTGGTGACCAACATGTAAAATGTGAGAACAAGGGCAAGAAGATTGTGCTACAAGCAACTGGGTAATTAGGTTATTTGCTTACATCAATGCTAATTTACACTTTTACCCGAACGAAAAAACAAAACAAAACAAAATAAAAATTATATGTACTTATAATGTTAGGTGATGAGAGTTAATGAAATCCTATAGTATCCCTGGATTGGAAAAGAGCCAAATTAGATTTGGCTTCAGGTAATAAAGCTTCAATTGAAGGGTCAGTAACCAAATGAACTTGGTTTAATGACCATTCAAGTACTATTAGCACCTCTTCTTCTGCAAGTGTCTCACTACCAGGAACATTTATAGAAATGTAACATAGCAGCATCAATGCTGGAATCTGAACCATTTGTTCACCAAAATAGACAAGTTGAATCAAGTGCTTGATGCCTCCTGCATTGATAATGGCCTTAGAATGAATGTCACATAGGTAATTCTCAGTGGTTGCAAATTTGATAAGTGCCACACTTGCTTCTGATGTAACCTCAGGTTCCCTTTCATCAAGTAGCTTCACCAATGGGGCAATGATGCTTGTTTCCGTTGCTCGAAAAGTCCTTGCCAAGTTCCCAATTGCCTTGATGCTGGGAATAAGAAGGTCTGAATCAGCCTTTTCTACAATGTCCAACAACTTATCAACCACGGCTTTTGCAGCCGGTGAGGTGGGCTTGAACGCGGAGCGTCTCAAGTCAGAATTTTTCTCAGCTACAGCTGTGATTTCCATCAATGCCATAGCTGAAAAGTACTTAACATCTTCAGTACCCTTGTCCAACAACACTGCAAAGCATAGAAGCGCTCTTGACTCTGTTAAGTTTCGCGATATAGACAAATTCCCCTTTGAAAGCTTCCATAAGGCCCTTGCAGCCATTGCCTTCATCTGTGCTTTGATACTAGGCTCCTCTGCTTCCCTCCCTCTAATACCTGTACCGCGTAAAACTTGTTGACGCATCGCGTGTATATGACCATCCGATTGTGCAACTTTACACATTATCTCATTGCAAAATGAAATGTGTTGCTTGCTTGAAATTGCATACTTGCTATGTTCCTGTACAGTTTCAAAAGCAAGATGAGTAACAAGAAAGCGAACAACATTGTTCTGCGCGAAATGGTCTTGGCATTTCGGATGATTTGCAGCCAATTCTGAAACAGCCCAAGCCACACCAGATTGAACTTTCATATGACCATCTTTAAGGCCTTTCGCGAACACAGAGCAAACACCAGCATTCACAATCTGTTCAACACTCTCAACGTCGCGCCCCAACACTCCTATAGCCCTTGCTGCATTCTCCTGGCCTTCTAGTTCCCCTTCTTTAGCTAATTTCAACAACGGAGGGACGCCGCCTTCTTCAATGATCAGCTTCCCATAACGATCATTATCGCGAGCCAATGACACCAATGATGCAGCAGCATCAGATTTTTCTTCCAATGAACCCGTATGAAGAATTGCAATTTGCTCCCAAATGAGACACAAGATTGGCTCATTAGCCGCAATAGGAGGAAGGCCAACATACTCATCATCATTCTCCTCCGAAGAAGCAGACACACGAATAAGCCAAGACACGTTTCCAAGAGAATTCTCAAGTTGCATTGATGTTTTTCGAAATGCTGCAGCTGGGATAATGGTGAAAACTCTCTTGAGTATACCATTTCCGCGGCATTTGACAACAAGTTGCAATGCTTTATCCAGAACTTGTTCTGTATCATCAATGATCCTTCGAGTAGGACGCAGGTAACTCACATTGGTGTTGCGTGTAACTTGCCGTAACAGTCCAGCAAGCTTCTCCGATTTCGCCTGCAGCTCTTGACAATCTTGTTTAAATGACTGTGCCTCCCCTGCTGTTTTAGTCACCATGTCTGCTAATTGTATGCTCCTCGCCACATCTTTCACTAGAGAATCCGCCATGGCCTAATGCGGACCTAATCAAAATCAAATCAAACACACTTTCAAAAGGGTAATTTTTTTTTTTTTGCCTTTGGATTCAGAGACAATAGAGAGAAAAGTGAAAGAATTGGTTTGGTAAAAATTGCAAACAGAAGTCATGAAGAGATAGAGATATATGATTTATTAGACAGAGAATATTGATTGAAAGTATAATTTAACTTATAAGTACTAGATTTTAAGAGTATAAATTAGCTTATAAGCTCACAAAACTCTATACAAAATACTACAAAAAAAAAAAAAAAAAATTATTGGTCCCCAGAAGAAAATCTTAGTACTCGTTAGAGATAGGCAAAAAATTATAAATCTTGATTTGAATTGAAGATTTCCTTCTATATGAGATTTGAAACTGGACTAAAATTGATTAATCTCGACTCATCTTAATTGATTTTCATGTCTAATATTTGTGGTGTAAATATCCTCTCATTGAATTACATCATTTATCCACAAACCTTTAATTCAATGTCACCATGATTTAGAAATTTTTTTGGATATCAATTTTTTTTTAATATATATCTAAAAGTTTAATACTTATTTTTTCTAAAACGTCACACATAATATTATTTTTTCCCTTAAAACATTACATACGATTTTTCTTTTATTTTAAAATATATAAATTCTATTCATAATTAAATGCCTCATCAAAATAACATTTAAATTTTATTCATTCCGTGTAAAGAGCGGACCCGCCTTAATTAACATAAAAGCACATGGTTAAAAGTAGATCTATAAACAAAATGTATGTCTTTGAAATTCGTATTCTCTCTTTCTATACTCCTCAATTACCCAATTTTATTTCAGCTATGGATTATTAAAAGAGACAACACTTAGTCCCAAAATGGTCATCATTTTTGGCTTATGCATTGAAGCTTAGCTATATTTAACCAATACAACACATTTTCATAGATTCCGAGTTTAAGCGGAGTAGGTAAAATCTTCGGCTGTCTCAGGCTCTTACAAGAAACGCACTCCCTGGATTCGAACTCAGGACCTGAAGGTCAGATTCTTAACCCTAAACCATCGCTGGGGGAGAACATGACCCATCTTCTTCAATACATAGTAATATCTATATCAATAAAATTCAGGTGGTCAGAAAAAAAATAATAATAATAATAATTCTAGAGAGCCAATGTTTTAATCTAGAAATTGCAGGTGAAGTGCAGCAAAGTTGTTACTATCTGCAAATGGCTATCAGATATATTAAGGTATAAAAGTTTTTGCTGTGGGGATATAGGGGTCCATTTGTTATTTTTGTTGTTACATCAATATATGCATTTGTTATATTCTTTTTAACAACAATATTGGGACCATTTGGTATTGTTGTTAGGTAGGGATGATAATTTATTGGTCTCTTTTAGAATAATATATATATATATATTTTAAAATATATTAATAATTAAAAAAGGATACATTAAAAATAAATATTTTAATGGTCTTTTTTGATTTTGTGTCAAAAAATTATAAATGTATGTGTTTAAAATTGAAATTGAATATATTAAATTAAAAACTATTTTTTTTAAATATATATAATGGAGTTCAAACTTTTTTTATCAAGTCCATTTTTAACTACTTTATCAATATGGTCGAGCTTTCTCATCCCTACTATTGGGAGGCCAAGGCTTAAAAGCTCTTACTAAAAAGTATTTTTGTAAACATTTATAAAAACCCTGTCTCAAAATTAGGACTAAAAATCTATTAAACTCGGATCACTTCACCAATTCAGCAGTTGAACCGACCGATTTTGTGGGAATCACTCATACTGGATATTGGATCGGATCCCGATCCGATCAATCGGTTTGGTCTAAATTTTTAATCATTGGTTAATAGATTTGATGTTATATTAAATAAATAGATTTTGAATCCAACAATAACATTAAAGATATGAACATTAGTCTAAATAATTGAGCTCACTACACAAGTCAAGATGCTCATGATTATGAGCAAGCCCAAAAAATTGTTGAATTTATATTACTGCATGCCCATATGTTCACTTAAAAATATAAAAGTAACATATTTTTTTTTCCCAAGACATGCAAGTTTCAATTTTTCTACTCATAATCTACCAAATAGAATAAGACTTATCAATTGGAATCTCAACTATTTCTTGAATATACCCTTTAAAGGGTAGCCAATAATTCAGTCAGTACCTTTGCACTCTCCTGAATTTAGGGTTACTAAAATAATAATATCACATGTGTGATGAACAACTGAAGGCCAAAATTTTAAATTTTCTTAATCTACAATGATTGATTTGGCAAAAGAAATTAAGTGACCATCTTTTCCCAGCTCTAGTACTCAAGATTTTGCTTGCACTTTGAAGTAAGTAATGAATTAGCCAGCCAGTGTATCAAATTCAAAAACTGGGGAGGCTCAAGATTAGTAGAGCTTATAATAAAGCTTATAATTTATATTTGAATTTCTGTTGTGATCTCTTATTTTGTAATTTCAAATTTGAATTCTTTCATTATTAACCTCTTATTCTAAATAGAGGAGGTTAAATGATGAATAAAGATATATATATGCAGATGCTTATACTTTTATAGCCAGATGTCAGAATTCTCTAAGAAATTGATTAGGTCGAATGCAGGTGAGACTAGTGATGACAAAAATCCCCGTATAGATGGGGCTTGCGGGTCTGATACGTTTGGATCGAGTATCAGTATAATTTTTTATACCCGTTAGTTGGATAAGTTAGGGACGGATATTGGTATTCCTGTACTAGTTCTCCGTGTAAATTGAACCGGTTAGATATGAATAATATTGACATCTCTGTATTATACGCGGCCCGTAGAGACGCCTTCAACTAACTTTTCCTTATCCCTTGATGCGCTGGATTGATGAATCCGGCCACGAAATCTGATAGATCCCATTTGTCTTCTGCAAATTATGAATTCAAAAAACTTGTAGTAAATTTCTGAAAGCAGACATTTTGTCGATACCAATATGCATCACCAATACTTAATTGAGAGATTTATTGCTATACCTTTTTTTTTTTTTTTGGATAACCGGGGTGTCTGGGCCAGCTTACGCGCACCTCGACTAATCCCCTGGACCTGTGCCCCGTGCCCTCAGAAGTTTCCCAACACAGATCAGGGTAAGTCGTTGGCTTTTCACACCAGGGGGCATGGCCCCAAGGAAATGCATCTAGTGAGATTCGAACCTTGAACCTGAGAGGGAGCAAATCACTCAAGCCCAAAGCCTTTACCACTGAGGCAACCCATTGGGGTTGATTTATTGCTATACTGTGAGTACTTAACTTTCATATGCTTGCAGAAACTTACCCAAATGGTCCTATTGATGTTCACTTGCCATCTGGTAAATTTATTAATTAACTTTGGATTCACTTGCATGAAAGCTACAACAGATTCAGAATTATTGTTGCAGAACAAAATTTATCTCAATTTTGCATAACTTTCCATTTTTAATTAATGAGACAGCTAGCGATTACTGATCTTACTATGAAAATAAAATGAGCCAGTGAAAAAATAAAAGATTTGAATGCAAAAGATTAAGCAAAAGTTTCAAACTGAAGAGTGTTTGATGTCATGGAGACATATCATGGTCTGACCGCTTGGTAATCGTCAGCTATAGACCGATGTTTATGAAGATCGGTGTTTTCGTTAAAGAATTCGAACTCGGATAGCCATCCAAATAAATCTGCTGCTTAAAATATGCTAATGACTGACAACTTCCAGAAGTACCCCTCGCAAATAAATCATTACACACATAGGCCAAAGAATAATACAACTGAGTCACGGGGTGCAAAAGAAAAAAATATAAGCATAAGAATCACTCAATCGGCATATTGTAAATGAATGATTGAACTTGGAAACTCACTTTTTACACAGAGAGCCATTTTCATGT